>JAQNBH010000003.1:1864761-1877261 GCA_028752905.1 Cladorhizidae sp. MBARI D1340-BT2 | reverse complement strand
TTGAAGAAGTCTAGTCCCGATCTCTCCCCCTCCCTCCAAACTGACCCCACCACAGATGCTGCATTTCCTCTCTGTACAGTTACAGAGAGATGCTGTTCTCATCTTCATCTTTCCAGTACATTGCCTCACCCTGTGTCCTAGCTCCTTCAAAATGGCTTTCCAATAGCCTCCAAAGGTTCAATATCCACAGATGTGAAGGAATAGCCAGGCCGTAAGCTACGTGTACTGAACCAACCTCATTGTATAGCTCGTATTTTCTCCTCAAGATCTCATATTTTTCCCACCATCCGATTCCTCCATCCTCTCTTAGTTTATTTACAACTATTTTTACCATTCCAACACCTCTAATCTCTTACCAAATAAAACCCTCTCCTCTTCCTCCATCCCATATCTCTCCGAATTCCACTCCTGCTACTGTATTACTTGCCCCTAACAATCTCCTATCCACTCTCATCTGTGCTGACTCCAACTTCTTGCAAGCATTATGTCCTCCTGTCCACCACACTTCAGCTGCATACTCCATACTAGGTCTACTAGAAGCTCCCACACCATTCTTCCTCTGTCTACTTCCACCTGCCCATTCACTCTGCTTACCCATGTCATCTTCCTACCCCATTCTTCTGCCTCTTTGCCATATTCTCTCATTACCCCTTAGATTCCTACCAAACCATACTCCTAAGTGCTTGAATTATTTGACCTATTCCAATATCTCCTCGCCAACCCTCCAATTCACCCCTGCTTCCTTCTTCCCTACCACCATGGACTTGCTCTTCTTACTATTAAACTTCATCTTCCACCTTAATAAATAAGCCTGTACCACACCTAACATAGCGCAGTTGAGTCTGCCAGAAGAACAGCATCATCTGCATACATAAGCACCCCATACCAAGAGCCTTCCACCTCAACTCCTAGCTCAGCTCTCTCTAACTCCTCTGCCATTCCCATCAAATAAATATTGAAAAGAAGTGGAGACAAAGGACATCCTTCCCTATGTCCATTCTCCACAGCGAACCACCTTGACCTCCTTCCGTTCAATATCACCGGTGTCTCCACCCCATTATACAATCCTACACATGTCCTCACAAGTTTCTCCTCTACTCCATACTGCCTCAACTTCTGCCAGAGTCCCTCTCTCCACACACTGTCATATGCCTTACTTATGTCCAGGAAAGTCAGATGTGAAGCTTTCTTCTCGTTCTTCCTCACTTCACAAACTCCTCTTAACAACAACCACTGGTCCAAACATCTCCTCCGGCTCCTAAATCCTCCTTGTGCTTCCGTCAAAATCCTATCCTCAGCGAACACTCCCAACCTCCTTGCCAACACTCTCGCAAACACCTTCACCACACTACAACACAATGCAATCCCCCTATAATTTCCTACTTGATCCTCGTCGCCATCCTTGTGGAGATACTACTAGCAAACTCCTCTTCCAGTCCACTAGGCAGCACTCGCTCCTCATCACCACATTCATCATCTTCACTGTCACCTCCACCAACCTTCTACCACCATACATCAGCATCTCATTCAACATTCCATCAGGGCCTGTTGCCTTTCCTTTCTTCAAACACTTCATTACCTCTACTACTACTTCATCCCAACTGACTTCCCCAACTCATGCCCACTCACATCTCCTATATCTAATTCTGGTTGACTATGGCATCCTTTTTTTCTTCCCCAGCTCTTCCCAGTGTTTTGCCATCACCTCCAACACTTCATCCTCCTCCTCTACCATCTTTCCCTCATCATCTTTCACTCCTTTTATCCTTCTCTCCTTCCTCTTTGCTCTTAAATCATTCCAAAACAGCTTACAACTAGTCCCACCCTGCTCTCTAATCTTCTATAGTTCTCTTCCTCAATTCCTTCTTCTAGAGGATTTTTTCCTTCCTCCTTCCTCTCTGCAACTTCCTCCATCCAGCACTTCCATTCCTACCACTGTTTGCTAGTTCCTAATACCACTCTCAGCTGAGCAGACTCTAATTTCCTACAAGCAGCCTATTCTTGTCAAGCATACTTGAGCAGCATGTTGGCTTGGCCTAGCCAACAGCTCCCACCTCTATCCACTTCCCTTTTTCTGTTAACTTTATTAATCCACATTACATTTCCTTTACCCAGGGGCAGATCCAGGGGGGGGGGGGGGGGGTTCGGGGTTTAAACCCCCCCCCCCCCTTCAGTCTATAAATGTATCATTTTCTTTAATGAACACATTACATGTGCTTAAGCTTAAATACTTTCTAGGTCTATTTAGTGTAGGGACAAAACATTTTTGCATGTAGGACTAGTATAATATAGTTGGGTAAAGTGTAATTAGTTGGTGGGTCTTAGCAACCACATGATGAATGTGCTGTGGCAATTGGCAACCACATGGTTTAATATGTGCTACAGTATCAGATCAGAACTCAGAGGCTAAAAATGAAGAGACTACGTCAGTGTTCCTTGTCATCCTTTGGAGTTACTTCTGGCTCTGAACATGACCATTCCATAAGTGATAGTTTGTCACCTAAGAGACTAAATCAGTGCTCTTTCTCTTCTTCTGGAGATATATACTTCAGGACCACATCAAGAGGTAACAAAAAGTAGCATTTCTGGCCCTGCTCATGCAAGTTCAGATATTGAATTGTATTTAGTGGGATGTGAGGTTATCATGAGACCTGAAGAAGGTGTTAAAGAAACTGACATTGTGTGCCAGTCCATTCCTTCAGATTCTAATGATGCTAGTTCTTTGCAAACAGCTTTCATGGAAACTGGAAGTAGAAGTACAGGTATCAATGATATTGGACTTGTTACTTCTGGTAGTATACCAATCAGTTCCTTGTCAGATAGTGACAAACATGAATTTTTGAAGAGTGAAGGCAAACATTCAACCTTTGAAGTGATAAAGAAGGGAAAGCAACTACCATTAACATTTCAGAAGTCATGGCTAAAAGAGTTCGAATGGTTGTCATATTCACCCTCACATGAAGGAGGTTACTGTAAATATTGTGTACTGTTTGGACAAATTACGAAGGGTTATTTGGGAATTCAACCTTTCCAAAATTTCAGCAAAGCAAAGAGTAAAAATGATAGGTATTGAACTAATCATGGGGTGATATTGGATGCTTTACATGCTGCAAAATTATTCCTGACGACATTCAAAAATCTAGAAACCAGAATAGATTGTCAAATCCAGAAAATGTCTAACACAACCTCCAACCGAAAATAAACACATCCTCTCAGCTGTTGTTGATGCTGTTAAATTTTGCAGCATGCAGGGGCTTCCTATGCAGGGCCATAGAGAGCATGACATCAAATCCTTCTGGAAAGAGAGGTAACTTTCTAGCTTTGCTCGAATATGTTGCCAAGTATATACGATCCAATAATACGGATCTTCAACTAGGAGAGAAGAACCAGCAATACACATCTAAAGTAATACAAAATAAGTATTATGGCAGATTTATTGCGTGAAAAGCTTTTAAGTCCATTAAAAACCTAAAAATATTACAGCGTTATGGCTGACGAGGTCACAGACACAAGCATGCAAATCAGGAAATTTTGTCTTTATGTATCCGATTTGTTGATCTTGGTCAAGCTCAGCCGCATATCCATGAAATATTTTTGGACTTTCTCCACCTCGAAAGGGCTACTGGAGAAAACATTGCTGCTGGTATTATTGATCTTCTCAAGGTATTGAAGTTGATGATATGAGAGGATAGTCATATGATGGGAGCTTCAGCAATAGAGGGCACAAGAAGAGGGACTCAGGATTTTATCAAGAAGAAGAATGCACTTGCTTTGTACACTCATTGTCACTCACATGTTTTAAATTTGGCTGTAGCAAAATCATGCTCTGTGCCTGATATTCGAAATACAATTGTGATTCTTGAGTCACTTTTGCTCCAGAAAATAGAGTGCATAAACTGAAGGGTCTATGTAAAACTAGGTGGACAGAAAGGCGTGAATGTCTAGAACTATTTCTCTCTCTTTATCAACATGTATGGATGCTATGTTACATTTTGATGAGTACCTTCAATTGCAAACTCATGTCCAAGAATAACCCCCCCCCTTACTGATACTCTAGATCTACCCCCTGCTTTACCCATTTCCTCCAAGTGTACATTCCCTCTCAGTTTCTCATCAAACCATACACACACACACACACTGAACACTTGCACTACTTCCAGCTCCTCTCCATCAATATTCCACTTCATACTCCCTTTCACAATGACTCATTATCTAACTCTACTTTCCATTAACCCTCAATTTCAATCTTTTCCCATACATCTTCACCTTGCAACTCCACTACTGTCTCCAGCATAGAGCAATGCACCAATCCATGTTCCATCCACCTTCAATCCCAGTTCAGCCCCCTCTAGTTCATCCACCATTCCTGTCATATAGATACATATTGTTTGGTGACAAAGGGCACCCGGGTCTAAGACCTCTTTCTATCCGAAACAACCTCAATTGACCTTCATCTGACATTACCCTAGCTTTCACCCTATTTAGGTCACATTCATACACACTTGCTCGGCTCATTAAGGAGGGAAGGTGCTGAAAACTGTGGTTTACCATTTACAGTACTATATCATTCATGGTCCTGATTTATATACCAAAATATAGCCCATGCAGTGATGCTTTCTGGTGGTAGTCTTTGTTTTGCCATACATGTTTATCTTTTGGAACACTTCAGGTTGGAATGCGAGGTAAGGTCAGTGTACCAAATCCGCAAAGTAAATAGCTTACCAGCATCAAGTCTTGAATGGCTATATATAACACTGTAACTGATAGAGCTGTGCAAACAACTCTGTTGACTTATATATATTTTTTTAATCGACTATGGGGTCTAAAATTATAAATACAAACACCACAAAAAATCCCTTGTGGTTACAACTTTGGGGCTCCATAGATTCTGCCACACCTTACTGGATATATAGCTCAAATGATAGTGTGGTTCCAGTGCTAGATCTGTGGCTAGAGGAAGCAAAACGATTAGACGCTAAACCACGACTAATTAGGCAAGCGGGGGGGGGGGGCTGATTTTTTTTGAAATCCCCCCCACCCCCTTTGCTTCGTTTTTTTTAACAACACGTGAGAGCCACAGATAACGAGGGCTAACGCTTTCCTATCAGGAACCAGATTAAAACGTTGAATTTGGCTGCATGTAAGTTTAGCATAGTTATTACCTATGCAACTTTTTTAATACCAAAAGAGAGCACACGAAAGATCTATCATTTGAGCTATAATATCAAGTTGACTTGTTGACTCCCTTAATTAACCGCTATCTGAAATAACTCAGCCCCGGTTTCAGAGGTTAGCCATGACCCTATGGCGGGGGAACTCAACTCTCTGGCTCCCCACCAGAGCTCCGGATGTTGATGGGATCATCTAACTCTTAGAATCCCCTCCACATACTGTCGTAATCTTCAATGTTTGTTTATAGACGACCGCTACCATAAGCATATTAGGAAGCGCGTCGTTAGCTTCACCGCATTACATCACTACGTAACATAGTTTTTATCACTTTTAGGTTTTGTGCTCAATCTGAAAGGGATGAAAATGAAGGAAGGACTACTATTGCTGGCGAAAATGTTGAGATTGGACAAAGATCAGGTTGGTGACTATTCCATAGCTACAGTAACGACTATTCCATAGCTACAGTAACCATGACGTGGCTATACGGTGTACTAAGGTTTGAATAATGGCAGTTCACTGAATATGATACCTATCTGAAGTAGTCCGTGATAACTAGATATCACCAGCTTAACTTAATCACCAGCTTAACTTAAATGCCGAATTTTTGTTGCCTTCTTTCTCTCTGTGTGCTAAACTGTAGTTATGGCTTGCTTGAACACTAGTAGTTGAGTGCAACAATTAGAAGCTTATAAGCTTGTATTTATTAAACACCACTGTTGCATCTACCCATGTTAAGTGCCTGTTGGGACTTTTTGTCTTCCTGCTCAAGAATCTTAGTTTCTCCCTTACTGGAAACTAAACATACTTATAGACAATCCATGTATAAACTCTCCAGGCTATTCTCTACAGTTTAATGGTGCACCATCATTCTGGTTATCCAGGTAAGTAGGCTCCCACAGATTCACGTCGTGAATCAGCATCTTCAGGACAATTGATTACATATCCATATGTGCTTTGTTAAGGGCAGTGTGTTGTTACCAGCTGTTCTAGATAAAAGTTTGTTGTGCTAAACAACGACTTTACAGTGTCCGTTTATAGTTAATATCATATTGACATATGATCAAAAACTGTTCTGATACCTGCCCCGACCTCCCACCCTTCCTCCATCCCAATAGGCTGTCACTGGTCTTATAAACTTTTATCCTGTAACCACTTCTGCACCCTTCGTGAACCACTTGCTTATTTGAACCCTCCCTTCTACTGGTGGTAGGGTGTGGACTGGCCCAGTTCTTCTCATGAGCCTTTTCTCGTGTGCAAGAATCATGGACTCCAGCCACCACTTGAGTGGCTGTTTTGTGTGTGCTCACTGAAGGACTCCAAGCAGTCTTAAGTTTTGTGTGAGAATTCCATGCCTATAAGCTAGCACCTCAGCACACACTCAAGTACTTCTTCCCCTCACCCATGGACTGCAATCCCATGCCTATAAGCTAGCACCTCAGCACACACTCAAGTACTTCTTCCCCTCACCCATGGACTGCATTAGGCTAACCTTTTCTTCCTTATATTTGGGCTGGTGGGGAAGAGAAGGGTCTGCTGTCTTTAGAATATACCACTTGTGCGACAGGAATTGCAGTCTTCACTGCTACATCACAAAAATGATGGACAACCATTTGCAGGGGTAGTGATGGGAACTCGGACTGAATAACAGCTAGCTGGTGGTGATTTCTGTGTTTCCCTCTAGCACTGAGGCCATTTTGCTTTGCTTGTGGAGAATTGAACTCGGCATTCGTCCTCCATGTGCCTTGGAGGCAATCAACTGTAATCTGATTGGGCCACATCTATAGTTGTACGATACAAGTCTGATATGCTCGAGACATCGGTCCCTTTCCTCCCCACCCCAAGCTAAAAGAAGGTGGCTATGCCAGTCTAGGACTAGACTGACTTGGAATAGTTAGTACTCTCCTGGCACATTTCCACTCTCCATGCACATTTCCACTCTCCCCTTACCTGAAAATGGTAAGTGGACCCCCAATTTTGCTTTGTCAATATACTTTGATCTTAGTGATATCAGCTTATAGCAGCTGTAGGTTCTGTTGTCATGGTGATTGACTAGCAGAGAAAGACATCCACTTGCAAGTTGAATGGAGTGTTTATGTGGCCTGCCTGTATGTAACACGTATACCCTGCGGTCATACATCTGTTCACACGTCCTTTATGCCAATGCCTGTGTCTGAGGTCAAGGGTCTGAACTTATGTGTGGGCATGTGTGAGAAAAATGTGCTTGTCTCTATCCCGGATTGTCATTGGACAATCCCTGCCTCAAAGTATGGATTTTCCAACTTTCAAGTCCCTTCCCCCTCACCTAATCCTAGTCCTAGCCCTACAGTCCTAGTCTTAGCTCTTGCCCCATAGCTAGTACTACTGTCCCCAAAACTAAAGCTAGCCTAGTCAGTATTAGGTGGGAAAACTTTTGAGATCCAAAGTAGATTCCGGGAAGACACACTGGGCGCTTGCACTTGTATGTGGGTCTCCTTGCACCACATCATTCCCCGAAAGACCTACAATCAGGAATGCATTTGTATCCTGTAGTTGGTCATGGATAGAATCAACATTGTGGTGAAGTGTTGAACCACAGACTAAACATATTCATTGTGGTGAACCTGTGAAACAGACTATTCATTGTGGTGAAGTGTTGATCACATAATTAAACATATTCATTGTGAAGTGCCATGGGTTGGACCACAGACTTAAACATATTCATTGTGAAGTGAACGGACTAAACATATTCATTGCGGTGAAGTGTTGGCCATGGACTAAACATTCATTGTGAAGTGTTGAACCACAGACTAAACATTCATTATAAAGTGTTGGAACCACAGACTAAACATTCATTATGAAGTGATGAAGTGTTGAACCACAGACTAAACATTCATTGTGAAGTGTTGAACCACAGACTAAACATTCATTATGAAGTGATGAAGTGTTGAACCACAGACTAAACATTCATTATGAAGTGTTGGAACCACAGACTAAACATTCATTATGAAGTGATGAAGTGTTGAACCACAGACTAAACATTCATTATGAAGTGATGAAGTGTTGAACCACAGACTAAACATTCATTGTGAAGTGTTGAACCACAGACTAAACATTCATTATGAAGTGTTGGAACCACAGACTAAACATTCATTATGAAGTGATGAAGTGTTGAACCACAGACTAAACATTCATTATGAAGTGATGAAGTGTTGAACCACAGACTAAACATTCATTGTGAAGTGTTGAACCACAGACTAAACATTCATTGTGAAGTGTTGAGCCACAGACTAAACATTCATTGTGAAGTGTTGAACCACAGACTAAACATTCATTATGAAGTGATGAAGTGTTGAACCACAGACTAAACATTCATTATGAAGTGTTGAACCACAGACTAAACATTCATTATGAAGTGTTGGAACCACAGACTAAACATTCATTGTGAAGTGTTGAACCACAGACTAAACATTCATTATGAAGTGATGAAGTGTTGAACCACAGACTAAACATTCATTATGAAGTGTTGAACCACAGACTAAACATTCATTATGAAGTGTTGAACCACAGACTAAACATTCATTATGAAGTGTTGGAACCACAGACTAAACATTCATTGTGAAGTGTTGAACCACAGATTAAACATACAAGTATGAATCCTTTGTTAAAAACAACAACAACCCCCCCCCCCCCCCCCCCCCCCCCAATTTCTCGGTATTCTTAAATTTGCTCACTCGACGTTTCGGCTAATGCTAAGCTATAAGAATTGCTATCAGTATCTCGTTTAGTGCTTGTCTGTCTTTTCATTCATTCATTTCATTCATTCAATTGTCGGGGTGGCAAAGGATAATTTTGGTTAAGGTTTCCATGGCTCCATGTCTTGGCAAGGTCTTCTGCACTAGAGTCACACTCAGATGCACAACTAGTTTCTTTAGAAAGCTTCTTTAAGGTTAGTTGCTTATCAATTTTTGAAAAGTGTAAATTTGAAGTTGTTTTCCTAGTTCTGGGTATTGTGCTCTCCGAACTTGGTAGGCGAATCAAGTGCGAGCTGCTTGAAGGGTTTATTGCTTGATCCTTGTATTGATGAAAGCTTCTCGGGGATTAGCTGTCTGTGTGTGTCCAAAAGTGCTGAGTTATTCTAGTTGTTCATATTACTTTTGTTACAATGACCTTCTCAATAATCAACTCGACATTTTGACTAGATGCTCTAGCCTTCATCAGGAATAATGACTAGATGCTCTAGCCTTCATCAGGAATAATGACTAGATGCTCTAGCCTTCATCAGGAATAATGACTAGATGCTCTAGCCTTCATCAGGAATAATGACTAGATGCTCTAGCCTTCATCAGGAATAATGACTAGATGCTCTAGCCTTCATCAGGAATAATGACTAGATGCTCTAGCCTTCATCAGGAATAATGACTAGATGCTCTAGCCTTCATCAGGAATAATGACTAGATGCTCTAGCCTTCATAAGGAATAATGAGACTAGATGCTCTAGCCTTCATCAGGAATAATGACTAGATGCTCTAGCCTTCATCAGGAATAATGACTAGATGCTCTAGCCTTCATCAGGAATAATGACTAGATGCTCTAGCCTTCATCAGGAATAATGACTAGATGCTCTAGCCTTCATCAGGAATAATGACTAGATGCTCTAGCCTTCATCAGGAATAATGACTAGATGCTCTAGCCTTCATCAGGAATAATGACTAGATGCTCTAGCCTTCATCAGGAATAATGACTAGATGCTCTAGCCTTCATCAGGAATAATGACTAGATGCTCTAGCCTTCATCAGGAATAATGACTAGATGCTCTAGCCTTCATCAGGAATAATGACTAGATGCTCTAGCCTTCATCAGGAATAATGACTAGATGCTCTAGCCTTCATCAGGAATAATGACTAGATGCTCTAGCCTAATGACTAGATGCTCTAGCCTTCATCAGGAATAATGACTAGATGCTCTAGCCTTCATCAGGAATAATGACTAGATGCTCTAGCCTTCATCAGGAATAATGACTAGATGCTCTAGCCTTCATCAGGAATAATGACTAGATGCTCTAGCCTTCATCAGGAATAATGAGACTAGATGCTCTAGCCTTCATCAGGAATAATGACTAGATGCTCTAGCCTTCATCAGGAATAATGACTAGATGCTCTAGCCTTCATCAGGAATAATGGTTAGAGCACCTAGTCGAAACATGGAGAGCGTAAAATTCAAGGAGAAAGTCACTGTAATTTTATTATGTCAACTGAAAGTTTGTTGAGAATTACTTTTGCTATTGTTGTGTTCTGCCCTCGTGAGTAAAGTATTCCATCAACAGCAACAACAATTGACTTGACAGCTATACAGATATGTACCAATAACAGCAGTACACCTTGGCAGTGGTTGTGGTCGTAATTGGTATCGTCATTCATGGAGAACATTTTGTATTGTCTGGCCACGTCCAGTCATATGTTGAGATTGTATCAAGCAGTAATACCAAATCTTTGATGCGTGGTGGTAGGCAATAATTAATTGTAATTTATTTTTAAAAGCAATGTTGTATGTTAATACGAAATCTCTGGTGTGTTTCTATAGAATAGGCTTGTTTTGTGGTTGTATTTTTTATGCTAGGCTACATCTAATCATATTTGGTTACACTGCATAAAATAAGTAAGGCCATATGGTTTGCAAATAGCCACAACTCCTGTTTGCTGAGTGTTTGTCAAGGTCAACTCAGCATCAATTGCATCGACGTTGATCGATGTGTCTGTGCTTGGGTTTGGTAAATAACCACACTTTATCAGCAACAATGTTAGCTATTCATTATCTATGGTTGCTATGGGCATTGCTATGGGCATTGGTGCATGCATTCCTGATTAGAATTGATTTTTTTAAACCGTAGCTGTTTTCAGTTTTCGTGTAAAGATAGACAGTGGAAAGGTGGAATGCGAAGGAGAAAGCCAATTTGTGGTTGTTACTGTTTCTTAACTTATTGCTCTCTGCCTCACACCCTCTTCATTTCCCTCAACCTTTCCCCCTCCGTCCCCTCTCTCCTCTCTGCTTCATCCTCTTCTCCCCCACCTCCCCCCCACCCACCCCCCATCCTCTCAGCTAACCAAAGAAGTGGGAAGTGTGGCACCATTCCTCATCCCCTTCCTAAAGATGTCATGTGTCTACTTTGTCCTGGATCTCTCCGACCAGCCTAGCCTGACGGCAGCCTTTGTGAAATCCCTCCCCATTCTATCCCTCGTCTGGCTGGTGTGCCTGCAAGGGGTGGGACTAGGAGAGCCCATAAGCCAATACATCACCTACAACAGACGTATCTTGTGCGGCCTCCTTCTCTCCTGTATCGGCGATGTCATTTTGATCTGGCAAAAAGAAGAACTTTTCTTCATCGTAGGCATTCTCTGCTTTGCCTGTGCACACATTTGCTACATTGTTGCATTTGGATTCTCACCGTTTGGTCTGAAGGAAATGGTTCTCTGTTACTCGGCTGTCATGGTGTTAATAGTTAGCATTCAACCATGCCTTCCTAACCCAGCTCTATCATGCGCAGTTTCTGCGTACGCTCTCCTCATCGCCACAATGGCATGGAGATCATTGGCCAGGTTTAATCTCAGGGGCGACATCCCCTGGAGGAAAATATTTTCAGCTGTTGGGGCATTTTTGTTCTCCATCTCAGACGTCATTCTCGTAGTGAACAAGTTCTGTTTTGCAGTTCCATTTGAGCACACTCTTATCATGACTATTTACTATGGAGCACAGCTCTGTATTGCTCTCTCTGTCATCAACTATCATCACCATGGAAACCAAGCCCATGCCAACAATGGAGCCATTCGTGTGCAGCAGTCTTCAGTTCTTCCGCAGCTTCCTTCTCTGAGAAGAAGAACATCTCAATTGTCGGTTCAGACATGTATCTCTCTGGCTGGCTCAATTAAAACTGATGTCAATTAAAACTGATATTAAATGTGTTTCATGTTATTGTAATAATATGCTATCTCCATAAGCTTCTGTCAGTTTTTTTCCTTCTTTTTTCCCCTTCCCAGTCCATACCACTTGTGTTTGTGTCTGTCTGCATCCAACCGTTCCACTGGTAATTCATGTACACTACAGCATCATCATGTGTATGCTAATTAAACATCCGTCTCCATTGCCGTATTTAAAACATGTGGTTCGCTTTTCGAATTATATAGGCCACACCCACTGTTTTGCTGCGTCAGCAAGCACTCTCGCTCGACTACAACGTCGACGCCCTCTTCTCGGCTCTCTCCCCAAAAACTGAAACCTTCGAAGGGAAAAAGTCAAGTGATAAAATGACGGAAGCATCTACTGGCCAGCAATGCTCTTATTCCACTGCTACTCTA
>JAQNBH010000003.1:1797261-1859761 GCA_028752905.1 Cladorhizidae sp. MBARI D1340-BT2 | reverse complement strand
GCTCGGCCAATGTCGTGTTGTGAACCAGCTTTTAGTCCTAGCTAGGGGTGGCACCGGCAAATTTTGAATGGTCCTGCCATTGTGGAAATGAATGTGATTAACATTAATTAATACCAATTACCTATAATAGATGTAACAGTTTGAAATGTCAGCAGAAAATGTGTTCCTATAATTATGTGACCTCTCAACCTTCATAAAAAACTTGTTCTCTATGACCATATTTTGTAGGCAAATAGTCGTAACTTTATATTGTGATTTATCCGTTACCCTCCTGTGTGCAAGATGGTACTTGGGGTCTTGCTTCATGTTGGACACAGGGGATGTCTGCATCCTCATCAATGCACGTCGCTCGTAGCATTGGCTGCAGACATCACAACAATCAACACGGCCTACTCTGCAGGGCTCCAGCAATCTTCCTCTGCGTACTCAAGCCGGTAGCTAACCCGATAACTCATGACTGGAGTAGCGTTCAGTTCTTTGGGAGCCTGTCATAGCACTAGCTTACATTATAATAAGCTTGAGAAGTGTACCCATCTTCATTCATCAGCTTCAGTGGCTGGTAAAGATTCCCATCATGTGGACATGGTGGCCTCTGAGTGCACATCCTGTCTAGCAAGGAACTTCAGGCATTGAATGGCCTTCCAAAGGCAGTGATGGTTGGTAGGCTTTTGCTGTGCCAGAGAACTGCTAAGCATTGCATGTTGTTGCAGCTAGAGTCAGTAGTACTGCACAGAATGCTCGTGGCTCTGCATATACTGTTTGAAGGCAACTCTTGCATCTCTGCAAGTACAGAAGCCTTGGAGAGTTATATACAAGAATATAATAGACGCGTGCTAGATAGACTGCAGCATCAGCCTTCATAGACACAGCTAATATAATAGGCGCGTGCTAGCATACATGCAGCCAGACTTGCCTGGTACAAGGTGACCTCCGCTACAAGGTGACCTCCACTACAAGGTGACCTCCGCTACAAGGTGACCTCCGCTACAAGGTGACCTCCACTCAAGGTGACCTCCACTACAAGGTGACCTCCGCTACAAGGTGACCTCTGCTACAAGGTGACCTCCACTACAAGGTGACCTCCGCTACAAGGCGATCTCTACTACAAGGTGACCTCCACTACAAGGTGACCTCCGCTACAAGGTGACCTCTGCTACAAGGTGACCTCCGCTACAAGGTGACCTCCGCTACAAGGTGACCTCCACGACAAGGTGACCTCCGCTACAAGGTGACCTCCGCTACAAGGTGACCTCCGCTACAAGGTGACCTCCGCTACAAGGTGACCTCCACTACAAGGTGACCTCCGCTACAAGGTGACCTCCACTACAAGGTGACCTCCACTGCAAGGTGACCTCCACTACAAGGTGACCTCCGCTACAAGGTGACCTCCACTACAAGGTGACCTCTGCTACAAGGTGACCTCCGCTACAAGGTGACCTCCGCTACAAGGTGGCCTCCACTACAAGGTGACCACCACTACAAGGTGACCTCCGCTACAAGGTGACCTCCGCTACAAGGTGACCTCCACTACAAGGTGACCTCCGCTACAAGGTGACCTCCACTACAAGGTGACCTCCACTACAAGGTGACCTCCACTACAAGGTGACCTCCACTACAAGGTGACCTCCACTACAAGGTGACCTCTGCTACAAGGTGACCTCCGCTACAAGGTGACCTCCACTACAAGGTGACCTCCACTACAAGGTGACCTCCACTACAAGGTGACCTCTGCTACAAGGTGACCTCCACTACAAGGTGACCTCCGCTACAAGGTGACCTCCACTACAAGGTGACCTCTGCTACAAGGTGACCTCCACTACAAGGTGACCTCCGCTACAAGGTGACCTCCACTACAAGGTGACCTCCGCTACAAGGTGACCTCTGCTACAAGGTGACCTCTGCTACAAGGTGACCTCCGCTACAAGGTGACCTCCGCTACAAGGTGATCTCTACTACAAGGTGACCTCCACTACAAGGTGACCTCCACTACAAGGTGACCTCCACTATAAGGTGACCTCTGCTACAAGGTGACCTCCGCTACAAGGTGACCTCCACTACAAGGTGACCTCCGCTACAAGGTGACCTCCGCTACAAGGTGACCTCCGCTACAAGGTGTCCTCCACTACAAGGTGACCTCCACTACAAGGTGACCTCCACTACAAGGTGACCTCCGCTACAAGGTGACCTCCGCTACAAGGTGACCTCCGCTACAAGGTGACCTCCACTACAAGGTGACCTCCACTACAAGGTGACCTCCACTACAAGGTGACCTCCGCTACAAGGTGACCTCCACTACAAGGTGACCTCCACTACAAGGTGACCTCCGCTACAAGGTGACCTCCACTACAAGGTGACCTCCACTGCAAGGTGACCTCCACTACAAGGTGACCTCCGCTACAAGGTGACCTCCACTACAACGTGACCTCTGCTACAAGGTGACCTCCACTACAAGGTGACCTCCACTACAAGGTGACCTCTGCTACAAGGTGACCTCTGCTACAAGGTGACCTCCACTACAAGGTGACCTCTGCTACAAGGTGACCTCCGCTACAAGGTGACCTCCACTACAAGGTGACCTCCACTACAAGGTGACCTCCACTACAAGGTGACCTCCCCTACAAGGTGACCTCCGCTACAAGGTGACCTCTGCTACAAGGTGACCTCCACTACAAGGTGACCTCCGCTACAAGGTGACCTCCATTACAAGGTGACCTCCACTACAAGGTGACCTCCACTACAAGGTGACCTCCGCTACAAGGTGACCTCCGCTACAAGGTGACCTCTGCTACAAGGTGACCTCCACTACAAGGTGACCTCCGCTACAAGGTGACCTCCACTACAAGGTGACCTCTGCTACAAGGTGACCTCCACTACAAGGTGACCTCCGCTACAAGGTGACCTCCACTACAAGGTGACCTCCACTACAAGGTGACCTCCGCTACAAGATGACCTCCGCTATAAGGTGACCTCTGCTACAAGGTGACCTCCACTACAAGGTGACCTCCGCTACAAGGTGACCTCCGCTACAAGGTGACCTCCGCTACAAGGTGACCTCCGCTACAAGGTGACCTCCACTACAAGGTGACCTCTGCTACAAGGTGACCTCCACTACAAGGTGACCTCCACTACAAGGTGACCTCTGCTACAAGGTGACCTCTGCTTCAAGGTGACCTCCGCTACAAAGTGACCCGGGCATATTTTCAGCAAGAGCACACGATCTCTGCCTGCAGCAGCTTCTTACACTTTTCATTGCGCATAAGTCAAGATTGTGGGTGTGGCCATCTCTCTGGTCTGGTGCTGGCCCAGCTGTGCCCACCTATGCTGGCTGAGGACCTAATGCTGTATGATCATGATGATGTAACTGGGAGAAGGTACATGTATTCCAGTGAAAACTCTTGAACCAGTTTGGCTGTTTGAAGGAAAAAAGCGACTCAATTAGTTAAAATTGGACCCCCATGGACAATCCTGGGGGGTATATGGTGTCCCGAGTTCAAAATTCTGGTCCCCTAATCCTGGCCCTGTATGCCTGGCCCTGTATGCCTGGCCCCGTATGCCTGGCCCCGTATGCCTGGCCTTGTATGCCTGGCCTTGTATGCCTGGCCCTGTATGCCTGGCCCTGTATGCCTGGCCCTGTATGCCTGGCCCTGTATGCCTGGCCCTGTATGCCTGGCCCTGTATGCCTGGCCCTGTATGCCTGGCCCTGTATGCCTGGCCCTGTATGCCTGGCCCTGTATGCCTGGCCCTAGCCAGTATCAGGTGGACATCCATAGTTAATCCCAGATTGTGGAGGTACCACTGGACACAATGTCTGTGTAGTGCCACACCTCTGTGTGGGTGCGGGGAGACCCACCACCGGACACAATGTCTGTGTAGTGCCACACCTCTGGTGGGTGCAGGGAGACCCGTCACCCGCACCGCTGGACACAATGTCTGTATAGTGCCACACCTATGCGTTGGTGTGTGGAGACCCGTCACCTCCATCGCTGGACACAATGTCTGTGTAGTGCCACACCTCTGCGTTGGTGTGTGGAGACCCGTCACCTCCATCGCTGGACACAATGTCTGTGTAGTGCCACACCTCTGTGTGGGTGCGGGGAGACCCGTCCAAAAGTTGTCTGTGTTTTAAGTTGTTGTTGTTGTTGTTGTTGTTGACAGAGAGAGGAGCATAGAATGCTGCACGCCCTGAAGGAGACTCAGTTTCTACGTCTACGCCGGTCCCGTCTGGGGAAGAAGGACTTCAAGTGTCTGAAGATCATCGGCCGAGGAGCATTTGGTGAGGTGGCTTTGGTGCAGAAGTTGGACACTGGTCATGTCTACGCCATGAAGATCCTGCGCAAGGCCGACATGCTGGAGAAGGAGCAGGTGAGGGGTGTAGTTGAGTTGCTAGATCTTGTCTCGATGTAAATATCGCATGTTCTCTAATAGGAACCACAGTTACTAGACAGTACTACTACCATGATTACTATTGGAAGGTGTGGTTTCTATTGGAAGGTGTGGTTTCTATTGGAAGGCTATTGGAAGGGTTGTTTCTATTGGAAGGGTTGTTTCTATTGGAAGGGTTGTTTCTATTTGGAAGGGTTGTTTCTATTGGAAGGGTTGTTTCTATTTGGAAGGGTTGTTTCTATTTGGAAGGGTTGTTTCTATTGGAAGGGTTGTTTCTATTGTAGAAGGGTTGTTTCTATTGGAAGGGCTGTTTCTATTTGGAAGGGTTGTTTCTATTGGAAGGGTTGTTTCTATTTGGAAGGGTTGTTTCTATTGGAAGGGTTTTTTTCTATCGAAAGGGTTGTTTCTATTGGGATTGTTTCTATTGGAAGGGTTGTTCTGTTGGAAGGTGTGACCACTATTGGAAGGTGTGGTTTCTATTGGAAGGTGTGGTTTCTATTGGAAGGTGTGATTTCTATTGGAAGGTGTGGGTTTCTATTGGAAGGTGTGGCTAGTACCATTATTTAAGCTGTGGTAGCAAGCATGACTTGAGGTAGACACTCTGGAAACTCTTCTGCTGAGGAAAGCAGCCCAGGTCTATGCATTCCTACCAGCACACCTGAGGAAAGCAGCCCAGGTCTACGCATTCCTACCAGCACACCTGAGGGAAGCAGCCCAGGTCTACGCATTCCTACCATGAGGAAAGCAATGCATGTTCCTACCAGCCAACACTCTGAATTTCACAAAGAAGGCACTTTTGGATGTATATATTTCTTTGCTGTGAGTCTAGTTGTAGAGCTAGTCCTCACGTAGATTTTGTTGCTTACTTTTTCAAACTGAAGCTGGTTGTACAGATCGACAATCCCTAATCCAATAGCATTGGGACTAGATGTATTTCAATTATTAGGAAAAAAATTTGTTTTTGGAATTGTAAATGGTATGCCGTATGTAACGGTAACAGCCTCCGGGACAGCCCACTTCCTATAACGACAGAGGCTTCCTTTTCTGCTTTTCACTGTCGTCCGTGGGGAACCTGCAGCTCTTTTTGACATTTTGACAGACCTCAAAGGCACAAAATCACAATACAACAACGACAAAAATATCAGCGAGCAGCAGAGATGTATGTGACTAATAGGAGCACTGATAAATAGAGATGTGTGTGACTAATAGGAGCGCTGATAAATATCAGCGAGCAGCAGAGATGTATGTCACTAATAGGAGCGCTGATAAATAGAGATGTGTGTGACTAATAGGAGTGCTGATAAATAGAGACGTGTGTGACTAATAGGAGCACTGATAAATAGAGACGTGTGTGACTAATAGGAGCGCTGATAAATAGAGATGTGTGTGACTAATAGGAGCGCTGATAAATATCAGCGAGCAGCAGAGATGTGTGTGACTAATAGGAGTGCTGATAAATAGAGACGTGTGTGACTAATAGGAGCGCTGATAAATAGAGATGTGTGTAACCAATAGGAGCACTGATAAATATTAGCGAGCAGCAGAGATGTGTATGACTAATAGGAGCGCTGATAAATAGAGACATGTGTGACTAATATGAGCTCTGATAAATAGAGATGTGTGTGACTAATATGAGCTCTGATAAATAGAGATGTGTGTGACTAATAGGAGCGCTGATAAATAGAGATGTGTGTAACTAATAGGAGCGCTGATAAATATCAGCGAGCAGCAGAGATGTGTGTGACTAATAGGAGCGCTGATAAATAGAGACGTATGTGACTAATAGGAGCGCTGATAAATATCAGCGAGTAGCAGAGGCGTGTGTGACTAATAGGAGCGCTGATAAATAGAGATGTATGTGACTAATAGGAGCGCTGATAAATAGAGACTGTGTGACTAATAGGAGTGCTGATAAATATCAGCGAGCAGCAGAGACGTATGTGACTAATAGGAGCGCTGATAAATAGAGACGTATGTGACTAATAGGAGCGCTGATAAATAGAGACTGTGTGACTAATAGGAGCGCTGATAAATAGAGACTGTGTGACTAATAGGAGCGCTGATAAATAGAGACTGTGTGACTAATAGGAGTGCTGATAAATATCAGCGAGCAGCAGAGGCGTGTGTGACTAATAGGAGCGCTGATAAATAGAGACGTGTGTGACTAATAGGAGCGCTGAGAGACAACTGACACCTCCCACCTGCACACTATGGGTCGCGTCAGAGTCGGCTTTGGTGCGAAAACGGCTTTGTAGTGTAGATGACTTACCCTCCGTATTCCCGGGAAAAACTTTTGTTTTGTGGAGCTTTTCTGTTTTCAGAATTCCTCTGGTAAAAATTGTCGACAGCGTTTGCATAAAGTTCTAGCTGTATGAAATTTGATGCAGTTCCGGCCAATAATACCAACTGCCATCACCATTCAAACCTCAGCGAGCTCCCCCTTCACCTATACTACATTCCTCTCCAATGAACTCTCCCCTCCCCCTTCCCTTCATCCTACTCACCTCAACCATCACCAACTCCCTAAATATCAGAGATACAGAAGCATGACAATTATATATATACACACAGTAGGAGGCCACTTATGCAAACACATTGAATATTATATATATATACACACAGTAGGAGGCCACTTATGCAAACACATTGAATATTATATATACACACAGTAGGAGGCCACTTATGCAAACACATTGAATATTATACTATACACACAGTAGGAGGCCACTTATGCAAACACATTGAATATTATACTATACACACAGTAGGAGGCCACTTATGCAAACACATTGAATATTATACTATATACACAGTAGGAGGCCACTTATGCAAACACATTGAATATTATACTATATACACACAGTAGGAGGCCACTTATGCAAACACATTGAATATTATATTATATACACACAGTAGGAGGCCACTTATGCAAACACATTGAATATTATATTATATACACACAGTAGGAGGCCACTTATGCAAACACATTGAATATTATATATATATACACACAGTAGGAGCCACTTATGCAAACACATTGAATATTATACTATATACACACAGTAGGAGGCCACTTATGCAAACACATTGAATATTATATATATATACACACAGTAGGAGCCACTTATGCAAACACATTGAATATTATACTATACACACAGTAGGAGGCCACTTATGCAAACACATTGTATTATATATACACACACAGTAGGAGGCCACTTATGCAAACACATTGTATTATATATACACACACAGTAGGAGGCCACTTATGCAAACACATTGAATATTATATTATATACACACAGTAGGAGGCCACTTATGCAAACACATTGAATATTATATTATATACACAGTAGGAGGCCACTTATGCAAACACATTGAATATTATACTATATACACACAGTAGGAGGCCACTTATGCAAACACATTGAATATTATATTATATACACACAGTAGGAGGCCACTTATGCAAACACATTGAATATTATATTATATACACACAGTAGGAGTCCACTTATGCAAACACATTGAATATTATATTATATACACACAGTAGGAGGCCACTTATGCAAACACATTGAATATTATATTATATACACACAGTAGGAGGCCACTTATGCAAACACATTGAATATTATATTATATACACACAGTAGGAGTCCACTTATGCAAACACATTGAATATTATATTATATACACACAGTAGGAGGCCACTTATGCAAACACATTGAATATTATACTATATAGCTGAAGGGGCTAGGGCTAGGGCTACACAGTAGGAGGCCACTTATGCAAACACATTGAATATTATACTATATACACACAGTAGGAGGCCACTTATGCAAACACATTGAATATTATATTATATACACACAGTAGGTGGCCACTTATGCAAACACATTGAATATTATATTATATACACACAGTAGGAGGCCACTTATGCAAACACATTGAATATTATACTATATACACACAGTAGGAGGCCACTTATGCAAACACATTGAATATTATATTATATACACACAGTAGGAGGCCACTTATGCAAACACATTGAATATTATACTATACACACAGTAGGAGACCACTTATGCAAACACATTGAATATTATACTATACACACAGTAGGAGGCCACTTATGCAAACACATTGAATATTATATTATATACACACAGTAGGTGGCCACTTATGCAAACACATTGAATATTATATTATATACACACAGTAGGAGGCCACTTATGCAAACACATTGAATATTATACTATACACACAGTAGGAGGCCACTTATGCAAACACATTGAATATTATATTATACACACAGTAGGTGGCCACTTATGCAAACACATTGAATATTATATTATACACACAGTAGGTGGCCACTTATGCAAACACATTGAATATTATACTATACACACAGTAGGAGGCCACTTATGCAAACACATTGAATATTATACTATATACACAGTAGGAGGCCACTTATGCAAACACATTGAATATTATACTATATACACAGTAGGAGGCCACTTATGCAAACACATTGAATATTATATATACACACACAGTAGGAGGCCACTTATGCAAACACATTGAATATTATATTATATACACACAGTAGGAGGCCACTTATGCAAACACATTGAATATTATACTATACACACAGTAGGAGGCCACTTATGCAAACACATTGAATATTATATTATACACACAGTAGGTGGCCACTTATGCAAACACATTGAATATTATATTATACACACAGTAGGAGGCCACTTATGCAAACACATTGAATATTATACTATATACACACAGTAGGAGGCCACTTATGCAAACATTGAATATTATATATATACACACAGTAGGAGGCCACTTATGCAAACACATTGAATATTATATTATATACACACAGTAGGAGGCCACTTATGCAAACACATTGAATATTATATTATATACACACAGTAGGAGGCCACTTATGCAAACACATTGAATATTATACTATATACACACAGTAGGAGGACACTTATGCAAACACATTGAATATTATATGTATACACACAGTAGGAGGCCACTTATGCAAACACATTGAATATTATATTATATACACACAGTAGGAGGCCACTTATGCAAACGCATTGAATATTATATTATATACACACAGTAGGAGGACACTTATGCAAACACATTGAATATTATACTATATACACACAGTAGGAGGCCACTTATGCAAACACATTGAATATTATATTATATACACACAGTAGGAGGCCACTTATGCAAACACATTGAATATTATACTATATACACACAGTAGGAGGCCACTTATGCAAATGCATTGGAACCGGAGGGTGTGAACTTCAGGTCTTCAGTTGCTCTTATAAAAATTAATCATGGATAGTCTACTTTTCAACCTCATAATCCACCGCTACTTTAGCTAAACTTCTCCCGCCCTTCACAACGTCACAGATCTTGAGCCATAATAAGGACAATTTTTTTTTTTAATTTTTACTTTCAGGTCTGGCCTGCTCTTTGATTTGACACGCAAATTGAGAAGAAACAGCTGAACGAGTTCCGTGTTTAGTTAAGTGTATAATATTCGCTGTGAGAATGAATGCACAGAGAAGCTTTCCCCAAAAGGAAAAGCGAAGTACACAGAATGAAGCTGCATTTCCACAGGCATAGCTAGCTTGGGCGTGGCTTCTTGTGATGTTAGGTTGACCAAAGTGGCCTCCCACTGAATATAATATTGAAACAGTGACATAATGGTGTGTTTTTAATGTCTTGCTTGAAATTGAGCAAGTCACTTGTATTTCCTATCTTACTCTCAATTTCCCTTCATTCTTTCTACTACAAAAAAAGAATGATTATCAGCGCACAAACCAAGTTAGTGAGGGGAGAGAGAAGAGGAAAGTGATACTAACAGATATAGTAAGGGAGAGAGAAGAGGAAAGTGATACTTATTACCAGGTGTTTATTACCAAGTATGTTTATTACCAGACCAGATGTGTTTATTACCAAGTATGTTTATTACCAGGTGTGTGTATTACCGGATGTGTTTATTACCAGGTGTGTTTATTACCAGATGTGTTTATTACCAGACCTGTGTGTTTATTACCAAGTATGTTTATTACCAGACCAGATGTGTTTATTACCAAGTATGTTTATTACCAGGTGTGTGTATTACCAGATGTGTTTATTACCAGGTGTGTTTATTACCAGACGTGTTTATTACCAGACCTGTGTGTTTATTACCAAGTATGTTTATTACCAGACCAGATGTGTTTATTACCAAGTATGTTTATTACCAGGTGTGTGTATTACCGGATGTGTTTATTACCAGGTGTGTTTATTACCAGATGTGTTTATTACCAGGTGTGTTTATTACCAGATGTGTTTATTACCAGGTGTGTTTATTACCAAGTATGTTTATTACCAGGTGTGTTTATTACCAGATGTGTTTATTACCAGATGTGTTTATTACCAGGTGTGTTTATTACCAGGTGTGTTTATTACCAGGTGTGTTTATTACCAGGTGTGTTTTTACCAGCCAACAAGCACGCATGCGTGATTAGCAAGTTCATTGGATTTTTTCCATATGGTTATGGAAATCTACAACAATTTTTCCCCACAGAAATTAATTTTCATCTCTGTCTTATTCAACAAGTTTATTCACGACTAGAGTTTATTCACGACTAGAGTCTATTCACGACTAGAGTGTATTCACGACCAGCGTGTATTCACGACCAGCGTGTATTCACGACCAGCGTGTATTCACGACCAGCGTGTATTCACGACCAGCGTGTATTCACGACCAGAGTGTAGTGTATTCACGACCAGAGTGTAGTGTATTCACGACCAGAGTATAGTGTATTCACGACTAAAGGTTAGTTCACAAAACAACACTGGCCGAGCGTTGCATTGTGTTTTATCAATTGACCTTTGACCCTCAAATCGCGCTCAACAAAGATGGACACTGATTGGTCCGATGCTGCACTTCAGATAGTGAATCAGATAGTGGATTAGAACTTTTTTCTAATCCAACATCTGAAACGAAGTGTCAGACCAATCAGAACTATCATGTGTCCATCTTTATTGAGTGTGGTTCGAAATGAATAGGGTCAAAGGTCAATTGACAACATGCAACGCAATGCAATGCTCAGCCAGCGTTGTGTTGTGAACCAGCCGTGAACCAGCGTTAAACCACAGCTCAATATCAGCTGTTTGTGGAACCAGATAGAGGAGCAGTGGTTGGGCTTTCACCAGCGCATGCAGTAACTGTAGCTTCCTGGCCGATTTTGGTCACATGTAACTCTGCTGTGGTCATGCCTAGACCTACAGTGTTAGTACCAGAACATGGACACACTTATAAGATTCAGGTCCTGACTTTGTGTGCAGGTCTCCTTGCTGTGGCCATGCCTAGACATACAGTATTAGTACCAGAACATGGACACACTTATAAGATTCAGGTCCTGACTTTGTGTGCAGGTCCCCTTGCTGTGGCCATGCCTAGACCTACAGTGTTAGTGCCAGAACATGGACACACTTATAAGATTCAGGTCCTGACTTTGTGTGCAGGTCTCCTTGCTGTGGCCATGCCTAGACATACAGTATTAGTACCAGAACATGGACACACTTATAAGATTCAGGTCCTGACTTTGTGTGCAGGTCTCCTTGCTGTGGCCATGCCTAGACCTACAGTGTTAGTACCAGAACATGGACACACTTATAAGATTCAGGTCCTGACTTTGTGTGCAGGTCTCCTTGCTGTGGCCATGCCTAGACCTTCAGTGTTAGTACCAGAACATGGACACACTTATAAGATTCAGGTCCTGACTTTGTGTGCAGGTCTCCTTGCTGTGGCCATGCCTGGACCTACAGTGTTAGTACCAGAACATGGACACACTTATAAGATTCAGGTCCTGACTTTGTGTGCAGGTCCCCTTGCTGTGGCCATGCCTAGACCTACAGTGTTAGTACCAGAACATGGACACACTTATAAGATTCAGGTCCTGACTTTGTGTGCAGGTCTCCTTGCTGTGGCCATGCCTAGACCTACAGTGTTAGTACCAGAACATGGACACACTTATAAGATTCAGGTCCTGACTTTGTGTGCAGGTCTCCTTGCTGTGGCCATGCCTAGACCTACAGTGTTAGTACCAGAACATGGACACACTTATAAGATTCAGGTCCTGACTTTGTGTGCAGGTCTCCTTGCTGTGGCCATGCCTAGACCTACAGTGTTAGTACCAGAACATGGACACACTTATAAGATTCAGGTCCTGACTTTGTGTGCAGGTCCCCTTGCTGTGGCCATGCCTAGACCTACAGTGTTAGTGTCAGAACATGGACACACTTATAAGATTCAGGTCCTGACTTTGTGTGCAGGTCACCTTGCTGTGGCCATGCCTAGACCTACAGTGTTAGTACCACCAGAACATGGACACACTTATAAGATTCAGGTCCTGACTTTGTGTGCAGGTCTCCTTGCTGTGGCCATGCCTAGACCTACAGTGTTAGTACCAGAACATGGACACACTTATAAGATTCAGGTCCTGACTTTGTGTGCAGGTCCCCTTGCTGTGGCCATGCCTGGACCTACAGTGTTAGTACCAGAACATGGGCACACTTATAAGATTCAGGTCCTGACTTTGTGTGCAGGTCTCCTTGCTGTGGCCATGCCTAGACCTACAGTGTTAGTGCCAGAACATGGACACACTTATAAGATTCAGGTCCTGACTTTGTGTGCAGGTCTCCTTGCTGTGGCCATGCCTAGACCTACAGTGTTAGTACCAGAACATGGACACACTTATAAGATTCAGGTCCTGACTTTGTGTGCAGGTCACCTTGCTGTGGCCATGCCTAGACATACAGCGCAGGCTTTGAACGGCGGTTGATGCCAATTTGCGCCAATAGCAAAGATTGGTCGACTTAAAGAATAGCTAATTGGTTTTAAATGTGCAGTATTGCACTTCCAGAAAATAGAACACTGCTTATAATTCTAAGAATCATTACCAGCATGCATTAGCCTTATAACTCTATCAAGCTAGCAATCTACACATTGGAAATTATTTGCGCACAAGATTGTGGTTGTCTTTTTCCTACTCTTCATTGCTAGCGCTCGGCGTCATCCACCGTCTAGGAGTTTCCTTAAGCCAAGGTAAAGCTTCTATACTCCATCTGTGCATGTTTCTGAACATCACAAAAGTCTATCGTTAGCTGAACATTGTCTCAACATCGAAGATAGCCTTTGAGATTGAGAAGCATGAACTCCATGGCCACTAAAGCATGGCGGACTAGGTTGTTTCCATTATCTAGTTGCCAAGACACCGCTTTGCTTTAGGGCAGATGATGGTGAAGTTCTTCAAACTCTAGTCCAAGTTTCAGGAGTTTTGTTTTCTCTCTCGTACTGAACGGAAGCGGTCACTTGAAAATAACTCTACCCCACGCATTATTTTAACAATGCTGTTTTAAGTGGTGCTAAGTGGTGAGCTAATGAGATGTGGCATATTGGTACCTTGACCCTAGCTCCCTCCTAAAGCAGTTCACAGCATGATGGATGGCAATCCATTCCATTGAATCTGTTTCTGTTGCATGTGTTGTGCAATCTGCTCCTCTGCTGGTTCACAATATTTGCGTTGAATCTGTTGAGTACTGCGTTTGACCAAATATGATGATGGCAGTACTAGCAGTGAGGAAGAGTTGGACTTGATTTTGCTATTGACTAGCACGAGGAAGTGCTGAAAGAGCCGAAATAATTTTTGCAGCTGGTAATAGCTAGCTAGTTTCAAGGATAGCCACTTTCTTGCAGGCATTTTCTTTGGCCCTAAGATCTTTATAGCCTCTAGCTGAGACCTACCAGAGGTTGGGAAAGCTCCTCAACGCTTAGTGTAAAGTTCAACATGTGATATTTTCTAGGATTCTGACGCAAGAGTTGAGTCAAATCCTGCTCATGAGTTTCATATCCGTTCCCATCCATTAGATCCGTAGTCCGTTGCCATTACCACTTCACAATATCAGCGCAATGGATTGGAAGGACGGAACGAATGCAACAGATTTGCTTGCGTCGTGTTGTGAACCAGCCTTAAGTGGTGCTAAGTGTCGAGCCAGTGAAGGATGCTGCTGTGAACCAGCCTTAAGTGGTGCTAAGTGTTGAGCCAGTGAAGGTTGCTGTGCACATGTTGACTCCCTCAGACATGTGAACCAGCCTTAAGTGGTGCCAAGTGTTGAGCCAGTGAATGTTACTGTGGCACATGTTGACTCCCTCAGACATGTAAACCAGCCTTAAGTGGTGCTAAGTGTTGAGCCAGTGAAGGTTGCTGCGGTACATGTTGACCACCTCAGACATCACATGTCAGCTTTCAACCAGCAAGCTTTTGTGTAGCTTGGAATTTCGACAGTTGTCTGAGTAATTGTGCATGTGCGTGTGTGTCCTCCAATCACAGGATCACAGGCTAGTTGAATTCCACTCCTCCAACTCCATTCACATCTTCTTCCTCCCCCTCCCCCCCTTACACACACACACACATACACAGATAGCCCACGCCAGAGCAGAGCGGGACATCTTGGTGGAGGCTGACAATCCTTGGGTGGTGAAGATGTACTACTCCTTCCAAGATGTCGTCAGTCTCTACCTCATCATGGAGTTCCTCCCAGGAGGTAAACAAGCTCAACCTTTCCATGTGTGGTGTTTATATAGCATACACCTGCATAACCATGGTGTAGGCAGTGTTGGCCTATTGCTGTAGAAGTGAGCATGGTGTGGGAAGTGTTGGCCTATTGCTGTAGAAGTGAGCATGGTGTGGGCAGTGGTGTGGGCAGTGTTGGCCTATTGCTGTAGAAGTGAGCATGGTGTGGGCAGTGTTGGCCTATTGCTGTAGAAGTGAGCATGGTGTGGGCAGTGTTGACCTATTGCTGTAGAAGTGAGCATGGTGTGGGCAGTGTTGGCCTATTGCTGTAGAAGTGAGCATGGTGTGGGCAGTGTTGGCCTATTGCTGTAGAAGTGAGCATGGTGTGGGCAGTGTTGGCCTATTGCTGTAGAAGTGAGCATGGTGTGGGCAGTGTTGGCCTATTGCTGTAGAAGTGAGCATGGTGTGGGCAGTGTTGGCCTATTGCTGTAGAAGTGAGCATGGTGTGGGCAGTGTTGGCCTATTGCTGTAGAAGTGAGCATGGTGTGGGTAGTGTTGGCCTATTGCTGTAGAAGTGAGCATGGTGTGGGCAGTGTTGGCCTATTGCTGTAGAAGTGAGCATGGTGTGGGCAGTGTTGGCCTATTGCTGTAGAAGTGAGCATGGTGTGGGCAGTGTTGGCCTATTGCTGTAGAAGTGAGCATGGTGTGGGCAGTGTTGGCCTATTGCTGTAGAAGTGAGCATGGTGTGGGCAGTGTTGGCCTATTGCTGTAGAAGTGAGCATGGTGTGGGCAGTGTTGGCCTATTGCTGTAGAAGTGAGCATGGTGTGGGCAGTGTTGGCCTATTGCTGTAGAAGTGAGCATGGTGTGGGCAGTGTTGGCCTATTGCTGTAGAAGTGAGCATGGTGTGGGCAGTGTTGGCCTATTGCTGTAGAAGTGAGCATGGTGTGGGCAGTGTTGGCCTATTGCTGTAGAAGTGAGCATGGTGTGGGCAGTGTTGACCTATTGCTGTAGAAGTGAGCATGGTGTGGGCAGTGTTGGCCTATTGCTGTAGAAGTGAGCATGGTGTGGGCAGTGTTGGCCTATTGCTGTAGAAGTGAGCATGGTGTGGGCAGTGTTGGCCTATTGCTGTAGAAGTGAGCATGGTGTGGGCAGTGTTGGCCTATTGCTGTAGAAGTGAGCATGGTGTGGGCAGTGTTGGCCTATTGCTGTAGAAGTGAGCATGGTGTGGGCAGTGTTGGCCTATTGCTGTAGAAGTGAGCATGGTGTGGGCAGTGTTGGCCTATTGCTGTAGAAGTGAGCATGGTGTGGGCAGTGTTGGCCTATTGCTGTAGAAGTGAGCATGGTGTGGGCAGTGTTGGCCTATTGCTGTAGAAGTGAGCATGGTGTGGGCAGTGTTGGCCTATTGCTGTAGAAGTGAGCATGGTGTGGGCAGTGTTGGCCTATTGCTGTAGAAGTGAGCATGGTGTGGGCAGTGTTGGCCTATTGCTGTAGAAGTGAGCATGGTGTGGGCAGTGTTGGCCTATTGCTGTAGAAGTGAGCATGGTGTGGGCAGTGTTGGCCTATTGCTGTAGAAGTGAGCATGGTGTGGGCAGTGTTGGCCTATTGCTGTAGAAGTGAGCATGGTGTGGGCAGTGTTGGCCTATTGCTGTAGAAGTGAGCATGGTGTGGGCAGTGTTGGCCTATTGCTGTAGAAGTGAGCATGGTGTGGGCAGTGTTGGCCTATTGCTGTAGAAGTGAGCATGGTGTGGGCAGTGTTGGCCTATTGCTGTAGAAGTGAGCATGGTGTGGGCAGTGTTGGCCTATTGCTGTAGAAGTGAGCATGGTGTGGGCAGTGTTGGCCTATTGCTGTAGTAGTGAGCATGGTGTGGGCAGTGTTGGCCTATTGCTGTAGAAGTGAGCATGGTGTGGGCAGTGTTGGCCTATTGCTGTAGAAGTGAGCATGGTGTGGGCAGTGTTGGCCTATTGCTGTAGAAGTGAGCATGGTGTGGGCAGTGTTGGCCTATTGCTGTAGTAGTAAGCACAGCTTAGCTTGTCAAACTACTCTACGGTGGCCTCCATGCATCATGTGTGACATGACCATCTTGTGAAGCTCAGAATCTTATCTGAGCTGGTTATCTCTGCCGATATTGCCGAGTCAGTCTCATCTGGACGGATCTTGCAGTTTGGCATTGGCCCGAGCAAGAGGTGTGCATGCGGCAGGCCAGCCCCGTGCTTGCACACCTCCACAGGTTCCCTTTTTTCTACACCTTCGTGAGCTTCCATATTTAATCGGTTCTGGTCTGTCATGGGCCACTTGTCGAGGGAGCGGGTTGCTCATAATATCCTGCCATGCAGATGCATGTCATGATGACGAATAAGTCAGCACAGCTAAACTTTTGCAACTGCAGTCTGCCATTGGGTCACTCTGATGTTCGTGCCGGCCAGCTGAGCTTGTACACTTCGACAACAATTGTTCGTGTCTCTCATCTTCATCTGGGCCTGGGACCAGCTGTGAATGTGGCCGGGAGGATTGTGCATTGACTGACACGGCAACATCTCCAGCCAGCAAGCTGGGGGCACGCAAACTTGTATAGCTGTCTCCCCGAAACCTCTTCTGTTCCTGTCTGTGTCAAGTTCTGTCTCTGTTTTGCAAATATAGTCAACCAGGAAGTAGTGCTAAATACTTGCATACCAGAGTAAGTGGTGCTGCTCACACAGCTGGCGGTGGGAGGAGATGTACCGGACTTCAATGATCTTGCAACCCTTTACCCAAACAAGTAGATACTGTATCCGTCAGTGCCCTAAAGGAAGAGGAGTGGATATTGGAGAGTGTCATATGCTTGGTGTAGATCGAGATCCTTGGTCTCGCAGCCTGAGGATGGTATCACGATGCTCGGTGGGTCATTCGATGGTTGCCACCTCATCCGAAGACGGGCTGTTGAAGCGTCCTACATGCTCCTGTTGTGGCCGTTTAATCTCCCTAATGACAATTGTTCGTGTCTTAACCTTCATCTCCTTTCTTTGCAGACTTGCACGTAGAAGTTGTCTTGGTGCAATACTGTATGTCATAAAGTTGGCAAAGATGTCTTGTTTCGATTGGTTACGGGTGTTGGAGGGTCCCAATGAAGTGATGAGCCGTGATCTTGGACTCAGATGCCTGGCTTCTAGCTCTACACACTTGCAGCTGTGAACTGGTGGGCCGAGTTGTAAGGCTTGATGTTGCTCAGGAAAAGCCCGCTCTACAGTGTAGTATGATGCAAGAGGAAGGGTACATAGGTGTGTGTGATCTAGGGGGATTTTTCCACCAGTGCAACACATGCCTGGCGTTTTCCCCTTTGAACTCTTTGGCACTACAGTCGTTGCACGGAATAGCCAACTCACCAATGTGGGTACCAATTGGGAAGTTAGCACTTGGGTCAGAGGTCAGAGCAACCCTGTTCAAGTGCTCTCACTCTTGGCCACTGGCAGCTGTGGTCCTGTCGTCTTCTTGGTGATGACCTTCTTCCTCTGATTCCTGTACTCTTACTGCAGCAGTCTTGGCAGTCATGTTTAGGCGCTGATTTCTTACCTCCACAGATTCTTGTGAGGCAGTCCCTGCCCTCTGAGTTTCTAGGCGCTGATTTCTTGCCTCCACAGATTCTTGTGCTCTTGTGGAGGCAGTCTGAGTTTCTAGGCGCTGATTTCTTGCCTCCACAGATTCTTGTACTCTTGTGGAGGCAATCCCTGCCCTCTGAGTTTCTAAGCGCTGATTTGTTGCTTCCACAAATTCTTGTTCTCTTGTGGAGGCAGTCCCTGCCCTCTGAGTTTCTAGGCGCTGATTTGTTGCCTCCACAGATTCTTGTGCTCTTGTGGAGGCAGTCCCTGCCCTCTGATTTTCTAGGCACTGATTTCTTGCCTCCACAGATTCTTGTGCTCTTGTGGAGAGGCAGTCCCTGCCCTCTGAGTTTCTAGGCGCTGATTTCTTGCCTCCATAGGAAAGTCTGAAGCTATGCTCCAGTGCTGAGCACTACTAACCACATGTGTAGGCTGTAGGTCAAGGCCTGCAATTGTGGTAGCTAATTAATGAGAATACCACTCAAGCAAGCTTATTTCAGTTTCATAATATTAATAGAGTGCTCCAACTTTTTCCTGTGGTGCTCAGCAGTTGCTGGTCTGGCAAGGTCAGCGATGGAAACCTTTAGACTGTCCTATGCTGAAAGGCTCCCTAATGCATACCTACCAACCATCCCGGATTTTACAGGATTAAACTGGATGCAAGGGGTATCTCGGTATCCTGGAAAGAGGTTTCAAACTGCCGCATTTCAGAGCTGACCCCCCCCCCAAAGCTCAAGAAGGTGACATCACTGCCTTAACAAGCCCTGCTGTGCTCGCTGCCATGCAGAAGAAGAGTACAGCCCTGAAACGCAGCACACTCACTTTGCTTGTTGCCTCGGAGTCCATCCAGCCCATCTCGCCAATGATGTCATTATGGCAATATTGTGGAATGAAGCACGAAGAGGTAGTTGATGTCGGCTTAGAAACTTGTTTTGTGAACAGGCATGTACTGCCTCTGGCACTTTGTTCGTCTCTGTAGTTTGTCCAAAGTACTGTTGGCAGCGAATGTCTTCCTCACCTCCAGAAAAGTGCCATAGCAAGGAAGTGGCCAAGCGAGGCAACCAAGTATTGGTGGCTTGGAGGTAGAAAGCCGGTGACCTATGCGTTTTGTACAGTACGCAATGTTGACCTCTCTATAGCTGCTGGAGGTGTCCTTGAGGTGAAACATCGATGAGGATCGGTGCCTCAAAGGAATCGGTGCCTCAAAGGAATGAAAAGTTGTTACATTCTGATAGTCATTATCATTGTCATGTTAATAATAATAAAAATAATTTAATTATACTCAGTGGCAGTCTGCTCCTCTGCCCTGGCTCACATCAAATTTTGCATGGTTTTGAAAAATCCAGCTAATATATAGGAACCAAAGAAAACAAGAGATTGTCAGGGAAAATGCAAGCAAAGATGCCTTGCCAGAGGTTGGTGGTTGGTATGTATGCTGCAAAACAAAGATACCTGCTGCGTGTAGTTAGGCTGTGTTGACCCATTTTTGCTGTACTGTAATATATATCCAGTATGCAGGGGAGTGGACCAGCTACTCCAGCAAGGCTACCTAGTGAGGTGTTGCAGGGGAGTGGACCAGCTACTCCAGCAAGGCTACCTAGTGAGGTGTTGCAGGGGAGTGGACCAGCTACTCCAGCAAGGCTACCTAGTGAGGTGTTGCAGGGAAGTGGACCAGCTACTCCAGCAAGGCTACCTAGTGAGGTGTTGCAGAGGAGTGGACCAGCTACTCCAGCAAGGCTACCTAGTGAGGTGTTGCAAAGAAGTGGACCAGCTACTCCAGCAAGGCTACCTAGTGAGGTGTTGCAAAGAAGTGGACCAGCTACTCCAGCAAGGCTACCTAGTGAGGTGTTGCAGGGAAGTGGACCAGCTACTCCAGCAAGGCACCTAGTGTGTGGTGTTGCAGAGGAGTGGACCAGCTACTCCAGCAAGGCTACCTAGTGAGGTGTTGCAGGGAAGTGGACCAGCTACTCCAGCAAGGCTACCTAGTGAGGTGTTGCAGAGGAGTGGACCAGCTACTCCAGCAAGGCTACCTAGTGAGGTGTTGCAGAGGAGTGGACCAGCTACTCCAGCAAGGCTACCTAGTGAGGTGTTGCAGAGGAGTGGACCAGCTACTCCAGCAAGGCTACCTAGTGAGGTGTTGCAGGGGAGTGGACCAGCTACTCCACAAGGCTACCTAGTGAGGTGTTGCAGGGAAGTGGACCAGCTACTCCAGCAAGGCTACCTAGTGAGGTGTTGCAGAGGAGTGGACCAGCTACTCCAGCAAGGCTACCTAGTGAGGTGTTGCAGGGGAGTGGACCAGCTACTCCAGCAAGGCTACCTAGTGAGGTGTTGCAGAGGAGTGGACCAGCTACTCCAGCAAGGCTACCTAGTGAGGTGTTGCAGGGAAGTGCACCAGCTACTCCAGCAAGGCTACCTAGTGAGGTGTTGCAGGGGAGTGGACCAGCTACTCCAGCAAGGCTACCTAGTGAGGTGTTGCAGGGAAGTGGACCAGCTACTCCAGCAAGGCTACCTAGTGAGGTGTTGCAGAGGAGTGGACCAGCTACTCCAGCAAGGCTACCTAGTGAGGTGTTGCAGGGGAGTGGACCAGCTACTCCAGCAAGGCTACCTAGTGAGGTGTTGCAGAGGAGTGGACCAGCTACTCCAGCAAGGCTACCTAGTGAGGTGTTGCAGAGGAGTGGACCAGCTACTCCAGCAAGGCTACCTAGTGAGGTGTTGCAGGGGAGTGGACCAGCTACTCCAGCAAGGCTACCTAGTGAGGTGTTGCAGGGAAGTGGACCAGCTACTCCAGCAAGGCTACCTAGTGAGGTGTTGAAGAGGAGTGGACCAGCTACTCCAGCAAGGCTACCTAGTGAGGTGTTGCAGAGGAGTGGACCAGCTACTCCAGCAAGGCTACCTAGTGAGGTGTTGCAGGGGAGTGGACCAGCTACTCCAGCAAGGCTACCTAGTGAGGTGTTGCAGAGGAGTGGACCAGCTACTCCAGCAAGGCTACCTAGTGAGGTGTTGCAGAGGAGTGGACCAGCTACTCCAGCAAGGCTACCTAGTGAGGTGTTGCAGAGGAGTGGACCAGCTACTCCAGCAAGGCTACCTAGTGAGGTGTTGCAGAGGAGTGGACCAGCTACTCCAGCAAGGCTACCTAGTGAGGTGTTGCAGGGGAGTGGACCAGCTACTCCAGCAAGGCTACCTAGTGAGGTGTTGCAGGGGAGTGGACCAGCTACTCCAGCAAGGCTACCTAGTGAGGTGTTGCAGAGGAGTGGACCAGCTACTCCAGCAAGGCTACCTAGTGTGAGGTGTTGCAGAGGAGTGGACCAGCTACTCCAGCAAGGCTACCTAGTGAGGTGTTGCAGGGGAGTGGACCAGCTACTCCAGCAAGGCTACCTAGTGAGGTGTTGCAGGGGAGTGGACCAGCTACTCCAGCAAGGCTACCTAGTGAGGTGTTGCAGAGGAGTGGACCAGCTACTCCAGCAAGGCTACCTAGTGAGGTGTTGTAGAGGAGTGGACCAGCTACTCCAGCAAGGCTACCTAGTGAGGTGTTGCAGGGGAGTGGGCAAGCTACTCCAGCAAGGCACCTAGTGAGGTGTTGAAGAGGAGTGGACCAGCTACTCCAGCAAGGCTACCTAGTGAGGTGTTGCAGAGGAGTGGACCAGCTACTCCAGCAAGGCTACCTAGTGAGGTGTTGCAGGGGAGTGGACCAGCTACTCCAGCAAGGCTACCTAGTGAGGTGTTGCTGAGTGGACCAGCTACTCCAGCAAGGCTACCTAGTGTGGTGTTGCAGGGAAGTGGACCAGCTACTCCAGCAAGGCTACCTAGTGAGGTGTTGCAGGGAAGTGGACCAGCTACTCCAGCAAGGCTACCTAGTGAGGTGTTGCAGGGGAGTGGACCAGCTACTCCAGCAAGGCCACCTAGTGAGGTCTTGCAGAGAAGCTTTCTCCTACATACAACACAGCAATTCCAGGCCCACAAGTCTCTGGAAGCAATCTCTAATTGGCTGTGTGAAGGACATGTAATCATGAAGTATGGAAGGAGATTGTCACAGGCAGAGTTAGTTGATGTTGATAGCTCTACTTCTTATGTAGAGGGGCATAAATATTATAGTCACGTTTTGTTAACTATTAAGGTACGGCATTCTCAGCAGTGTAATGACACACCTCCTAGTTGCTAGGTGATGTGCCTAGGCACAGGTGAAGTTTGTTGTGCTCACTGCCACTGCATGGCCGGCCTTGGAGGATCCTGCACACAAACTGTGTTGTTGTGCTCACTGCCACTGCATGGCCGGCCTTGGAGGATCCTGCACACAAACTGTGTTGTTGTGCTCACTGCCACTGCATGGCCGGCCTTGGAGGATCCAGCACACATACTGTGTTGTTGTGCTCACTGCCACTGCATGGCCGGCCTTGGGGAATCCTGCATACATACTGTGTTGTATCACGTGGAGACTTCCACTAATCTTGATGGTGAAACTATATGAACACAGCAAAAGTGCTTGTGGATTGTGCCTGCCTGGTAGAGAGAAAGAGGGAGTCCTTATAAGGGTTTCATACAGGGGGGGGGGGGGGGGGGGGGAAGCCCTGGGATATCCCCCCCAAAAAAAACGATTTCTCCCTCCCCAAGAATTTTCACAATAAAAATTTATATTAATGAAATTTCTTATGTAATACATTACAGTAACAGCAACGGGAAAAAAGAGCAGTACAGAGAAGGGACCGTAGAAGCAATAGCAAATTCAAAGATGATCAACAGTAATAAAATTATAATAATTACAATTTATTAACAAAATTAATATATAAGCGAAGATATACAATAATGTATGGTGAAAATTACAATACAGTGAGTTCAGTAGTACTAAATTAAAGTAAAATGTGTCTATTTTTCTGTTTAAAAATGTCGAGAATTGCATTAAAGTCTACATCGGTCAATGGAGGACCCTCTATACTAATTTTCATTAAATGTTCTAGGTTCGAGTCAGATAGACGACTGCGTAGGCGAGTTTTAATCAACTTCATTTGACTAAAGGAACGCTCTACTGTTACTGTGCCAACAGGAAGTGCCATTGTAATGTTCAATAGCTTCCACGTCTCGGGGAAAATTCCTCCGTACGTATGTGACTTGTCCATCTCGTCCAGGATTTCTTGCATGCTAGGAGATACCGACTCTTCTTTACGTTCCATTATTGCCTTTTTCTCCACTAGCAAAGCCCGTCTAAATATCTTCCACTCTGAAAGAAGCTCATCGCCATCAAGCAATGGAGGTGAGGTGTAAGTCGTCCCCGCATACTCAACCTCTGCTTCTTTTCCATAGAACTTGGCAAGAATCTTGATTTTCTCGCTGCCGTATGATGGTAAGGATGCTTCAGCGGGTACTAGGGAGGGACTGAATATGGACATGGCAGTAACAATCTTCACGGCTTTATCAGTAAATCGACTCTTAATATTTAGAAGAAGGGAATCGACGTATGGAATTGCAACTAGAGTTCGATACTCGGCTGTGGTTGTGATAGAAGACCAACGGCTTCTTGCAGATCCATGTGTGCCGAGTGTTATAACGTGTTTTCCCTTCAACAGAGATATTTCAGACTCGACTGAACCCAACCACTCACTTCTTTCGTCCTTTAGATGCTCGAGTTGATCCGTCGTGATTTTCAGAAGTACCGGTAACCTGCTCAAATCGAGTAGCTTTCTTTGCATCGAAACATTCATCCTTGCCAGGATATCCAGAACTTCTGACAGGAACACGATACTAGCAACTCCAGTGTAAGTAGCAAGGAGAGCACCAATACCGTATGCTTCAGCATCACCTGATGTCTCATACAGCTGTTGTAGGGTGACGATAAGGGCAGGAAGCTCTCGGTAAATAGCCCATACACAGCGTTCATGTGAGAGCCATCTGGCAGGGGTGTATTTAGGGGGGGGCGGGGGGGGGGGGGCATTCGCCCCCCCTTGTATCATTCTCGCCCCCCCCCCTTGAAATTAGAGATATTTTTTTAAATAATGTCAAGAAAGGTGTAATACAAGAAAGGTGTAATAAGCTTATGATATCAGGTTCAAATGATAGGAATGTCAAACTGAGGTTCTTCTTGGTTTTCTCTGCCATACGTCCACAATCTCTTCAAGGTCGCTCTCAGAGAGTACTTCTGGTGCCTCTATAGCAATCCTCATAAGGTGAGAAAGGCTGCAGTCACTTAGAGAATTACGCAAACGAGTCTTGATCATCTTCATCTGTGAGAAGCTTCTCTCCACAGAAGCAGTAGAAACTGGAATCGATAAGCAGATGGAGGCAATCTTGTGCAAATTGGGAAACATGGCCTTGAGCATGTCGTTTGAAACAAGTTCTTTCAGCTGTGATGCAGTAGTATCCCGTGGTTGCTTGACTAACAGCTGGCGGAATGTTTTCCACTCTGTAAGTATTTCAGTGGAAATCATGGCTGTCTTCACTGTTTCTTCTCCATCCAATGTTTCTGCATCTCTATCTTCTCCGTAGTGAGCAATCAGTTTCTCAACAGACGTGTCTCCATAAGTGGGAAAAGATACTGAATCTGGTTTTGGAACTTTCCGTGGATCGAATATAGACAATGCTGATACAACAGCGTTGGATGAAGAAAATCGGCTTGTTATGTTGGCCTTTAAATCAGCAACAAAAGGCTTACCAACAACATTCTGGAACGAAAGTATTTTATCAGCGTCAATAGACACCTTTGTAGATGACTTCAAGTCTTCAACGTTTTCAAGAAGCTCCAACACCCAGTTCGCTCCAGGCAAAACTGCATCATCCAAGGATTTAACAGTAGCATCAACAAGGAATGATATCAACGAGAGGTCAAGCTGCTCTGCCTGAAGTGCTTTGCTGAGCTTGGCTACTTGTGGTAGAGTGAAATCAAGCAAATATATAGCTGCAATCGTAGACAATTTGCAGAGGGCACCATGGATTCCAAGAGCTTCTGGCTCGTGGGACGTCTCGTAGATGTTCCCAATGGTGATTACAATTGCAGAATAACTTGCTTTGACAGCTTTGACACACCTTTCATGTGCCAGCCAGCGTGTGTCAGATGGCTTGATCACTTTCATTTCTGGAAGTTCAAGAACGTGCTGTACCTCCTTCAGACACTCTGCTCGCTTGGGGGAATTGCGAAAATGCTTCCAAAGAGTAGTCAATGTTCTGTAAACATGAGCAATTCCAGGAGTTTTATTGGCAGCTTGCACACAAGCCAACTGCAGTAAGTGACAGTGGCAGTGTATAAACAGAGCGTGAGGAGTATGTTTCTTGATACGTGCCTGAACCCCGGTCTTTCGTCCAGAAAAAGTTGCAGCTCCATCAAATCCCAATCCAACTATTCTTCCGACTTGTAGACCTTTCTTCTTTAAACAATCGATGAGATTAGAATAGATGGTCTCTGCATCAGCCTTCTTCAATGGAATAAGCTCCAGAAAGCACTCTACTGGTACACCATCTTCCTCCCAGCGGCAAAACACAGACAATTCTTCTACGTTGGTGACATCTGTGCACTCATCTGCCATGAGGCTGTACATAGGTGCCTTTTGAAGTCGCTTCAGAATCGACTCCTCCACCCATGTCCCCAATGATTCGATGAATTCAACCACAGCCAATCTTGATGTGTACACAGCATTTCTTGGTGCAGTTTCTAAGAATTGCTTCAAATGTTGGCTGCCACATCGAACCACCACGTCAACCAGCTTCTCAAATTTTGTCGAATGTGCAACTTGTTCTTTCGTAAGAAAATGAGTGAGTAGGATCAGGCACTTCACTGCAGCTCTGTTCTGAGCTCTTTTGCGAGCTAAAACATTCTGGAGTTGCTGTACAACTGTTCCACCTTTGGCTGCTCCTTTAGCTGCAAAAAGAGCTTGAGTTGCATGGATATGGAAGTCACTTCTCGCATGAGCTTTCATTTTTTCAACAGCTTTCTTCCAATTTCTGCAAGGTTGTGTGACCCACACTCCTCCAGTACGCTGCAGACCAGATTGCTTGCAAACCTTGCAAAAGGCACCATCGCTATCCTCGTCATAATAGAGCCAACTGAAATCTTTCTCCCAGCTCTTAGAGTATTTTCTCTTCGTGGATACAGAAGAGCGGTGTTTGTTTTGCTTGCTTTTCTTTGAAGGTGGAGGACTAAGGCTAGGACTAGATGCCTCGACATGCTCAGAGCTATCTGTTCTGCTATCTTCGCTATCGCTGCTATTAGCATGAGAAGAGGCTTGAGAAGTACTTGCAAAGTATGAGCGAATATCCATATTAATATGAAGAGAAATCAGCTAGTAAGGTTTCTTTTATAGAGACTTTAAGACCATGACATAATGGACTGAGTTAAAAATACTGAGAGAGAGTGGGAAAGAAGGAGGGAACTGAAGAAGTGACAAACCTACAAAGGAGAACACGTGGTGGTGTGTGATGACTTTAAGACCATGACATAATGGACTGAGTTAAAAATACTGAGAGAGAGTGGGAAAGAAGGAGGGAACTGAAGAAGTGACAAACCTACAAAGGAGAACACGTGGTGGCGTGTGATGACATCATGTCTAAGATTAGACTTGAAGACCATGACATAATGGACTGAGTTAAAAATACTGAGAGAGAGGGAGTGGGAAAGAAGGAGAAACAAAAGAAGTGACAAACCTACAAAGGAGAGCACGTGGTGGTGTGTGATGTCATCGTGTCATGACACATGCTCTCCTTTTTCCAAGCAGCTACAATATCATGAGAAATATATACAGTCTAGCCATAGTTCGGTATAGCATAATGCCATTGGTAGTCAGTCAAAATAGCTATCCTCAGACATTGTAAAAGCCAAAAAAAATATGGGGGGATCTTCCCCCCAGACCCCCCTTTTACGACTTATGAACATGTTAAGAAAATATTAACAAAAATTAGGGCACCAAGTGACCAACCATTTCCACCCCCCCCCCCCCCCCCCCCCTAGAGAACTAGAGAAAAATTGTGTATGAAACCTGTTGTCCATGATTTTGTAAGAAAATGCATGGAATGCAACATAATTCGATTTCACAAAAGCCCACCTCCATTATACGAGTGACAAGTGACTATATCTAATCTATATATGCTGATTGCCGTAGCATGCAACTTCAGCAAATATTTAAGATGGAATGTTGTACTAAAGATTTTAGAAAAAGTGCATGCCATCATAAGTAGCAGCTATATATACAGTTAGTACTGCAAAAATACCTGTGGGTAAAACACTTTCGTACTCCACGCGGAAGCCCAGGGTGCACGTCCCCTTTCCGCACCATCCAGGCTCTCCGCCCCCCCTTATTTTTCCATATCTCAAGTTCGCCCCCCCTTGGCAAAATTTCTGTATACAACCCTGCATCTGGTATCACTAGGCTTCACAATCTTAAGCTCAGGTAGCTTGAGGACAGACTGGACTGCTTTGAGAGATTCTGCTTTCTTGGGTGAGTAGAAGAAGAGCTTCCATATATTTCCTATAGTTCCAAACATCTTCTTGATCTCTGGAACACTGTTAGCAGCTTGCATGCTTGCTAGTTGAAGCCTGTGGCAGGCACAGTGGATGTAAAAGGAATGTGCAGCTAGAGTTCGCATCCTTTTTTGAACTCCATTGCATTCTCCGGCAAAGGTGGCTGCTCCATCATAACCTTGGCCTATTAGTTTACGATAGTCCAGGTTCTTCGACTCAAGGAAGGAGCTGATTGCATAATGGTAGCAGCATCTTGGGCACATATGTGGAGCACTGTAAGGAAGTGCTCCTCTGGTTTTCCATTTACAATCCACCGACAACAGATGGACAGCTCTTCTGTAACTAATATCTACACACTCATCAGCTAACACTGGGCTTGATTTTAAGCTCTCAATTAGCTTCCTATCTAGCCAGCTATTGATGGCCTCTAAAAGCATCACTGCAGAACATTTGGATGTGTACTGAGCATTTTGTGGCCCCTCTTTGACATGTTGCTGGAGAAGTTCATCTCCATTTGCAACTGGACCAGGGGATCGAATGTGGTTGTAAGGGGCAGGCGATTTTTGGCAAGAAAATATATCGATCTCAAAAGCTTAAGCATTATGTTTCTGTTCTTTGCTCTCCTTTCTTCAGCCTCCTTAGCAGCTGCTGAACATTGCAGTTGTAGGACACTCTGCTCCTTTCCTTGTTCTGCCATTCGAGCATGGATAACAGCATCTCTGTGCCATTTTGACTGGCTGTGTTCCTTGAGTTGTTCAGTAGCATGATTCCAATCCTTAATTCCCCGAGTGGTCCATGCACCCCTGGCTGTAGAAGGTGCATTTCCTCACTTTTGGCAGAGCTTGCAGAACATGCCCTGCTTAGGATCATCGCAGTACACCCAAGGATATTTCTGCTCCCACTCCTTCTTGTAGCTGAGCCTGGCTTTGTAGAGTTTCCTCTTCTGCGCTTTGGAACACACTGATCTACCTACTGATGCTTCGGAATTGGTGGAAGTCAAGGTATCACTAGTCGACGTAGTTGGGACTACATCTTCATTGTCCTCAGAATCTCTACTAGACCCAGCACGCAATCGCTTTCTGGTTAAAAAGTTCCTGAGGTCCATTTGTGTTGGTTTGTATTTCTCTGGGTCGTATTTAGTTGCAGAATGCTACTAGCTGAAGCATTTGCTCTTTATATACAAATTGTGAATAAATCTAGAATATTCTGTGTCACAGTTCAATCATGTGTTAATCTAGAATGTTCTGTCCATGTGCTATTATTCTGTTGGTTAGCTTTCCTAATTATAATAGTGTAGATTCTGTGGCAAGATGCAACTGTCTCATTAGATTCTGTGGCAAGATGCAACCGTCATAATCTAGATGTTCTGTCACTTTAACTATAGGAAAGTACCCTCAAAATGTCTCAGAATCAATCTGAGAGCATCGATTATGCAAAAAAAATTCTGGTGGGGACGACATGCCCTACTTGTCTTACTTACACACGCCCATCATGTAAATGTCAAACGTTTTGAGTTTCCCCCCCAAACTGTAAATCCTGTATGAACCCCTGCTTATCTACTGGTTAACTTCTGCAAGAGGAAAGAAGAGGAAAATGGATGATGACATTAAACCTCGCTCATCACCATTGGAGTCAACTCCATCATCAAAAACTGACAGACCTGGATCCTCTGAACTGACTGAGAAACTCGGTGGGTGTGGCACCAAGCCTGCCACTCCTTCCATGGCAGTATGCTGGCAAGCACATTACAAAAGCTACTCTCATCTTTTCCACACCTACAAGAACTTCTGGATGGGAAGTACCTTATATGGTCATACGGTTCTCTTGAACTGTTAGCAGCGTGTGAATTGGTTCAGATTATAATTACGGAGGAATTGGTTCAGATTACAATTACGGAGGAAATGGTGAAGTCTGTTGAGACCAGTCCCAGAGCTCAGAGCAATTACAAAACACTGTATGTATTCATTTAGAGCCGGAAGAGTAATTGCATTAATAATGAAATCTGTACGCCAAACTCACTCTTCAAGTCTTCTCAAAGTCGAGCAAAATTGGTTGCATATCCAGAAGGATTCAGATTTACTTCCAAGTCTACTTGATGGGGTATATGGTGGTGAAAGGCAAGCCAAGGACCTTGAGGTGAAGTCATGAGGTGAGGTCATGAGGTGAGGTCATGAGGTGAGGTCATGAGGTGAGGTCATGAGGTGAGGTCATGAGGTGAGGTCATGAGGTGAGGTCATGAGAGGTGAAGTCATGAGGTGAGGTCATGAGGTGAGGTCATGAGGTGAGGTCATGAGGTGAGGTCACGAGGTGAGGTCATGAGGTGAGGTCATGAGGTGAGGTCATGAGGTGAGGTCATGAGGTGAGGTCATGAGGTGAGGTCATGAGAGGTGAAGTCATGAGGTGAGGTCATGAGGTGAGGTCATGAGGTGAGGTCATGAGGTGAGGTCATGAGGTGAGGTCATGAGGTGAGGTCATGAGGTGAGGTCATGAGGTGAGGTCATGAGGTGAAGTCATGAGGTGAGGTCATGAGGTGAGGTCATGAGGTGAGGTCATGAGGTGAGGTCATGAGGTGAGGTCATGAGGTGAAGTCACGAGGTGAGGTCATGAGGTGAGGTCATGAGGTGAGGTCATGAGGTGAGGTCATGAGGTGAAGTCATGAGGTGAGGTCATGAGGTGAGGTCATGAGGTGAGGTCATGAGGTGAGGTCATGAGGTGAAGTCATGAGGTGAGGTCATGAGGTGAGGTCATGAGGTGAGGTCATGAGGTGAGGTCATGAGGTGAAGTCATGAGGTGAGGTCATGAGGTGAGGTCATGAGGTGAGGTCATGAGGTGAGGTCATGAGGTGAGGTCATGAGGTGAGGTCATGAGGTGAGGTCATGAGGTGAGGTCATGAGGTGAGGTGAGGTCATGAGGTGAAGTCACGAGGTGAGGTCACGAGGTGAGGTCATGAGGTGAGGTCATGAGGTGAGGTCATGAGGTGAGGTCATGAGGTGAAGTCACGAGGTGAGGTCACGAGGTGAGGTCACGAGGTGAAGTCATGAGGTGAGGTCATGAGGTGAGGTCATGAGGTGAGGTCATGAGGTGAGGTCATGAGGTGAAGTCATGAGGTGAGGTCATGAGGTGAGGTCATGAGGTGAGGTCATGAGGTGAGGTCATGAGGTGAGGTCATGAGGTGAGGTCATGAGGTGAAGTCATGAGGTGAGGTCATGAGGTGAGGTCATGAGGTGAGGTCATGAGGTGAGGTCATGAGGTGAGGTCATGAGGTGAGGTCATGAGGTGAGGTCATGAGGTGAGGTCATGAGGTGAGGTCATGAGGTGAAGTACTTTCCTTAACTCCAAGAGGCCCAGTATTGGAGTACCCTCTGATCTGATAGGCAATATGAATGTTGTGGTAAGGGATGGGATGTTGCATTGTGGGGCGAATCATAAGCAGCAGAGGAGAGAGATCCCCTGAAAAAGGATTCTGCTGGCCTCTGTTATTTGGGCCATGCACATGCATGTATTACCAAGGTCAAGCTCAGATCCAACGCTGTGACTTTGTAGTGTTGCACGTTTCCAGGGGGACAGGATGAGCTGGAAATCCACACCGAACATATTGTTCCAGATCCCTAGTGTTAGTCAACTCGCACTGAGAAGTCGCTGCAGTTCTTTAGCACTTACATTTCACCTGAGCTTGTGCGAAGATGGTATCCTCTTGTTGCTGGCCACCAACAGATTGAAGATCCTTCATCAGTATTGGCCCCGTAGGTGATCATTCAGTTGGAGCCGCTGGTGTTGTTGAATGTTACTGCAGGCAGCCAGAAGGAAGATAATCATGAAATGGGGTCATTCCATGTCAAATCACCCTCCAAAAGTGGAATATTTAACCCACCCCCTTCAGATTTTGCTCAAATTTGGTGCCTGGGATGATTTTGGCTAGAAAAGCTGAATATTCAAATATTAGCTCAATCTGATCAGTGGTTTTCAAGATATGGCCCACCCAATTTTGATAATTTTATAAAAACGAGCCGAAATTAGACCCTCCCACCTATTTTTAAACATCTATAACTCCGCCTTGATGGGATTGATCTCTCTGGAAAGGAAATGCCCCAGGGATTCCAAATCTAACATTTTTTATAATTTAATTTTTTAAATGTAGGGGCAAATTAAAATGTGATGACCTTTTGACCTTTAGTTTGACCTTGAATTTGACCTTGTGGCTCTCTTGATATTGAAATAAAAATTAGTGAAATTTGTAGCCTGACATGTTTTCTACATAATATATAAAAATCAGAGGTGTGATATTTCTTAATAGTTAAATAGTCTGTGAAAGCAAAAGCAAATAAAAAATACCTACTGCATGACATAATTTATGAAGTTTTGATGGTCCACCTCTCACAAGGTTGTGATATATCCACGTAGTATATCATTTTGGCTAATGCTATAGCCTCTGGATGAAGATGATCGAATTGAGCGTGTTTCAACTAAACACAGTATGTCGTCTTCTGCGATCCAACATTTGTCCGATTGTAATGACCAACAAAACTGCTTAGCTGGAACATGTGGGTACATGAAGTTGATTTTGTAGTCACCAAATTCATTCGAGATTTCATCCACCATTCCTATCCATGGCAGATTATCGTAAAGACAGCACACAAAGTTCTGTTCATGGATTTGTAGAGGTGTTCGTACTGCTACTAGTTTGCCTGACTCCAAATCCTTAGATCTATCATCATGAGCTGTCGTCACGGAGGCCAATTTTGGTTCATTAGATTGAGCACTCAAGTTGTACACCTTTGATGGAGATGCGGACCAATCGGTGCACTGCATAGTTCCCTTGATTGTCCTGGATGACTCCAACCTTGTTTGGAGTTCCGTTTCATATTCTGTAGTTTTCTCTGGTGCTACATTGAAGAATTTGATCCCAGTGATATTTTCTGTACAAAATTTCATAATGGTTTCTGACGTAAGAATCTGGTCATTGTATGGACGTTGGAGACTGGCCATTGTCACAAGCCTTTTCACAGTACCTCCAATCCCGTCACGGGCACTTTCACTGTGTGAGGTTGCGAAAAAATTCAATTCATCAGCCAGATCAAAATTCCCCCCTCTCTCTCTATATATATATAAATATATATAGAGGTGGTGGCACAGATTGATGAAGTTTTGTTTGTTTTAGTCTTGTCCGGCACATCATCTGTGAAATAGCGAATTTTCATCAGACCTGGAAACTCTGTTTTCAGATAGGCAACGACAACTCGCAAGAAGGTAAACACCGTAAATGTTGAATGTTCCCTACAGTCACTTACGACACACACATGACGATGTTTTGGAGTCCCATCTTCGAGCCTGCGGTATGCCAGAAACGGGTGGATGGTTGCTCGTTTGTTTTCCCGGTGGAAACTTTGTCTTGAATGACATGAAAAGTTCTCTGCAAAATCTTCTTGTAGGATGATTCCTCCATTGTCTTTGTGGAGGACTTCAATGTTTTAATGCATGCACTTTGAGATTTAGCAGTAAAACTGTGTCAGGTTAATTTGACCAACTGTGTTGCCAAGTCCTCAATGAATTCCAACTTTGGTTCAGTTACAGTCATCAAAGTTGTATGATCTGTACTAATTCATTGTCGGTATGTGATGTCCGCTATGTCTCCTAGTCTCTTCACATTCAACAAGATAATCAATCAGTCCTTGGCAGCCAGGACACTTCTTACAATGCCCCATCATACACCTTTCACTTTCCATAGAACACACGCACAGCTTCATCAAGTCATTTATATTTGACTTCAAAGATGCTTCAACCATCAATTTGGGGTTTTGATGGTATTTGCAGACACACACAGAATGAGTCCCAGAGGCTCCAGCCAAAACACACCATTTTGGTCGAAGTGCAGCAAATGTTGAAAAGCCAATTTATTTTCAGGATGGCTTTCCTTCCAGGCAGCATGGAGCTCCTTCCAGGCAGCATGGAGCTCCTTCCAGGCAGCATGGAGTGCCTTTCAGGCAGCATGGAGCTCCTTCCAGGCAGCATGGAGTGCCTCTCAGGCAGCATGGAGTGCCTTTCAGGCAGCATGGAGCTCCTTCCAGGCAGCATGGAGCTCCTTCCAGGCAGCATGGAGTGCCTTCCAGGCAGCATGGAGCTCCTTCAAGTTGGACAGAACCAGATGTTTCTGGTGTTGAACCTTCACACCCTCACTATTTGTAACACTTATACAGTTTCCTTCATTTCAGGACACATGCGACTGTTTTCATCACTTTCATAAAGGAGACAATTTCACTTTTCAGCTCTCCCGGTCTTCCCCTTATTTCTACTGTCCTAATATACGTACCTTAGTGTGTGTTTTTACAGCATGGCTTTTTTAGACAAGATAATTTGTTGCCCCGAATTCTTCCATTGTCCGTAGTATTGGAAATGGTGACAGGGTTAATATCTGGATACCTTCAGAATAGGACTTATATTTTTGAAATTTATTTTTCAATTCTCGCACCATAGATTGATATAATTTCAATTCTTTCAAGTTAGTGTCTTCATCAGAGCTGCTAAGTTCAATTTCGTAACTTAATTCAAGCTTTCTTTTCAATGCTTTCTTTGCTGATTGAAGCTTTTGTTTACCTCTCATTTTCTAACTTGAAATTGGCAGTCCTCTTGTTTTGACTGGTGTGTCATTCAGATCAACCAACGCAGTATTGACATCCAAAGCAGAAGTTTCCTTTTCAGGAGAACTGATGCACATTCTTTCATCGTCTTCCATTATATCATCTTTCTCTGCATCTTCATCACTACGAGTAAGCACATTCACAGCATAACTTTTCACCAGGAACTACCATGTTTGGAGGACTAGCACATGTCTCATACATAGCTAGGAACTACCATGTTTGGAGGACTAGCACATGTCTCATACATAGCTAGGAACTACCATGTTTGGAGGACTAGCACATGTCTCATACATAGCTAGGAACTACCATGTTTGGAGGACTAGCACATGTCTCATACATAGCTAGGAACTACCATGTTTGGAGGACTAGCACATGTCTCATACATAGCTAGGAACTACCATGTTTGGAGGACTAGCACATGTCTCATACATAGCTAGGAACTACCATGTTTGGAGGACTAGCACATGTCTCATACATAGCTAGGAACTACCATGTTTGGAGGACTAGCACATGTCTCATACATAGCTAGGAACTACCATGTTTGGAGGACTAACACATGTCTCACACATAGCTAGGAACTACCATGTTTGGAGGACTAGCACATGTCTCATACATAGCTAGGAACTACCATGTTTGGAGGACTAGGACTAGCACATGTCTAATACATAGCTAGGTACTACCATGTTTGGAGGACTAGCACATGTCTCATACATAGCTAGGAACTACCATGTTTGGAGGACTAGGACTAGCACATGTCTCATACATAGCTAGGAACTACCATGTTTGGAGGACTAGCACATGTCTCATACATAGCTAGGAACTACCATGTTTGGAGGACTAGCACATGTCTCATACATAGCTAGGAACTACCATGTTTGGAGGACTAGCACATGTCTCATACATAGCTAGGTACTACCATGTTTGGAGGACTAGCACATGTCTCATACATAGCTAGGAACTACCATGTTTGGAGGACTAACACATGTCTCATACATAGCTAGGAACTACCATGTTTGGAGGACTAACACATGTCTCATACATAGCTAGGAACTACCATGTTTGGAGGACTAGCACATGTCTCATACATAGCTAGGAACTACCATGTTTGGAGGACTAACACATGTCTCATACATAGCTAGGAACTACCATGTTTGGAGGACTAGCACATGTCTCATACATAGCTAGGAACTACCATGTTTGGAGGACTAGCACATGTCTCATACATAGCTAGGAACTACCATGTTTGGAGGACTAGCACATGTCTCACACATAGCTAGGAACTACCATGTTTGGAGGACTAGCACATGTCTCACACATAGCTAGGAACTACCATGTTTGGAGGACTAACACATGTCTCACACATAGCTAGGAACTACCATGTTTGGAGGACTAACACATGTCTCACACATAGCTAGGAACTACCATGTTTGGAGGACTAACACATGTCTCACACATAGCTAGGAACTACCATGTTTGGAGGACTAGCACATGTCTCACACATAGCTAGGAACTACCATGTTTGGAGGACTAACACATGTCTCACACATAGCTAGGAACTACCATGTTTGGAGGACTAGCACATGTCTCACACATAGCTAGGAACTACCATGTTTGGAGGACTAGCACATGTCTCACACATAGCTAGGAACTACCATGTTTGGAGGACTAACACATGTCTCATACATAGCTAGGAACTACCATGTTTGGAGGACTAGCACATGTCTCATACATAGCTAGGAACTACCATGTTTGGAGGACTAGCACATGTCTCACACATAGCTAGGAACTACCATGTTTGGAGGACTAACACATGTCTCATACATAGCTAGGAACTACCATGTTTGGAGGACTAACACATGTCTCACACATAGCTAGGAACTACCATGTTTGGAGGACTAACACATGTCTCACACATAGCTAGGAACTACCATGTTTGGAGGACTAACACATGTCTCACACATAGCTAGGAACTACCATGTTTGGAGGACTAGCACATGTCTCACACATAGCTAGGAACTACCATGTTTGGAGGACTAACACATGTCTCACACATAGCTAGGAACTACCATGTTTGGAGGACTAGCACATGTCTCACACATAGCTAGGAACTACCATGTTTGGAGGACTAGCACATGTCTCACACATAGCTAGGAACTACCATGTTTGGAGGACTAACACATGTCTCATACATAGCTAGGAACTACCATGTTTGGAGGACTAGCACATGTCTCATACATAGCTAGGAACTACCATGTTTGGAGGACTAGCACATGTCTCACACATAGCTAGGAACTACCATGTTTGGAGGACTAACACATGTCTCATACATAGCTAGGAACTACCATGTTTGGAGGACTAGCACATGTCTCATACATAGCTAGGAACTACCATGTTTGGAGGACTAGCACATGTCTCACACATAGCTAGGAACTACCATGTTTGGAGGACTAGCACATGTCTCACACATAGCTGAGCTCACAATACGTAGAGATCTAGTCCTAGGGTTGGCATGGATCAGTTCCATGGATCACAACATTTTTTCCTCTGAGTTGAAAACTTTGTAAGCAATTCTTTTTCATGATGCAGACAAATTGTTTTTATATCAGTTTTACTAAGTCTGCTACGTAACACCAGCAATCTCATTTCCTCGTGTTCCTGCTAAGTCTGCTACGTAACACCAGCAATCTCATGTCCTCATGTCCCTACTAAGTCTGCTACGTAACACCAGCAATCTCATTTCCTCATGTTCCTACTAAGTCTGCTACGTAACACCAGCAATCTCATGTCCTCATGTTCCTAAGTCTGCTACGTAACACCAGCAATCTCATTTCCTCATGTTCCTAAGTCTGCTACGTAACACCAGCAATCTCATTAACTCATGTTCCTAACTACGTAACACCAGCAATCTCATGTCCTCATGTTCCTACACTAAGTCCGCTACGTAACACCAGCAATCTCATGTCCTCATGTTCCTACTAAGTCTGCTACGTAACACCAGCAATCTCATTTCCTCATGTTACTAAGTCTGCTACGTAACACCAGAAATGTCATGTCCCCATGTTCCTGCTAAGTCTGCTACGTAACACCAGCAATCTCATGTCCTCATGTTCCTACTAAGTCTGCTACGTAACACCAGCAATCTCATGTCCTCATGTTCCTACTAAGTCTGCTACGTAACACCAGCAATCTCATGTCCTCATGTTCCTGCTAAGTCTGCTACGTAACACCAGCAATCTCATGTCCTCATGTTCCTAAGTCTGCTACGTAACACCAGCAATCTCATTTCCTCATGTTCCTACTAAGTCTGCTACGTAACACCAGCAATCTCATTTCCTCATGTTCCTACTAAGTCTGCTACGTAACACCAGCAATCTCATTTCCTCATGTTCCTACTAAGTCTGCTACGTAACACCAGCAATCTCATTTCCTCATGTTCCTACTAATGCTACGTAACACCAGCAATCTCATGTCCTCATGTTCCTACTAAGTCTGTTACGTAACACCAGCAATCTCATGTCCTCATGTCCCTACTAAGTCTGCTACGTAACACCAGCAATCTCATTTCCCCATGTTCCTACTAAGTCTGCTACGTAACACCAGCAATCTCATGTCCTCATGTTCCTACTAAGTCTGCTACGTAACACCAGCAATCTCATTTCCTCATGTTCCTAAGTCTGCTACGTAACACCAGCAATCTCATGTCCTCATGTTCCTACTAAGTCTGCTACGTAACACCAGCAATCTCATGTCCTCATGTCCCTACTAAGTCTGCTACGTAACACCAGCAATCTCATTTCCTCATGTTCCTACTAAGTCTGCTACGTAACACCAGCACTCTCATTTCCTCATGTTCCTAAGTCTGCTACGTAACACCAGCAATCTCATGTCTTCATGTTCCTACTAAGTCTGCTACGTAACACCAGCAATCTCATTTCCTCATGTCCCTACTAAGTCTGCTACGTAACACCAGCAATCTGATGTCCTCATGTTCCTACTAAGTCTGCTACGTAACACCAGCAATCTCATGTCCTCATGTTCCTACTAAGTCTGCTACGTAACACCAGCAATCTCATGTCCTCATGTCCCTACTAAGTCTGCTACGTAACACCAGCAATCTCATTTCCTCATGTTACTACTAAGTCTGCTACGTAACACCAGCAATCTCATTTCCTCATGTTCCTAAGTCTGCTACGTAACACCAGCAATCTCATGTCAGTCTGCTACGTAACACCAGCAATCTCATTTCCTCATGTTCCTGCTAAGTCTGCTACGTAACACCAGCAATCTCATGTCCTCATGTTCCTACTACTAAGTCTGCTACGTAACACCAGCAATCTCATGTCCTCATGTTCCTCCTAAGTCTGCTACGTAACACCAGCAATCTCATGTCCTCATGTTCCTCCTAAGTCTGCTACGTAACACCAGCAATCTCATTTCCTCATGTTCCTACTACTAAGTCTGCTACGTAACACCAGCAATCTCATTTCCTCATGTTCCTGCTAAGTCTGCTACGTAACACCAGCAATCTCATGTCCTCATGTTCCTACTAAGTCTGCTACGTAACACCAGCAATCTCATTTCCTCATGTTCCTGCTAAGTCTGCTACGTAACACCAGCAATCTCATGTCCTCATGTTCCTAAGTCTGCTACGTAACACCAGCAATCTCATGTCCTCATGTTCCTACTAAGTCTGCTACGTAACACCAGCAATCTCATGTCCTCATGTTCCTACTAAGTCTGCTACGTAACACGTAACACCAGCAATCTCATTTCCTCATGTTCCTACTAAGTCTGCTACGTAACACCAGCAATCTCATTTCCTCATGTTCCTACTAAGTCTGCTACGTAACACCAGCAATCTCATTTCCTCATGTTCCTACTAAGTCTGCTACGTAACACCAGCAATCTCATGTCCTCATGTTCCTGCTAAGTCTGCTACGTAACACCAGCAATCTCATGTCCTCATGTTCCTACTAAGTCTGCTACGTAACACCAGCAATCTCATGTCCTCATGTTCCTACTAAGTCTGCTACGTAACACCAGCAATCTCATTAACTCATGTTCCTAACTACGTAACACCAGCAATCTCATTTCCTCATGTTACTACTAAGTCTGCTACGTAACACCAGCAATCTCATTAACTCATGTTCCTAAGTCTGCTACGTAACACCAGCAATCTCATTAACTCATGTTCCGTTACATTTTGAATTGAAGTTTTCCTTGCAATGCCCCAGCTGATGACAGAGGGTTGCTAATCGATTCCTGTAAAATATATACGCATACATTTAGACTAAACCAACTGTCATAACTTTTCTGCTACCCAAAATGATAGCACTTGGCTGGCGGGTAAGGCACAGTTACCAGTAGATTTGGCAAAGAGGACCCCACCGCCAGAAAAACTATTTTTAAGAGGGGCACTCATTTTGAAGATTGGTGCATTTTAATGATCAGAAATAAGCCATCTTTGTTTCAACTATATGCCAATACTGTGTAGAAACTAACATACATGGAGTAGGACCAGATAACACCACCAAAGTCAAGAGGAAATAGTTTGATTAATTAGTGCTCTATGATTCGTATATGCCACATTCTAGGCTATCACAGGCATTCTAGAAAAATAAATGTATACTCACATTTTTGGAAGGAGCCTCAGAGAGAGAGTCTTGACGGATAAAATACTCTAGAACATTCCTCAGGTGGCAACTTGATGAACATGTGCTTGCTTACTGCTAGTTGGATTCAGTTCACACATGGAGTACTGACTGATTAAGTTACAAAAGCCAAATAGGAGGAAGTAGGTATTTTTTATTTGCTTTCACAGAATATTACACCTGATATTTGCATATTGTGTAGAAAACATGTCAGGCTACAAATTTCACTAATTTTCATTTCAATATCAGAAGAGCCACAAGGTCAAACTAAAGGTCAAAAGGCCATCACATTTTAACTTACTCCAACAAAAATAATGATAGCAGATTTGGAATCCCTGGGACATTTCCTTTCCAGAGAGATCAATCCCATCAAGATGGGTCAAGCGGTTGCAGAGTTATGGACGTTCAAAAGTAGGTCTGCACACCAAATTTCAGCTCCTTTATCGATAATTACCATAAATGGGCAGGCCATATCTTGAAAACCACAGGTCCGATTCAGTTAATATAAGAAATTTCAGCTTTTCCTGCCAAAATTAGCCCAGATACCAAATTTGAGGAAAATCTGGGGGGTGGTGTTAACACCATTGGGTGATTTTGACATGGAATGACCCAATTATGACATGTGTGTAATCCATCTTGTGGCATTGAATGGTTTCACACATTCTGTTTGAGAATCAGGAGGACACCGACAGGAAAGTGGTACTGCCCAACCCTGCCCAACCCACCCCGCCCTGCATTATGCACAAGATAATGCCCGCCATTTTAATATTATGCTCATGTTGCACACAAGTGTTATTGCTTAGTGAACTGCAGCTCCATCATTATATTAGAGTGGGCACGAGATAAGAAGAACTATCTTATCAATGTGAGGCCAGGCTTGGCTTGGCCAGGTTAGGTTGAACATTCAGTAGTAGTAGCTCCTTGTAAAATACTATGTTTTTGGCACACAGCACCAAATCACAAGTTCAACATGGATGCCTACATTTGCAATCGTTTGGGTTTCTTCCACCTCCAAGGCTGAGAGTTGTTCCTTGCCCCTGGTAAATGCTGGAAGGTGTGGTCCTGCTTGCATCATCCACAGAGTCAGAAATGTTGAAGCAAGTACAACACCCCTAGCAAGCAGCACCCAAAGAATGCCACACTTTTCAGTCAAGTATTTACATGTATCATCCACTCTCCTCCCTCCCTGGTACCACTCTAGGAAGTACACTCCCTCCCTGGGGGTACCACTCTAGGAAGTGCACTCCCCCCCCCCCCTGGGGGTACTACTCTAGGAAGTGCCCTCCCTCCCTGGGGGTACCACTCTAGGAAGTGCACTCCCTCCCTGGGGGTACCACTCTAGGAAGTACACTCTCTCCCTGGGGGTACCACTCTAGGAAGTACACTCCCTCCCTGGGGGTACCACTCTAGGAAGTGCTCTCCCTCCCTGGGGGTACCACTCTAGGAAGTGCCCTCCCTCCCTGGGGGTACCACTCTAGGAAGTACACTCCCTCCCTGGGGGACCTCTCTAGGAAGTGTACTCCCTCCCTGGGGGTACCACTCTAGGAAGTACACTCCCTCCCTGGGGGTACCACTCTAGGAAGTACACCCCCTCCCTGGGGGTACCACTCTAGGAAGTACACTCCCTCCCTGGGGGTACCACTCTAGGAAGTACACTCCCCCCCCTGGGGGTACCACTCTAGGAAGTGCACTCCCTCCCTGGGGGTACCACTCTAGGAAGTGCCCTCCCTCCCTGGGGGTACCACTCTAGGAAGTACACTCCCTCCCTGGGGGTACCACTCTAGGAAGTACACTCCCTCCCTGGGGGTACCACTCTAGGAAGTGCACTCTCTCCCTGGGGGTACTACTCTAGGAAGTGCCCTCCCTCCCTGGGGGTACCACTCTAGGAAGTGCTCTCCCTCCCTGGGGGTACCACTCTAGGAAGTGCACTCCCTCCCTGGGGGTACCACTCTAGGAAGTGCCCTCCCTCCCTGGGGGTACCACTCTAGGAAGTGCACTCCCTCCCTGGGGGTACCACTCTAGGAAGTGCACTCCCTCCCTGGGGGTACCACTCTAGGAAGTGCCCTCCCTCCCTGGGGGTACCACTCTAGGAAGTACACTCCCCCCCTGGGGGTACCCCTCTAGGAAGTGTACTCCCTCCCTGGGGGTACCACTCTAGGAAGTACACTCCCTCCCTGGGGGTACCACTCTAGGAAGTACACTCCCTCCCTGGGGGTACCACTCTAGGAAGTGCACTCCTTCCCTGGGGGTACCACTCTAGGAAGTACACTCCCTCCCTGGGGGTACCACTCTAGGAAGTACACTCCCTCCCTGGGGGTACCACTCTAGGAAGTGCACTCCCTCCCTGGGGGTACCACTCTAGGAAGTGCCTCCCTCCCTGGGGGTACCACTCTAGGAAGTGCCTCCCTCCCTGGGGGTACCACTCTAGGAAGTACACTCCCTCCCTGGGGGTACCACTCTAGGAAGTGCACTCCCTTCCTGGGGGTACCACTCTAGGAAGTACACTCCCTCCCTGGGGGTACCACTCTAGGAAGTACACTCCCTCCCTGGGGGTACCACTCTAGGAAGTACACTCCCTCCCTGGGGGTACCACTCTAGGAAGTGCACTCCTTCCCTGGGGGTACCACTCTAGGAAGTACACTCCCTCCCTGGGGGTACCACTCTAGGAAGTACACTCCCTCCCTGGGGGTACCACTCTAGGAAGTACACTCCCTCCCTGGGGGTACCACTCTAGGAAGTACACTCCCTCCCTGGGGGTACCACTCTAGGAAGTACACTCCCTCCCTGGGGGTACCACTCTAGGAAGTACACTCCCTCCCTGGGGGTACCACTCTAGGAAGTACACTCCCTCCCTGGGGGTACCACTCTAGGAAGTACACTCCCTCCCTGGGGGTACCACTCTAGGAAGTACACTCCCTCCCTGGGGGTACCACTCTAGGAAGTACACTCCCTCCCTGGGGATACCACTCTAGGAAGTACACTCCCTCCCTGGGGGTACCACTCTAGGAAGTACACTCCCTCCCTGGGGGTACCACTCTAGGAAGTACACTCCCTCCCTGGGGGTACCACTCTAGGAAGTGCCTCCCTCCCTGGGGGTACCACTCTAGGAAGTGCACTCCCCCCCTGGGGGTACCACTCTAGGAAGTACACTCCCTCCCTGGGGGTACCACTCTAGGAAGTACACTCCCTCCCTGGGGGTACCACTCTAGGAAGTGCACTCCTTCCCTGGGGGTACCACTCTAGGAAGTACACTCCCTCCCTGGGGGTACCACTCTAGGAAGTGCACTCCTTCCCTGGGGGTACCACTCTAGGAAGTACACTCCCTCCCTGGGGGTACCACTCTAGGAAGTGCCCTCCCTCCCTGGGGGCACCACTCTAGGAAGTACACCCCCTCCCTGGGGTACCACTCTAGGAAGTACACTCCCTCCCTGTGGGTACCACTCTAGGAAGTGCTCTCCCTCCCTGGGGGTACCACTCTAGGAAGTGCACTCCCTCCCTGGGGGTACCACTCTAGGAAGTGCCCTCCCTCCCTGGGGGTACCACTCTAGGAAGTGTACTCCCTCCCTGGGGGTACCACTCTAGGAAGTGCCCTCCCTCCCTGGGGGTACCACTCTAGGAAGTACACTCCCTCCCTGGGGGTACCACTCTAGGAAGTGCCCTCCCTCCCTGGGGGTACCACTCTAGGAAGTGCCCTCCCTCCCTGGGGGTACCACTCTAGGAAGTACACTCCCTCCCTGGGGGTGCCACTCTAGGAAGTGCCCTCCCTCCCTGGGGGTGCCACTCTAGGAAGTGCCCTCCCTCCCTGGGGGTACCACTCTAGGAAGTGCCCTCCCTCCCTGGGGGTACCACTCTAGGAAGTACACTCCCTCCCTGGGGGTACCACTCTAGGAAGTACACTCCCTCCCTGGGGGTACTACTCTAGGAAGTGCTCTCCCTCCCTGGGGGTACCACTCTAGGAAGTACACTCCCTCCCTGGGGGTACCACTCTAGGAAGTGCTCTCCCTCCCTGGGGGTACCACTCTAGGAAGTGCCCTCCCTCCCTGGGGGTACCACTCTAGGAAGTACACTCCCTCCCTGGGGGTACCACTCTAGGAAGTACACTCCCTCCCTGGGGGTACCACTCTAGGAAGTGCACTCCCCCCCTGGGGATACTACTCTAGGAAGTACACTCCCTCCCTGGGGGTACCACTCTAGGAAGTACACTCCCTCCCTGGGGGTACCACTCTAGGAAGTCCACTCCTTCCCTGGGGGTACCACTCTAGGAAGTGCCCTCCCTCCTTGGTGTATAACATAACAATAAAAGCAGAAATGTTCCTCTGTATTGAACTGTTGTGAAGCTATCTGCATGAATGACTGCTGTAGTACATGAAGATTGTGTTCTTGTGTGGCCATGCAGACTGCCTGTAATGTGAATTATTGCATGTGCCCTGTGTATTAGGGGACATGATGACCTTGCTGATGAAGAAAGATATTCTCTCGGAGAATGTGACCAGGTTCTACATAGCAGAGACTGTCCTGGCCATCGACTCAATACACAAACTTGGCTTCATTCATCGCGACATCAAACCTGACAACTTGCTCCTGGATGCTAAGGTAACCACAGTAACCAGACAACTTAATACCAGTTGCTAAGATAACCATGGTAACTATCTGGACAATGAGGTAGCCATGGTAATATAATAACTTAACTGGATGCTAAACTCGGCAATACGGTAACCATGGTAACAAATGACCTAATTGCACAAATGTAATCATAACAAAACAACTGGATGATATGGTAACCATGGTAACCATATGGTAGACTTCTGGATGCCATGGTAACAAGGCAGCATACTACTGGATGCTATGGTAACCAGGTGACCAGGCAACATACTACCGGATGCTATGGTAACCAGGGTAACCAGGCAGCATACTACTGGATGCTATGGTAACCAGGGTAACCAGGCAGCATACTACTGGATGCTATGGTAACCAGGGTAACCAGGCACGTACTACTGGATGCTATGGTAACCAGGGTAACCAGGCAGCATACTACTGGATGCTATGGTAACCAGGGTTACCAGGCAGCATACTACTGGATGCTATGGTAACCAGGGTAACCAGGCAGCATACTACTGGATGCTATGGTAACCAGGGTAACCAGGCAGCATACTACTGGATGCTATGGTAACCAGGGTAACCAGGCAGCGTCCTGGATGCTATGGTAACCAGGGTAACCAGGAAGCATACTACTGGATGCTATGGCAGCAACCTACTATATATAGAGATGATTACAAATCATTGTGTATGATTCTGTCTGTCTATCTTGTACAGGGTCACATTAAACTGAGTGACTTTGGTCTGTGCACCGGACTAAAGCGCAGTCATCGTACAGAGTTCTACAGGGACCTGAGCAGCGTTGACCTCTGTGAGTATGTGTGTGGGGGGGGATGTACACCCTATCCAATAGAGACCAACCCTGCGTAACCACCTCTCCAAATGTAACCATGGTAACAATTGGTGTAGGATAGACCCTCCAATTGTAACAGCCCCTTATAATTAACTGGCCTCATTAATTAGAATATAAGCTGGTCTTGGTTGAATGGGCTCTAAGCACTAAAGCTATACATGTATGTAGTTTACAACGCAACTTCAGCTAACAAATCCATCCAGGAGATCCTTTCTCAAGGAGAAGGAATTCAGTGTGATTTCTGGTGAGCCCAGGATCCTTCCTCAGTAGAAGAGCTTCCAGAAGCTGCATTACAGGACAGGAATAGACCATTGAAGATGGCAGTTCCTATCGTCAGCCATTATGATAATCTTGTACACATCTCAACTAAAAACTGAAACTTGAAACTAATCCTTTCATTAGATGGCAGGTTGATTGCTAATCCTTGCATTAGATGGGAGGTTGATTGCTAATCCTTGCATTAGATGGCAGGTTGATTGCTAATCCTTGCATTAGATGGCAGGTTGATTGCTAATCCTTGCATTAGATGGCAGGTTGATTGCTAATCCTTGCATTAGATGGCAGGTTGGATGCTAATCCTTGTATTAGATGGCAGGTTGATTGCTAATCCTTGCATTAGATGGCAGGTTGATTGCTAATCCTTGCATTAGATGGCAGGTTGGATGCTAATCCTTGTATTAGATGGCAGGTTGATTGCTAATCCTTGCATTAGATGGCAGGTTGGATGCTAATCCTTGTATTAGATGGCAGGTTGATTGCTAATCCTTGCATTAGATGGCAGGTTGATTGCTAATCCTTGCATTAGATGGCAGGTTGGATGCTAATCCTTGTATTAGATGGCAGGTTGATTGCTAATCCTTGTATTAGATGGCAGGTTGATTGCTAATCCTTGCATTAGATGGCAGGTTGATTGCTAATCCTTGCATTAGATGGCAGGTTGATTGCTAATCCTTGCATTAGATGGCAGGTTGGATGCTAATCCTTGTATTAGATGGCAGGTTGATTGCTAATCCTTGCATTAGATGGCAGGTTGATTGCTAATCCTTGCATTAGATGGCAGGTTGGATGCTAATCCTTGTATTAGATGGCAGGTTGATTGCTAATCCTTGCATTAGATGGCAGGTTGATTGCTAATCCTTGCATTAGATGGCAGGTTGATTGCTAATCCTTGCATTAGATGGCAGGTTGATTGCTAATCCTTGCATTAGATGGCAGGTTGGATGCCACAGCTGCTATGTATTTGGTAGACATGTGTAGTATATATGAACACATGCTTCCTGGAGCAAGAGTGTTTGGCACTATTATATGTACATAATTATGTCTCCCTCTCCCTCCCTCTGGCCCTCCCTCTCCCTCCCTCCGTCCCTCTTTCCCTCCCTGTCTCCCTCCCTGTCTCCCTCCCTTGCCGTTGTCTCTGCAGCCAACCCAAATGACTCCAGGAGATTTGCTCAGTCTTGGAAGAAACAACGAAGAGACAGAGTGAGTATGGGTCATGTGACATGCAGCATGGCTCAGTGACGTATTCAATATATGCAATGAGTAGCACTAGGAGAATAAAATACTAGTGCCCAGTCTACATATATACATAGCTATATATATGCTGTAGTACCCACCAATATGTCTACATACATACATAGCTATATATATACTGTAGTACCCGCCAATATGTAGCCAGTGTAGTCTCCATATATACATAGCTATATATATATATACTGTAGTACCCGCCAATATGTAGCCAGTGTAGTCTCCATATATACATAGCTATATATATATATACTGTAGTACCCGCCAAAATATGTCTACATACATACATAGCTATATATATACTGTAGTACCCGCCAATATGTAGCCAGTGTACATACATACATACATAGCTATATATATACTGTAGTACCCACCAATATGTAGCCAGTGTAGTGTACATACATACATAGCTATATATATACTGTAGTACCCACCAATATGTAGCCAGTGTAGAGTCTATATACATACATAGCTATATATACTGTAGTACCCGCCAGTTTGAAGGTAAGTGAAGTGCCTGCAGATGCTGACTGCACTACTTGATGGTGTAATGAATGTGGGGAGGTGTGGTATCTGACTGTGTCATGTGACAGTCTGACTACCTTCGGGTAGTCACAATAACAGAATGACTTGCTATGAGTTGCAGTTGTAAAATACATCACGTGAGAGCATGTGACCAACCTCTTCTTTGCATGTGTGTGTGTGTGTGTGTGTGTGTGTGTGTGTGGCTAACTGTGTACTGCTACGTGGGAGAGTGCAGAGCGCACTCTCTATATATTGGTTTGACCTCTAATTCATAACGGCACATGCCCCTCCCCCCAACCCAACCCAAAGTTCATACAGTATATTGGCTAAAACTCTTATCTGCCTAATTGTGGTTTCAGTTGATACATGTTCAGTATGTATTAGACTCCCAGTGTGCCTTGAACCCTTCACTAGGTTCGCTTGAATCCACTGTGCCTTGTCCTCAGCGAGTATCCACTTGTCCTCAGCGAGTATCCACTTGCCCTCAGCGAGTATCCACTTGTCCTCAGCGAGTATCCACTTGCCCTCAGCGAGTATCCACTTGTCCTCAGCGAGTATCCACTGTGCCTTGTCCTCAGCAAGCATCCACTTGTCCTCAGCGAGTATCCACTTGCCCTCAGCGAGTATCCACTTGTCCTCAGCGAGTATCCACTGTGCATTGTCCTCAGCGAGTACCCACTGTGCCTTGTCCTCAGCGAGTATCCACTTGTCCTCAGCGAGTATCCACTTGCCCTCAGCGAGTATCCACTTGTCCTCAGCGAGTATCCACTTGCCCTCAGCGAGTATCCACTTGTCCTCAGCGAGTATCCACTGTGCCTTGTCCTCAGCAAGCATCCACTTGTCCTCAGCGAGTATCCACTTGCCCTCAGCGAGTATCCACTTGTCCTCAGCGAGTATCCACTGTGCATTGTCCTCAGCGAGTACCCACTGTGCCTTGTCCTCAGCGAGTATCCACTTGTCCTCAGCGAGTATCCACTTGCCCTCAGCGAGTATCCACTTGTCCTCAGCGAGTATCCACTTGCCCTCAGCGAGTATCCACTTGTCCTCAGCGAGTATCCACTGTGCCTTGTCCTCAGCAAGCATCCACTTGTCCTCAGCGAGTATCCACTTGCCCTCAGCGAGTATCCACTTGTCCTCAGCGAGTATCCACTGTGCATTGTCCTCAGCGAGTACCCACTGTGCCTTGTCCTCAGCGAGTATCCACTTGTCCTCAGCGAGTATCCACTTGCCCTCAGCGAGTATCCACTTGTCCTCAGCGAGTATCCACTTGCCCTCAGCGAGTATCCACTTGTCCTCAGCGAGTATCCACTTGCCCTCAGCGAGTATCCACTTGTCCTCAGCGAGTATCCACTGTGCCTTGTCCTCAGCAAGCATCCACTTGTCCTCAGCGAGTATCCACTTGCCCTCAGCGAGTATCCACTTGTCCTCAGCGAGTATCCACTGTGCCTTGCCCTCAGCGAGTACCCACTGTGCCTTGTCCTCAGCGAGTATCCACTTGTCCTCAGCGAGTACCCACTGTGCCTTGTCCTCAGCGAGTATCCACTTGTCCTAAGCGAGTACCCACTGTGCCTTGTCCTCAGCGAGCATCCACTTGTCCTCAGCGAGCATCCACTGTGCCTTGTCCTCAGCAAGCATCCACTTGTCCTCAGCGAGTATCCACTTGCCCTCAGCGAGTATCCACTTGTCCTCAGCGAGCATCCACTTGTCCTCAGCGAGCATCCACTTGTCCTCAGCGAGCATCCACTGTGCCTTGCCCTCAGTGAGCAGCCACTTGCCCTCAGCGAGCATCCACTTGTCCTCAGCGAGCATCCACTGTGCCTTGTCCTCAGCGAGTACCCACTTGCCCTCAGCGAGCATCCACTTGTCCTCAGCGAGCATCCACTTGCCCTCAGCGAGCATCCACTTGTCCTCAGCAAGCATCCACTGTGCCTTGTCCTCAGCAAGCATCCACTTGTCCTCAGCGAGTATCCACTGTGCCTTGTCCTCCACTTGTCCTCAGCGAGTATCCACTGTGCCTTGTCCTCAGCGAGTACCCACTGTGCCTTGCCCTCAGCGAGTATCCACTTGTCCTCAGCAAGCATCCACTGTGCCTAGTCCTCAGCGAGTATCCACTTGTCCTCAGCGAGTATCCACTGTGCCTTGTCCTCAGCGAGTATCCACTTGTCCTCAGCAAGCATCCACTGTGCCTAGTCCTCAGCGAGTATCCACTTGTCCTCAGCGAGCATCCACTGTGCCTTGTCCTCAGCGAGTATCCACTGTGCCTTGTCCTCAGCGAGTACCCACTGTGCCTTGTCCTCAGCGAGCATCCATGTAGTTCCCTCAGTTTCTTATCTGATCTCAAGTGTTTCCAGTCCTGCATCATTCTGTAGGTCGGATGTACACATAATTATGTATCTTGTGCAGGAGTAAGTTTGTGCCTTGTCAGCTGTTGGCTGCTGTCATGGCGAATTCTAAGGCTCTTTGTGTAGCTGTGTCTCTTGGCATCTAACACACGACCAAACATGGTCCATCTTTGCTGGGCCGCTGTTACAGCGAGTGGGTGGGTGGTGTTGCATGTACAATGCCTTATTGGAAATCAGACGTCTAGCCATCTGTGTTAGTGTTAGTGTAAAGGTGTATGTGATGACGAGCATCAAGCTGTGTTAGTGTTAGTGTGAAGGTGTATGTGGTGACTAGCATCAAGCTGTGTTAGTGTAAAGGTGTACATGTATGTGATGACTAGCACCTAGCTGTTCCAGAAAGACCTTTTGAAATCCCCCCTGTCTAAGTTTCAGCATCAGTGACACAACAGGTGGCATCCTTTAGTCATAGTTTTTCCGACAAGGGAATCCTGGGTCATGTATCCTGTACCTTCCAGAACGACTGAAAGGAAATGCTGCCTGTGATACAATGTGCAGCGATATCAGCTGAAGATCTTGCTCTTCTCCACTTTTCTTCTCCCTGGGGTGGTGTACCCAGTACCATCTCCTTGGGGTGGTGTACCCAGTATCATCTCTCCGGGGTGGTGTACCCAGTATCCTCTCCCCCGGGGTGGTGTACCCAGTACCATCTCCCTGGGGTGGTGTACCCAGTACCATCTCCCTGGGGTAGTGTACCCAGTACCATCTCCCTGGGGTGGTGTACCCAGTACCATCTCCCTGGGGTAGTGTACCCAGTACCATCTCCCTGGGGTGGTGTACCCAGTACCATCTCCCTGGGGTGGTGTACCCAGTACCATCTCCCTGGGGTGGTGTACCCAGTACCATCTCCCTGGGGTGGTGTACCCAGTACCATCTCCCTGGGGTGGTGTACCCAGTACCATCTCCCTGGGGTGGTGTACCCAGTACCATCTCCCTGGGGTGGTGTACCCAGTACCATCTCCCTGGGGTGGACCCAGTACCATCTCCCTGGGGTGGTGTACCCAGTACCATCTCCCTGGGGTGGTGTACCCAGTACCATCTCCCTGGGGTGGTGTACCCAGTACCATCTCCCTGGGGTGGTGTACCCAGTACCATCTCCCTGGGGTGGTGTACCCAGTACCATCTCCCTGGGGTGGACCCAGTACCATCTCCCTGGGGTGGTGTACCCAGTACCATCTCCCTGGGGTGGTGTACCCAGTACCATCTCCCTGGGGTGGTGTACCCAGTACCAGTACCATCTCCCTGGGGTGGTGTACCCAGTACCAGTACCATCTCCCTGGGGTGGTGTACCCAGTACCAGTACCATCTCCCTGGGGTGGTGTACCCAGTACCATCTCCCCGGGGTGGTGTACCCAGTATCTTCTCCCTGGGGTGGTGTGTATCCCTAGCACTGGAGAGGCTGTTCCTGGGGATCTCATAGAAGTCTCAAACTCAGCTGTCACGCTCTTTCAGCTACGAGGGTGGCTGTCAGTGGCTGTTCCACAAGGCATAGTTTGTCCTCGTCACAGCTGCTACATAGGTGTGCTATATATAGGATATTTGATCATTTGATGGTGTCAAAGGTGTGGAATGTCCGCACCCATTTTGTAGAAGCCCTGGCAGTGCTTGGATGTGACCACAGAAATGAGCGTGTATTGCACGTATGTACATCATACACAATGCACAATTGGTGTTCCTGTTTGAACCCTCTCTGGCAGGAGCCAGTGAAATTGTCGGTCTTTTCTCAGATGCAGTCTGAGTGACTATAGACAAAATCTTCCAAACACTGCTGAAGAGACTACATGCTGAAGCTTTGTTGGAGGACCTAGTGGCTTCCTTGGCTTGGGCAGATACATACTTGGAGCGATTACTGGAAGGTGGTGGGTGGTGTTACTTGCAAATATAACTAGTTCATTGATGGTGTCATCCGATCCTCACGAGTGCCCATTCCTCAGTGATTTATAGCCTTTTGAACTTCCTGTCGTGGACATGCTACATGCATGTAGGTCAGCAACGCTGTGCAGGTGTTGTATATGTAGCACTTCCGCCATCAAGACGGGTGTTCAGCCCTGCTGGGTGCTCGTTCTTCACAACCTCCATGCATACATGTAAGTCCCGGACGGTGGGAGATTCTGGGACGGGACCCCCTGGCTTCCCCTGCACCAGAAGGTGTGGCTCTGTAGAGGAAATACTTCTACGATTCAGGCACAAGCCATGCAGCTTCTTATCACCTGGTTCAGGAGGGTGGCTTTGTTTAGGGGACCCTCCAGTGACGGATTTGTGGTCCCTGTGGCTCCACCCACACCAGCCAGTGACAGGCTTGTGGTCCCTGTGGCTCCACCCACAACATCTACCCACAACATCTAGTGACAGGCTCGTGGTCCCTGTGGCTCCACCCACACCATCTAGTGACAGGCTTGTGGTCCCTGTGGCTCCACGCACACCATCTAGTGACAGGCTCGTGGTCCCTGTGGCTCCACGCACACCATCTAGTGACAGGCTCGTGACCCACACCAACTAGTGACAGGCTCGTGGTTCACCTATGCCATCTGAAGTTGATGTTGTGATCAAGTCGGCAATGGCCAATGCTAGCTCTAAATACATCCAGGAATGTGGAGTTTAATCTGCTGGGTATTTAAGTTATAGTAGGGGAGAAGATTAGCAGGAGAGAAGGTGTAGCAGGGAGAAGGTGTAGCAGGAGAGAAGGTGTAGCAGGGAGAAGGTGTAGCAGGGAGAAGGTGTAGCAGGGGAGAAGGTGTAGCAGGGGAGAAGGTGTAGCAGGGAGAAGGTGTAGCAGGGGAGAAGGTGGAGCAGGGGAGAAGGTGTAGCAGGGAGAAGGTGTAGCAGGGAGAAGGTGTAGCAGGGGAGAAGGTGTAGCAGGGAGAAGGTGGAGCAGGGGAGAAGGTGTAGCAGGGAGAAGGTGTAGCAGGGAGAAGGTGTAGCAGGGGAGAAGGTGTAGCAGGGAGAAGGTGTAGCAGGGAGAAGGTGTAGCAGGGGAGAAGGTGTAGCAGGGGAGAAGGTGTAGCAGGGAGAAGGTGTAGCAGGGAGAAGGTGTAGCAGGGGAGAAGGTGTAGCAGGGGAGAAGGTGTAGCAGGGAGAAGGTGTAGCAGGGGAGAAGGTGTAGCAGGGAGAAGGTGTAGCAGGGAGAAGGTGTAGCAGGGGAGAAGGTGTAGCAGGGGAGAAGGTGGAGAAGGTGGAGAAGGTGGAGAAGGTGTAGCAGGGGAGAAGGTGTAGCAGGGAGAAGGTGTAGCAGGGGAGAAGGTGTAGAGGTGTAGCAGGGGAGAAGGTGTAGCAGGGAGAAGGTGTAGCAGGGGAGAAGGTGTAGCAGGGGAGAAGGTGGAGAAGGTGTAGCAGGGAGAAGGTGTAGCAGGGGAGAAGGTGGAGAAGGTGGAGAAGGTGTAGCAGGGGAGAAGGTGTAGCAGGGGAGAAGGCGTAGCAGGGGAGAAGGTGTAGCAGGGAGAAGGTGTAGCAGGGAGAAGGTGTAGCAGGGGAGAAGGTGTAGCAGGGAGAAGGTGGAGAAGGTGTAGCAGGAGAGAAGGTGTAGCAGGGAGAAGGTGTAGCAGGGGAGAAGGTGGAGAAGGTGCAGCAGGGGAGAAGATGAAAGGGGAGAAGAACCTTGCTGTACATGTATATATTATGTTGCTATATTTGAAATGGTAAAGGGTCATCTCGTAGCTGGTACAGACATGTTTCTTTTCTTCTTTGAAGAGGTCAATCAAATATTTTTTAATCTATGAAAACTTTGTGTATGCACATGTACATGCATGCACATGTAATGCATGCAGGCTTACTCTACAGTGGGCACGCCCGACTACATAGCTCCGGAGGTGTTCATGCAGACAGGCTATATGTACGTGTGTGACTACTGGTCTATGGGAGTCATCATGTATGAGATGCTTATGGGTATGTGCATAGATGTACATGCATGCTCTCTCTCTGTGTGCATGTATGCTCTCTCTGTGTGCATGCATGCTCTCTCTGTGTGCATGTGTTCTCTCTCTGTGTGCATGTATTCTATCTCTCTGTGTGCATGTATTCTCTCTGTGTGCATGTATTCTCTCTCTGTGTGCATGTATACTCTCTCTCTGTGTGCATGTATTCTCTCTCTGTGTGCATGTATTCTCTCTCTCTGTGTGCATGTATTCTCTCTGTGTGTGTGCATGTATTCTCTCGGTGTGCATGTATTCTCTCTCTGTGTGCATGTATTCTCTCTGTGTGCATGTATTCTCTCTCTGTGTGCATGTATTCTCTCTGTGTGCATGTATTCTCTCTCTGTGTGCATGTATTCTCTCTCTCTGTGTGCATGTATTCTCTCTCTGTGTGCATGTATTCTCTCTCTGTGTGCATGTATTCTCTCTCTGTGTGCATGTATTCTCTCTGCGTGCATGTATTCTCTCTCTCTGTGTGCATGTATTCTCTCTCTGTGTGCATGTATTCTCTCTGTGTGTGTGCATGTATTCTCTCGGTGTGCATGTATTCTCTCTCTGTGTGCATGTATTCTCTCTGTGTGCATGCATTCTCTCTCTGTGTGCATGTATTCTCTCTGTGTGCATGTATTCTCTCTCTGTGTGCATGTATTCTCTCTCTCTGTGTGCATGTATTCTCTCTCTGTGTGCATGTATTCTCTCTCTGTGTGCATGTATTCTCTCTCTGTGTGCATGTATTCTCTCTCTGTGTGCATGTATTCTCTCTCTGTGTGCATGTATTCTCTCTGTGTGCATGTATTCTCTCTCTGTGTGCATGTATTCTCTCTGTGTGCATGTATTCTCTCTCTGTGTGCATGTATTCTCTCTCAGTGTGCATGTATTCTCTCTCTGTGTGCATGTATTCTCTCTCTGTGTGCATGTATTCTCTCTCTGTGTGCATGTATTCTCTCTCTGTGTGCATGTATTCTCTCTGTGTGCATGTATTCTCTCTCTGTGTGTGCATGTATTCTCTCTCTCTGTGTGCATGTATTCTCTCTGTGTGTGCATGTATTCTCTCTCTGTGTGCATGTATTCTCTCTGTGTGCATGTATTCTCTCTCTGTGTGTGCATGTATTCTCTCTCTGTGTGCATGTATTCTCTCTCTGTGTGCATGTATTCTCTCTCTCTGTGTGCATGTATTCTCTCTCTGTGTGTGCATGTATTCTCTCTGTGTGTGCATTTATTCTCTCTCTGTGTGCATGTATTCTCTCTGTGTGTGCATGTATTCTCTCTCTCTGTGTGCATGTATTCTCTGTGTGTGCATGTATTCTCTCTCTCTGTGTGCATGTATTCTCTCTCTCTGTGTGCATGTATTCTCTCTGTGTGTGCATGTATTCTCTCTCTGTGCATGTGTTCGCTCTCTGTGTGCATGTATTCTCTCTCTGTGTGCATGTATTCTCTCTGTGTGTGCATGTATTCTCTCTGTGTGTGCATGTATTCTCTCTGTGTCCATGTATTCTCTCTCTGTGTGCATGTATTCTCTCTCTGTGTGCATGTATTCTCTCTGTGTGCATGTATTCTCTCTCTGTGTGCATGTATTCTCTCTCTGTGTGCATGTATTCTCTCTCTGTGTGCATGTATTCTCCCTCTCTGTGTGAATGTATTCTCTCTCTGTGTGCATGTATTCTCTCTCTGTGTGCATGTATTCTCTCTCTGTGTGCATGTATTCTCTCTGTGTGTGCATGTATTCTCTCTCTGTGTGCATGTATTCTCTCTCTCTGTGTGCATGTATTCTCTCTCTGTGTGTGCATGTATTCTCTCTCTGTGTGCATGTATTCTCTCTGTGTGCATGTATTCTCTCTCTGTGTGTGCATGTATTCTCTCTCTGTGTGCATGTATTCTCTCTCTGTGTGCATGTATTCTCTCTCTCTGTGTGCATGTATTCTCTCTCTCTGTGTGCATGTATTCTCTCTCTGTGTGCATGTATTCTCTCTCTGTGTGCATGTATTCTCTCTCTGTGTGCATGTATTCTCTCTGTGTGCATGTATTCTCTCTCTGTGTGCATGTATTCTCTCTGTGTGTGCATGTATTCTCTCTCTGTGTGCATGTATTCTCTCTCTCTGTGTGCATGTATTCTCTCTCTCTGTGTGCATGTATTCTCTCTCTGTGTGCATGTATTCTCTCTGTGTGTGTGCATGTATTCTCTCTGTGTGTGCATGTATTCTCTCTCTGTATGCATGTATTCTCTCTCTCTGTGTGCATGTATTCTCTCTGTGTGCATGTATTCTCTCTGTGTGTGCATGTATTCTCTCTCTGTGTGTATGTATTCTCTCTCTGTGTGCATGTATTCTCTCTCTGTGTGCATGTATTCTCTCTGTGTGCATGTATTCTCTCTCTGTGTGCATGTATTCTCTCTGTGTGCATGTATTCTCTCTCTCTGTGTGCATGTATTCTCTCTCTGTGTGTGCATGTATTCTCTCTGTGTGCCTATATTCTCTCTGTGTGTGCATGTATTCTCTCTCTGTGTGCATGTATTCTCTCTCTCTGTGTGCATGTATTCTCTCTCTGTGTGCATGTATTCTCTCTCTCTGTGTGCATGTATTCTCTCTGTGTGCATGTATTCTCTCTCTCTGTGTGCATGTATTCTCTCTCTGTGTGCATGTATTCTCTCTCTCTGTGTGCATGTATTCTCTCTCTCTGTGTGCATGTATTCTCTCTCTGTGTGCATGTATTCTCTCTGTGTGCATGTATTCTCTGTGTGCATGTATTCTCTCTCTCTGTGTGCATGTATTCTCTCTCTGTGTGCATGTATTCTCTCTCTGTGTGCATGTACTCTCTCTCTGTGTGCATGTATTCTCTCTCTGTGTGTGCATGTATTCTCTCTGTGTGTGCATGTATTCTCTCTCTGTGTGTGCATGTATTCTCTCTCTGTGTGCATGTATTCTCCCTCTGTGTGTTCATGTATTCTCTCTCTCTGTGTGCATGTATTCTCTCTCTCTGTGTGCATGTATTCTCTCTGTGTGTGCATGTATTCTCTCTCTGTGTGCATGTATTCTCTCTCTGTGTGTGCATGTATTCTCTCTCTGTGTGCATGTATTCTCTCTCTGTGTGTGCATGTATTCTCTCTCTGTGTGTGCATGTATTCTCTCTCTGTGTGCATGTATTCTCTCTCTCTGTGTGCATGTATTCTCTCTCTGTGTGCATGTATTCTCTCTCTCTGTGTGCATGTATTCTCTCTGTGTGCATGTATTCTCTCTCTGTGTGCATGTATTCTCTCTGTGTGTGCATGTATTCTCTCTCTGTGTGTGCATGTATTCTCTCTCTGTGTGTGCATGTATTCTCTCTCTCTGTGTGCATGTATTCTCTCTCTCTGTGTGCATGTATTCTCTCTCTGTGTGCATGTATTCTCTCTCTGTGTGTGCATGTATTCTCTCTCTGTGTGCATGTATTCTCTCTCTCTGTGTGCATGTATTCTCTCTCTGTGTGCATGTATTCTCTCTCTGTGTGCATGTATTCTCTCTCTGTGTGTGCATGTATTCTCTCTCTGTGTGCATGTATTCTCTCTCTGTTTGCATGTATTCTCTCTCTGTGTGCATGTATTCTCTCTGTGTGCATGTATTCTCTCTGTGTGCATGTATTCTCTCTCTGTGTGCATGTATTCTCTCTCTCTGTGTGCATGTATTCTCTCTCTGTGTGCATGTATTCTCTCTCTGTGTGTGCATGTATTCTCTCTCTGTGTGCATGTATTCTCTCTCTCTGTGTGCATGTATTCTCTCTCTGTGTGCATGTATTCTCTCTCTGTGTGCATGTATTCTCTCTCTCTGTGTGTGCATGTATTCTCTCTCTGTGTGCATGTATTCTCTCTCTGTGTGCATGTATTCTCTCTCTGTGTGCATGTATTCTCTCTCTGTGTGTGCATGTATTCTCTCTGTGTGTGCATTTATTCTCTCTCTGTGTGCATGTATTCTCTCTGTGTGTGCATGTATTCTCTCTCTCTGTGTGCATGTATTCTCTGTGTGTGCATGTATTCTCTCTCTCTGTGTGCATGTATTCTCTCTCTGTGTGCATGTATTCTCTCTGTGTGTGCATGTATTCTCTCTCTGTGTGCATGTAGTTCGCTCTCTGTGTGCATGTATTCTCCTCTGTGTGCATGTATTCTCTCTGCTGTGTGCATGTATTCTCTCTGTGTGTCATGTATTCTCTCTCTGTGTGCATGTATTCTCTCTCTGTGTGCATGTATTCTCTCTCTGTGTGCATGTATTCTCTCTCTGTGTGCATGTATTCTCTCTCTGTGTGAGCATGTATTCTCTCTCTGTGTGCATGTATTCTCCTCTCTGTGTGAATGTATTCTCTCTCTGTGTGCATGTATTCTCTCTGTGTGTGTGCATGTATTCTCTCTGTGTGTGCATGTATTCTCTCTCTGTGTGCATGTATTCTCTCTCTGTGTGCTCATGTATTCTCTCTGTGTGCATGTATTCTCTCTCTGTGTGCATGTATTCTCTCTCTCTGTGTGCATGTATTCTCTCTCTGTGTGCATGTATTCTCTCTCTCTGTGTGCATGTATTCTCTCTCTGTGTGCATGTATTCTCTCTCTGTGTGCATGTATTCTCTCTCTGTGTGCATGTATTCTCTCTCTGTGTGCATGTATTCTCTCTCTCTGTGTGTGCATGTATTCTCTCTCTCTGTGTGCATGTATTCTCTCTCTGTGTGCATGTATTCTCTCTCGTGTGCATGTATTCTCTCTCTTCTGTGGTGCATGTATTCTCTCTCTGTGTGCATGTATTCTCTCTCTGTGTGCATGTATTCTCTCTGTGTGTGCATGTATTCTCTCTCTCTGTGTGCAAGTATTCTCTCTCTCTGTGTGCATGTGGATGTCTTCTCTCTGTGTGCATGTATTCTCTCTCTGTGTGCATGTATTCTCTCTGTGTGTGTGCATGTATTCTCTCTGTGTGTGCATGTATTCTCTCTCTGTAGTGCATGTATTCTCTCTCTCTGTGTGCATGTATTCTCTCTGTGTGCATGTATCTCTCTCTGTGTGTGCATGTATTCTCTCTCTGTGTGTATGTATTCTCTCTCTGTGTGCATGTATTCTCTCTCTGTGTGCATGTATTCTCTCTGTGTGCATGTATTCTCTCTCTGTGTGCATGTATTCTCTCTGTGTGCATGTATTCTCTCTCTCTGTGTGCATGTATTCTCTCTCTGTGTGTGCATGTATTCTCTCTGTGTGCATGTATTCTCTCTCTGGTGCATGTATTCTCTCTCTGTGTCCATGTATTCTCTCTGTGTGTGCATGTATTCTCTCTCTGTGTGCATGTATTCTCTCTCTCTGTGTGCATGTATTCTCTCTCTGTGTGCATGTATTCTCTCTCTCTGTGTGCATGTATTCTCTCTGTGTGCATGTATTCTCTCTCTCTGTGTGCATGTATTCTCTCTTCTCTGTGTGCATGTATTCTCTCTCTCTGTGTGCATGTATTCTCTCTCTCTGTGTGCATGTATTCTCTCTCTGTGTGCATGTATTCTCTCTCTGTGTGCATGTACTTCTCTGTGTGCATGTATTCTCTCTCTCTGTGTGCATGTATTCTCTCTCTGTGTGCATGTATTCTCTCTCTGTGTGCATGTACTCTCTCTCTGTGTGCATGTATTCTCTCTCTGTGTGTGCATGTATTCTCTCTGTGTGTGCATGTATTCTCTCTCTGTGTGTGCATGTATTCTCTCTCTGTGTGCATGTATTCTCTCTCTGTGTGTTCATGTATTCTCTCTCTCTGTGTGCATGTATTCTCTCTCTCTGTGTGCATGTATTCTCTCTGTGTGTGCATGTATTCTCTCTCTCTGTGTGCATGTATTCTCTCTCTGTGTGTGCATGTATTCTCTCTCTGTGTGCATGTATTCTCTCTCTGTGTGTGCATGTATTCTCTCTCTGTGTGTGCATGTATTCTCTCTGTGTGCATGTATTCTCTCTCTCTGTGTGCATGTATTCTCTCTCTGTGTGCATGTATTCTCTCTCTCTGTGTGCATGTATTCTCTCTCTCTGTGTGCATGTATTCTCTCTCTGTGTGCATGTATCTCTCTCTGTGTGCATGTATTCTCTGTGTGCTGTATTCTCTCTCTCTGTGTGCATGTATTCTCTCTCTGTGTGCATGTATTCTCTCTCTGTGTGCATGTATCTCTCTCTCTGTGTGCATGTATTCTCTCTCTGTGTGTGCATGTATTCTCTCTCTGTGTGCATGTATTCTCTCTCTGTGTGCATGTATTCTCTCTCTCTCTGTGTACATGTATTCTCTCTCTGTGTGCATGTATTCTCTCTCTGTGTGCATGTATTCTCTCTGTGTGCATGTATTCTCTCTCTGTGTGCATGTATTCTCTCTCTGTGTGCATGTATTCTCTCTCTGTGTGCATGTATTCTCTCTCTGTGTGCATGTATTCTCTCTCTGTGTGCATGTATTCTCTCTCTGTGTGCATGTATTCTCTCTCTGTGTGCATGTATTCTCTCTCTGTGTGCATGTATTCTCTCTCTGTGTGCATGTATTCTCTCTCTGTGTGCATGTATTCTCTCTCTGTTTGCATGTATTCTCTCTCTGTGTGCATGTATTCTCTTCTGTGTGCATGTATTCTCTCTCTGTGTGCATGTATTCTCTCTCTCTGTGTGCATGTATTCTCTCTGTGTGTGCATGTATTCTCTCTCTGTGTGTGCATGTATTCTCTCTCTGTGTGCATGTATTCTCTCTCTGTGTGCATGTATTCTCTCTGTGTGCATGTATTCTCTCTCTGTGTGCATGTATTCTCTCTGTGTGCATGTATTCTCTCTCTCTGTGTGCATGTATTCTCTCTGTGTGTGCATGTATTCTCTCTCTCTGTGTGTGCATGTATTCTCTCTCTGTGTGCATGTATTCTCTCTCTGTGTGCATGTATTCTCTCTCGTGTGTGCATGTATTCTCTCTCTCTGTGTGTGCATGTATTCTCTCTCTGTGTGTGCATGTATTCTCTCTCTGTGTACATGTATTCTCTCTCTGCGTGCATGTATTCTCTCTCTGTGTGTGCATGTATTCTCTCTCTGTGTGCATGTATTTCTCTCTCTGTGTACATGTATTCTCTCTCTGCGTGGCATGTATTCTCTCTCTGTGTGTGCATGTATTCTCTCTCTGTGTGCATGCATTCTCTCTCTCTGTGTGCATGTATTCTCTCTCTGTGTGCATGTATTCTCTCTCTGTGTGCATGTATTTCTCTCTCTGTGTTGCATGTATTCTCTCTCTGTGTGCATGTATTCTCTCTCTGTGTGCATGTATTCTCTCTCTGTGTGCATGTATTCTCTCTCTGTGTGCATGCATTCTCTCTCTCTGTGTGCATGTATTCTCTCTCTGTGTGCATGTATTCTCTCTCTGTGTGCATGTATTCTCTCTCTGTGTGCATGTATTCTCTCTCTGTGTGCATGTATTCTCTCTCTCTCTGTCTGCATGTATTCTCTCTCTGTGTGCATGTATTCTCTCTGTGTGCATGTATTCTCTCTCTGTGTGCATTGTATTCTCTCTCTGTGTGCATGTATTCTCTCTCTGTGTGCATGTATTCTCTCTCTCGTGTGCATGTATTCTCTCTCTTGTGTGCATGTATTCTCTCTCTGTGTGCATGTATTCTCTCTCTGTGTGCATGTATTCTCTCTCTCTGTGTGCATGTATTCTCTCTCTGTGTGCATGTATTCTCTCTCTGTGTGCATGTTTTCTCTCTCTGTGTGCATGTATTCTCTCTCTGTGTGCATGTATTCTCTCTGTGTGTGCATGTATTCTCTCTCTCTGTGTGCATGTATTCTCTCTCTCTGTGTGCATGTATTCTCTCTCTCTGTGTGGCATGTATTCTCTCTCTGTGTGCATGTATTCTTCTCTCTTCTGTGCATGTATTCTCTCTCTGTGTGTGCATGTATTCTCTCTCTGTGTGCATGTATTCTCTCTCGTGTGCATGTATTCTCTCTCGTGTGCATGTATTCTCTCTCTGTGTGCATGTATTCCTCTCTCTGTGTGCATGTATTCTCTCTCTGTGTGCATGTATTCTCTCTCTTGTGTGCATGTATTCTCTCTGTGTGCATGTATTCTCTCTCTGTGTGCATGTATTCTCTCTCTCTGTGTGCATGTATTCTCTCTTCTGTGTGCATGTATTCTCTCTCTGTGACATGTATTCTCTCTCTGTGCATGTATTCTCTCTCTCTGTGTGCATGTATTCTCTCTCTGTGTGCATGTATTCTCTCTCTTGTGTGCATGTATTCTCTCTCTGTGTGCATGTATTCTCTCTCGTGTGTGCATGTATTCTCTCTCTGTGTGCATGTTATTCTCTCTCTGTGTGCATGTATTCTCTCTTCTGTGTGCATGTATTCTCTCTCTGTGTGCATGTAATCTCTCTCTGTGTGTGCATGTATTCTCTCTCTTGTGTGCATGTATTCTC
>JAQNBH010000003.1:1386499-1797161 GCA_028752905.1 Cladorhizidae sp. MBARI D1340-BT2 | reverse complement strand
TGTGTGCATGTATTCTCTCTCTGTGTGCATGTATTCTCTCTCTCTGTGTGCATGTATTCTCTCTCTGTGTGCATGTATTCTCTCTCTGTGTGCATGTTTTCTCTCTCTGTGTGCATGTATTCTCTCTCTGTGTGCATGTATTCTCTCTGTGTGTGCATGTATTCTCTCTCTCTGTGTGCATGTATTCTCTCTCTGTGTGCATGTATTCTCTCTCTCTGTGTGCATGTATTCTCTCTCTGTGTGCATGTATTCTCTCTCTGTGTGCATGTATTCTCTCTGTGTGTGCATGTATTCTCTCTCTGTGTGCATGTATTCTCTCTGTGTGTGCATGTATTCTCTCTCTGTGTGCATGTATTCTCTCTCTGTGTGCATGTATTCTCTCTCTGTGTGCATGTATTCTCTCTCTGTGTACATGTATTCTCTCTCTGTGTGCATGTATTCTCTCTCTGTGTGCATGTATTCTCTCTGTGTGTGCATGTATTCTCTCTCTGTGTGCATGTATTCTCTCTCTGTGTGCATGTATTCTCTCTCTGTGTACATGTATTCTCTCTCTGTGTGCATGTATTCTCTCTCTCTGTGTGCATGTATTCTCTCTGTGTGTGTGCATGTATTCTCTCTCTGTGTGCATGTATTCTCTCTCTCTGTGTGCATGTATTCTCTCTCTGTGTGCATGTATTCTCTCTCTGTGTGCATGTATTCTCTCTCTCTGTGTGCATGTATTCTCTCTGTGTGTGCATGTATTCTCTCTCTGTGTGTGCATGTATTCTCTCTGTGTGCATGTATTCTCTCTGTGTGCATGTATTCTCTCTGTGTGCATGTATTCTCTCTCTGTGTGCATGTATTCTCTCTCTGTGTGCATGTATTCTCTCTGTGTGCATGTATTCTCTCTCTGTGTGCATGTATTCTCTCTCTCTGTGTGCATGTATTCTCTCTCTGTGTGCATGTATTCTCTCTCTGTGTGTGCATGTATTCTCTCTCTGTGTGCATGTATTCTCTCTCTGTGTGTGCATGTATTCTCTCTGTGTGCATGTATTCTCTCTGTGTGTGCATGTATTCTCTCTCTCTGTGTGCATGTATTCTCTCTCTGTGTGCATGTATTCTCTCTCTGTGTGCATGTATTCTCTCTCTGTGTGTGCATGTATTCTCTCTCTGTGTGCATGTATTCTCTCTCTGTGTGCATGTATTCTCTCTCTGTGTGTGCATGTATTCTCTCTCTGTGTGCATGTATTCTCTCTGTGTGTGCATGTATTCTCTCTCTGTGTGCATGTATTCTCTCTCTGTGTGCATGTATTCTCTCTGTGTGCATGTATTCTCTCTGTGTGTGCATGTATTCTCTCTCTGTGTGCATGTATTCTCTCTCTGTGTGCATGTATTCTCTCTCTGTGTGCATGTATTCTCTCTCTCTGTGTGCATGTATTCTCTCTCTGTGTGTGCATGTATTCTCTCTCTGTGTGCATGTATTCTCTCTGTGTGTGCATGTATTCTCTCTCTGTGTGCATGTATTCTCTCTGTGTGTGCATGTATTCTCTCTCTGTGTGCATGTATTCTCTCTCTGTGTGTGCATGTATTCTCTCTCTGTGTGCATGTATTCTCTCTCTGTGTGCATGTATTCTCTCTGTGTGCATGTATTCTCTCTCTGTGTGTGCATGTATTCTCTCTCTGTGTGCATGTATTCTCTCTCTGTGTGCATGTATTCTCTCTCTGTGTGCATGTATTCTCTCTGTGTGCATGTATTCTCTCTCTGTGTGTGCATGTATTCTCTCTCTGTGCGCATGTATTCTCTCTCTGTGTGCATGTATTCTCTCTCTGTGTGCATGTATTCTCTCTGTGTGTGCATGTATTCTCTCTCTGTGTGCATGTATTCTCTCTGTGTGTGCATGTATTCTCTCTCTGTGTGCATGTATTCTCTCTCTGTGTGCATGTATTCTCTCTGTGTGTGCATGTATTCTCTCTCTGTGTGCATGTATTCTCTCTCTGTGTGCATGTATTCTCTCTCTCTGTGTGCATGTATTCTCTCTCTGTGTGCATGTATTCTCTCTCTGTGTGCATGTATTCTGTCTCTGTGTGTGCATGTATTCTCTCTCTGTGTGCATGTATTCTCTCTCTGTGTGTGCATGTATTATTCTCTCTGTGTGCATGTATTCTCTCTCTCTGTGTGCATGTATTCTCTCTCTGTGTGCATGTATTCTCTCTCTGTGTGCATGTATTCTCTCTCTGTGTGCATGTATTCTCTCTGTGTGTGCATGTATTCTCTCTCTGTGTGCATGTATTCTCTCTCTCTGTGTGCATGTATTCTCTCTCTGTGTGTGCATGTATTCTCTCTCTGTGTGCATGTATTCTCTCTCTGTGTGCATGTATGCTCTCTCCTCTCTGTGTGTGCATGTATTCTCTCTCTGTGTGCATGTATTCTCTCTCTGTGTGCATGTATTCTCTCTCTGTGTGCATGTATTCTCTCTCTCTGTGTGCATGTATTCTCTCTCTGTGTGTGCATGTATTCTCTCTCTGTGTGTGCATGTATTCTCTCTCTGTGTGCATGTATTCTCTCTCTGTGTGCATGTATTCTCTCTCTCTGTGTGCATGTATTCTCTCTCTGTGTGTGCATCTCTGTGTGCATGTATTCTCTCTCTGTGTGTGCATGTATTATTCTCTCTGTGTGCATGTATTCTCTCTCTCTGTGTGCATGTATTCTCTCTCTGTGTGCATGTATTCTCTCTCTGTGTGCATGTATTCTCTCTCTGTGTGCATGTATTCTCTCTGTGTGTGCATGTATTCTCTCTCTGTGTGCATGTATTCTCTCTCTCTGTGTGCATGTATTCTCTCTCTGTGTGTGCATGTATTCTCTCTCTGTGTGCATGTATTCTCTCTCTGTGTGCATGTATGCTCTCTCCTCTCTGTGTGTGCATGTATTCTCTCTCTGTGTGCATGTATTCTCTCTCTGTGTGCATGTATTCTCTCTCTGTGTGCATGTATTCTCTCTCTCTGTGTGCATGTATTCTCTCTCTGTGTGTGCATGTATTCTCTCTCTGTGTGTGCATGTATTCTCTCTCTGTGTGCATGTATTCTCTCTCTGTGTGCATGTATTCTCTCTCTCTGTGTGCATGTATTCTCTCTCTGTGTGTGCATGTATTCTCTCTCTGTGTGCATGTATTCTCTCTCTGTGTGCATGTATTCTCTCTCTCTGTGTGCATGTATTCTCTCTCTGTGTGCATGTATTCTCTCTCTCTGTGTGCATGTATTCTCTCTCTGTGTGCATGTATTCTCTCTGTGTGTGCATGTATTCTCTCTCTGTGTGCATGTATTCTCTCTCTGTGTGCATGTATTCTCTCTGTGTGTGCATGTATTCTCTCTGTGTGTGCATGTATTCTCTCTCTGTGTGCATGTATTCTCTCTCTGTGTGTGCATGTATTCTCTCTCTGTGTGCATGTATTTCTCTCTCTGTGTGCATGTATTCTCTCTCTGTGTGCATGTATTCTGTCTCTGTGTGTGCATGTATTCTCTCTCTGTGTGCATGTATTCTCTCTCTGTGTGCATGTATTCTCTCTCTGTGTGCATGTATTCTCTCTCTCTGTGTGCATGTATTCTCTCTCTGTGTGCATGTATTCTCTCTCTGTGTGCATGTATTCTCTCTCTGTGTGCATGTATTCTCTCTCTCTGTGTGCATGTATTCTCTCTCTGTGTGCATGTATTCTCTCTCTCTGTGTGCATGTATTATTCTCTCTGTGTGCATGTATTCTCTCTCTCTGTGTGCATGTATTCTCTCTCTGTGTGCATGTATTCTCTCTCTGTGTGCATGTATTCTCTCTCTGTGTGCGTGTATTCTCTCTCTGTGTGCATGTATTCTCTCTCTGTGTGCATGTATTCTCTCTGTGTGTGCATGTATTCTCTCTCTGTGTGCATGTAATCTCTCTCTCTGTGTGCATGTATTCTCTCTGTGTGTGCATGTATTCTCTCTCTGTGTGTGCATGTATTCTCTCTGTGTGTGCATGTATTCTCTCTCTGTGTGCATGTATTCTCTCTCTGTGTGCATGTATTCTCTCTCTCTGTGTGCATGTATTCTCTCTCTGTGTGTGCATGTATTCTCTCTCTGTGTGTGCATGTATTCTCTCTCTGTGTGTGCATGTACTCTCTCTGTGTGTGCATGTATTCTCTCTGTGTGCATGTATTCTCTCTCTGTGTGCATGTATTCTCTCTCTGTGTGCATGTATTCTCTCTCTGTGTGCATGTATTCTCTCTCTCTGTGTGCATGTATTCTCTCTCTGTGTGCATGTATTCTCTCTCTGTGTGCATGTATTCTCTCTCTCTCTGTGTGCATGTATTCTCTCTCTTGTGTGCATGTATTCTCTCTCTGTGCATGTATTCTCTCTCTGTGTGCATGTATTCTCTCTCTGTGTGCATGTATTCTCTCTCTGTGTGCATGTATTCTCTCTCTCTGTGTGCATGTATTCTCTCTCTGTGTGCATGTATTCTCTCTCTGTGTGCATGTTTTCTCTCTCTGTGTGCATGTATTCTCTCTCTCTGTGTGCATGTATTCTCTCTCTGTGTGCATGTATTCTCTCTCTGTGTGCATGTATTCTCTCTGTGTGTGCATGTATTCTCTCTGTGTGTGCATGTATTCTCTCTGTGTGCATGTATTCTCTCTCTGTGTGCATGTATTCTCTCTGTGTGTGCATGTATTCTCTCTCTGTGTGCATGTATTCTCTCTCTGTGTGCATGTATTCTCTCTGTGTGTGCATGTATTCTCTCTCTGTGTGCATGTATTCTCTCTCTGTGTGCATGTATTCTCTCTCTGTGTGTGCATGTATTCTCTCTCTGTGTGCATGTATTCTCTCTCTGTGTGTGCATGTATTCTCTCTCTCTGTGTGCATGTATTCTCTCTCTGTGTGCATGTATTCTCTCTCTGTGTGCATGTATTCTCTCTGTGTGTGCATGTATTCTCTATCTCTGTGTGCATGTATTCTCTCTCTGTGTGTGCATGTATTCTCTCTCTGTGTGCATGTATTCTCTCTCTGTGTGCATGTATTCTCTCTCTGTGTGCATGTATTCTCTCTGTGTGCATGTATTCTCTCTCTGTGTGCATGTATTCTCTCTCTGTGTGCATGTATTCTCTCTGTGTGTGCATGTATTCTCTCTGTGTGTGCATGTATTCTCTCTCTCTGTGTGCATGTATTCTCTCTGTGTGCATGTATTCTCTCTCTGTGTGCATGTATTCTCTCTGTGTGTGCATGTATTCTCTCTCTGTGTGCATGTATTCTCTCTCTGTGTGCATGTATTCTCTCTCTGTGTGCATGTATTCTCTCTCTGTGTGTGCATGTATTCTCTCTCTCTGTGTGCATGTATTCTCTCTCTGTGTGCATGTATTCTCTCTCTGTGTGCATGTATTCTCTCTGTGTGCATGTATTCTCTCTCTGTGTGCATGTATTCTCTCTCTGTGTGCATGTATTCTCTCTCTGTGTGCATGTATTCTCTCTCTGTGTGCATGTATTCTCTCTCTGTGTGCATGTATTCTCTCTCTGTGTACATGTATTCTCTCTCTGTGTGTGCATGTATTCTCTCTCTGTGTGCATGTATTCTCTCTCTCTGTGTGTGCATGTATTCTCTCTCTGTGTGCATGTATTCTCTCTCTGTGTGTGCATGTATTCTCTCTCTGTGTGCATGTATTCTCTCTGTGTGCATGTATTCTCTCTGTGTGTGTGCATGTATTCTCTGTGTGCATGTATTCTCTCTCTGTGTGTGCATGTATTCTCTCTCTGTGTGCTATGTATTCTCTCTCTGTGTGCATGTATTCTCTCTCTGTGTGCATGTATTCTCTCTCTCTGTGTGCATGTATTCTCTGTGTGCATGTATTCTCTCTCTGTGTGCATGTATTCTCTCTGTGTGTGCATGTATTCTCTCTCTGTGTGCATGTATTCTCTCTCTCTGTGTACATGTATTCTCTCTCTGTGTGCATGTATTCTCTCTCTGTGTGCATGTATTCTCTCTGTGTGCATGTATTCTCTCTCTGTGTGCATGTATTCTCTCTCTGTGTGCATGTATTCTCTCTCTGTGTGCATGTATTCTCTCTCTGTGTGCATGTATTCTCTCTCTGTGTGCATGTATTCTCTCTGTGTGCATGTATTCTCTCTCTGTGTGCATGTATTCTCTCTCTCTGTGTGCATGTATTCTCTCTCTGTGTGCATGTATTCTCTCTCTGTGTGCATGTATTCTCTCTCTGTTTGCATGTATTCTCTCTCTGTGTGCATGTATTCTCTCTGTGTGCATGTATTCTCTCTGTGTGCATGTATTCTCTCTCTCTGTGTGCATGTATTCTCTCTGTGTGTGCATGTATTCTCTCTCTGTGTGCATGTATTCTCTCTCTGTGTGCATGTATTCTCTCTCTGTGTGCATGTATTCTCTCTGTGTGCATGTATTCTCTCTCTGTGTGCATGTATTCTCTCTCTGTGTGCATGTATTCTCTCTCTCTGTGTGCATGTATTCTCTCTGTGTGTGCATGTATTCTCTCTCTCTGTGTGTGCATGTATTCTCTCTCTGTGTGCATGTATTCTCTCTCTGTGTGCATGTATTCTCTCTCTGTGTGTGCATGTATTCTCTCTCTCTGTGTGTGCATGTATTCTCTCTCTGTGTGTGCATGTATTCTCTCTCTGTGTACATGTATTCTCTCTCTGCGTGCATGTATTCTCTCTCTGTGTGTGCATGTATTCTCTCTCTGTGTGCATGTATTCTCTCTCTGCGTACATGTATTCTCTCTCTGCGTGCATGTATTCTCTCTCTGTGTGTGCATGTATTCTCTCTCTGTGTGCATGCATTCTCTCTCTCTGTGTGCATGTATTCTCTCTCTGTGTGCATGTATTCTCTCTCTGTGTGTGCATGTATTCTCTCTCTGTGTGCATGTATTCTCTCTCTGTGTGCATGTATTCTCTCTGTGTGTGCATGTATTCTCTCTCTGTGTGCATGCATGCTCTCTCTGTGTGTGCATGTATTCTCTCTCTGTGTGCATGTATTCTCTCTGTGTGTGCATGTATTCTCTCTCTGTGTGCATGTATTCTCTCTCTGTGTGCATGCATTCTCTCTCTCTGTGTGCATGTATTCTCTCTCTGTGTGCATGTATTCTCTCTCTGTGTGCATGTATTCTCTCTCTGTGTGTGCATGTATTCTCTCTCTGTGTGCATGTATGCTCTCTCTCTCTGTCTGCATGTATTCTCTCTCTGTGTGCATGTATTCTCTCTGTGTGTGCATGTATTCTCTCTCTGTGTGCATGTATTCTCTCTATGTGTGCATGTATTCTCTCTCTGTGTGCATGTATTCTCTCTCTGTGTGCATGTATTCTCTCTCTTTGTGCATGTATTCTCTCTCTGTGTGCATGTATTCTCTCTCTGTGTGCATGTATTCTCTCTCTCTGTGTGCATGTATTCTCTCTCTGTGTGCATGTATTCTCTCTCTGTGTGCATGTATTCTCTCTCTGTGTGCATGTATTCTCTCTGTGTGTGCATGTATTCTCTCTCTGTGTGCATGTATTCTCTCTGTGTGTGCATGTATTCTCTCTCTGTGTGCATGTATTCTCTCTGTGTGTGCATGTATTCTCTCTCTCTGTGTGCATGTATTCTCTCTCTGTGTGCATGTATTCTCTCTCTCTCTGTGTGCATGTATTCTCTCTGTGTGTGCATGTATTATCTCTCTGTGTGCATGTATTCTCTCTGTGTGCATGTATTCTCTCTCTGTGTGTGCATGTATTCTCTCTCTCTGTGTGCATGTATTCTCTCTCTGTGTGCATGTATTCTCTCTCTGTGTGCATGTATTCTCTCTCTGTGTGCATGTATTCTCTCTGTGTGCATGTATTCTCTCTCTGTGTGCATGTATTCTCTCTCTGTGTGTGCATGTATTCTCTCTCTCTGTGTGCATGTATTCTCTCTCTCTGTGTGCATGTATTCTCTCTCTGTGTGCATGTATTCTCTCTCTGTGTGCATGTATTCTGTCTCTGTGTGTGCATGTATTCTCTCTCTGTGTGCATGTATTCTCTCTCTGTGTGTGCATGTATTCTTCTCTCTGTGTGCATGTATTCTCTCTCTCTGTGTGCATGTATTCTCTCTCTGTGTGCATGTATTCTCTCTCTGTGTGCATGTATTCTCTCTCTGTGTGCATGTATTCTCTCTGTGTGTGCATGTATTCTCTCTCTGTGTGCATGTATTCTCTCTCTCTGTGTGCATGTATTCTCTCTCTGTGTGTGCATGTATTCTCTCTCTGTGTGCATGTATTCTCTCTCTGTGTGCATGTATGCTCTCTCCTCTCTGTGTGTGCATGTATTCTCTCTCTGTGTGCATGTATTCTCTCTCTGTGTGCATGTATTCTCTCTCTGTGTGCATGTATTCTCTCTCTCTGTGTGCATGTATTCTCTCTCTGTGTGTGCATGTATTCTCTCTCTGTGTGTGCATGTATTCTCTCTCTGTGTGCATGTATTCTCTCTCTGTGTGCATGTATTCTCTCTCTCTGTGTGCATGTATTCTCTCTCTGTGTGTGCATCTCTGTGTGCATGTATTCTCTCTCTGTGTGTGCATGTATTATTCTCTCTGTGTGCATGTATTCTCTCTCTCTGTGTGCATGTATTCTCTCTCTGTGTGCATGTATTCTCTCTCTGTGTGCATGTATTCTCTCTCTGTGTGCATGTATTCTCTCTGTGTGTGCATGTATTCTCTCTCTGTGTGCATGTATTCTCTCTCTCTGTGTGCATGTATTCTCTCTCTGTGTGTGCATGTATTCTCTCTCTGTGTGCATGTATTCTCTCTCTGTGTGCATGTATGCTCTCTCCTCTCTGTGTGTGCATGTATTCTCTCTCTGTGTGCATGTATTCTCTCTCTGTGTGCATGTATTCTCTCTCTGTGTGCATGTATTCTCTCTCTCTGTGTGCATGTATTCTCTCTCTGTGTGTGCATGTATTCTCTCTCTGTGTGTGCATGTATTCTCTCTCTGTGTGCATGTATTCTCTCTCTGTGTGCATGTATTCTCTCTCTCTGTGTGCATGTATTCTCTCTCTGTGTGTGCATGTATTCTCTCTCTGTGTGCATGTATTCTCTCTCTGTGTGCATGTATTCTCTCTCTCTGTGTGCATGTATTCTCTCTCTGTGTGCATGTATTCTCTCTCTCTGTGTGCATGTATTCTCTCTCTGTGTGCATGTATTCTCTCTGTGTGTGCATGTATTCTCTCTCTGTGTGCATGTATTCTCTCTCTGTGTGCATGTATTCTCTCTGTGTGTGCATGTATTCTCTCTGTGTGTGCATGTATTCTCTCTCTGTGTGCATGTATTCTCTCTCTGTGTGTGCATGTATTCTCTCTCTGTGTGCATGTATTTTCTCTCTGTGTGCATGTATTCTCTCTCTGTGTGCATGTATTCTGTCTCTGTGTGTGCATGTATTCTCTCTCTGTGTGCATGTATTCTCTCTCTGTGTGCATGTATTCTCTCTCTGTGTGCATGTATTCTCTCTCTCTGTGTGCATGTATTCTCTCTCTGTGTGCATGTATTCTCTCTCTGTGTGCATGTATTCTCTCTCTGTGTGCATGTATTCTCTCTCTCTGTGTGCATGTATTCTCTCTCTGTGTGCATGTATTCTCTCTCTCTGTGTGCATGTATTATTCTCTCTGTGTGCATGTATTCTCTCTCTCTGTGTGCATGTATTCTCTCTCTGTGTGCATGTATTCTCTCTCTGTGTGCATGTATTCTCTCTCTGTGTGCGTGTATTCTCTCTCTGTGTGCATGTATTCTCTCTCTGTGTGCATGTATTCTCTCTGTGTGTGCATGTATTCTCTCTCTGTGTGCATGTAATCTCTCTCTCTGTGTGCATGTATTCTCTCTGTGTGTGCATGTATTCTCTCTCTGTGTGTGCATGTATTCTCTCTGTGTGTGCATGTATTCTCTCTCTGTGTGCATGTATTCTCTCTCTGTGTGCATGTATTCTCTCTCTCTGTGTGCATGTATTCTCTCTCTGTGTGTGCATGTATTCTCTCTCTGTGTGTGCATGTATTCTCTCTCTGTGTGTGCATGTACTCTCTCTGTGTGTGCATGTATTCTCTCTGTGTGCATGTATTCTCTCTCTGTGTGCATGTATTCTCTCTCTGTGTGCATGTATTCTCTCTCTGTGTGCATGTATTCTCTCTCTCTGTGTGCATGTATTCTCTCTCTGTGTGCATGTATTCTCTCTCTGTGTGCATGTATTCTCTCTCTCTCTGTGTGCATGTATTCTCTCTCTTGTGTGCATGTATTCTCTCTCTGTGCATGTATTCTCTCTCTGTGTGCATGTATTCTCTCTCTGTGTGCATGTATTCTCTCTCTGTGTGCATGTATTCTCTCTCTCTGTGTGCATGTATTCTCTCTCTGTGTGCATGTATTCTCTCTCTGTGTGCATGTTTTCTCTCTCTGTGTGCATGTATTCTCTCTCTCTGTGTGCATGTATTCTCTCTCTGTGTGCATGTATTCTCTCTCTGTGTGCATGTATTCTCTCTGTGTGTGCATGTATTCTCTCTGTGTGTGCATGTATTCTCTCTGTGTGCATGTATTCTCTCTCTGTGTGCATGTATTCTCTCTGTGTGTGCATGTATTCTCTCTCTGTGTGCATGTATTCTCTCTCTGTGTGCATGTATTCTCTCTGTGTGTGCATGTATTCTCTCTCTGTGTGCATGTATTCTCTCTCTGTGTGCATGTATTCTCTCTCTGTGTGTGCATGTATTCTCTCTCTGTGTGCATGTATTCTCTCTCTGTGTGTGCATGTATTCTCTCTCTCTGTGTGCATGTATTCTCTCTCTGTGTGCATGTATTCTCTCTCTGTGTGCATGTATTCTCTCTGTGTGTGCATGTATTCTCTATCTCTGTGTGCATGTATTCTCTCTCTGTGTGTGCATGTATTCTCTCTCTGTGTGCATGTATTCTCTCTCTGTGTGCATGTATTCTCTCTCTGTGTGCATGTATTCTCTCTGTGTGCATGTATTCTCTCTCTGTGTGCATGTATTCTCTCTCTGTGTGCATGTATTCTCTCTGTGTGTGCATGTATTCTCTCTGTGTGTGCATGTATTCTCTCTCTCTGTGTGCATGTATTCTCTCTGTGTGCATGTATTCTCTCTCTGTGTGCATGTATTCTCTCTGTGTGTGCATGTATTCTCTCTCTGTGTGCATGTATTCTCTCTCTGTGTGCATGTATTCTCTCTCTGTGTGCATGTATTCTCTCTCTGTGTGTGCATGTATTCTCTCTCTCTGTGTGCATGTATTCTCTCTCTGTGTGCATGTATTCTCTCTCTGTGTGCATGTATTCTCTCTGTGTGCATGTATTCTCTCTCTGTGTGCATGTATTCTCTCTCTGTGTGCATGTATTCTCTCTCTGTGTGCATGTATTCTCTCTCTGTGTGCATGTATTCTCTCTCTGTGTGCATGTATTCTCTCTCTGTGTACATGTATTCTCTCTCTGTGTGTGCATGTATTCTCTCTCTGTGTGCATGTATTCTCTCTCTCTGTGTGTGCATGTATTCTCTCTCTGTGTGCATGTATTCTCTCTCTGTGTGTGCATGTATTCTCTCTCTGTGTGCATGTATTCTCTCTGTGTGCATGTATTCTCTCTGTGTGTGTGCATGTATTCTCTGTGTGCATGTATTCTCTCTCTGTGTGTGCATGTATTCTCTCTCTGTGTGCTATGTATTCTCTCTCTGTGTGCATGTATTCTCTCTCTGTGTGCATGTATTCTCTCTCTCTGTGTGCATGTATTCTCTGTGTGCATGTATTCTCTCTCTGTGTGCATGTATTCTCTCTGTGTGTGCATGTATTCTCTCTCTGTGTGCATGTATTCTCTCTCTCTGTGTACATGTATTCTCTCTCTGTGTGCATGTATTCTCTCTCTGTGTGCATGTATTCTCTCTGTGTGCATGTATTCTCTCTCTGTGTGCATGTATTCTCTCTCTGTGTGCATGTATTCTCTCTCTGTGTGCATGTATTCTCTCTCTGTGTGCATGTATTCTCTCTCTGTGTGCATGTATTCTCTCTGTGTGCATGTATTCTCTCTCTGTGTGCATGTATTCTCTCTCTCTGTGTGCATGTATTCTCTCTCTGTGTGCATGTATTCTCTCTCTGTGTGCATGTATTCTCTCTCTGTTTGCATGTATTCTCTCTCTGTGTGCATGTATTCTCTCTGTGTGCATGTATTCTCTCTGTGTGCATGTATTCTCTCTCTCTGTGTGCATGTATTCTCTCTGTGTGTGCATGTATTCTCTCTCTGTGTGCATGTATTCTCTCTCTGTGTGCATGTATTCTCTCTCTGTGTGCATGTATTCTCTCTGTGTGCATGTATTCTCTCTCTGTGTGCATGTATTCTCTCTGTGTGCATGTATTCTCTCTCTCTGTGTGCATGTATTCTCTCTGTGTGTGCATGTATTCTCTCTCTCTGTGTGTGCATGTATTCTCTCTCTGTGTGCATGTATTCTCTCTCTGTGTGCATGTATTCTCTCTCTGTGTGTGCATGTATTCTCTCTCTCTGTGTGTGCATGTATTCTCTCTCTGTGTGTGCATGTATTCTCTCTCTGTGTACATGTATTCTCTCTCTGCGTGCATGTATTCTCTCTCTGTGTGTGCATGTATTCTCTCTCTGTGTGCATGTATTCTCTCTCTGCGTACATGTATTCTCTCTCTGCGTGCATGTATTCTCTCTCTGTGTGTGCATGTATTCTCTCTCTGTGTGCATGCATTCTCTCTCTCTGTGTGCATGTATTCTCTCTCTGTGTGCATGTATTCTCTCTCTGTGTGTGCATGTATTCTCTCTCTGTGTGCATGTATTCTCTCTCTGTGTGCATGTATTCTCTCTGTGTGTGCATGTATTCTCTCTCTGTGTGCATGCATGCTCTCTCTGTGTGTGCATGTATTCTCTCTCTGTGTGCATGTATTCTCTCTGTGTGTGCATGTATTCTCTCTCTGTGTGCATGTATTCTCTCTCTGTGTGCATGCATTCTCTCTCTCTGTGTGCATGTATTCTCTCTCTGTGTGCATGTATTCTCTCTCTGTGTGCATGTATTCTCTCTCTGTGTGTGCATGTATTCTCTCTCTGTGTGCATGTATGCTCTCTCTCTCTGTCTGCATGTATTCTCTCTCTGTGTGCATGTATTCTCTCTGTGTGTGCATGTATTCTCTCTCTGTGTGCATGTATTCTCTCTATGTGTGCATGTATTCTCTCTCTGTGTGCATGTATTCTCTCTCTGTGTGCATGTATTCTCTCTCTTTGTGCATGTATTCTCTCTCTGTGTGCATGTATTCTCTCTCTGTGTGCATGTATTCTCTCTCTCTGTGTGCATGTATTCTCTCTCTGTGTGCATGTATTCTCTCTCTGTGTGCATGTATTCTCTCTGTGTGTGCATGTATTCTCTCTGTGTGTGCATGTATTCTCTCTCTGTGTGCATGTATTCTCTCTGTGTGTGCATGTATTCTCTCTCTGTGTGCATGTATTCTCTCTGTGTGTGCATGTATTCTCTCTCTCTGTGTGCATGTATTCTCTCTCTGTGTGCATGTATTCTCTCTCTCTCTGTGTGCATGTATTCTCTCTGTGTGTGCATGTATTATCTCTCTGTGTGCATGTATTCTCTCTGTGTGCATGTATTCTCTCTCTGTGTGTGCATGTATTCTCTCTCTCTGTGTGCATGTATTCTCTCTCTGTGTGCATGTATTCTCTCTCTGTGTGCATGTATTCTCTCTCTGTGTGCATGTATTCTCTCTGTGTGCATGTATTCTCTCTCTGTGTGCATGTATTCTCTCTCTCTGTGTGTGCATGTATTCTCTCTCTCTGTGTGCATGTATTCTCTCTGTGTGTGCATGTATTCTCTCTGTGTGTGCATGTATTCTCTCTCTGTGTGCATGTATTCTCTCTCTCTGTGTGCATGTATTCTCTCTGTGTGCATGTATTCTCTCTCTGTGTGTGCATGTTTTCTCTCTCTGTGTGCATGTATTCTCTCTCTGTGTGCATGTATTCTCTCTCTCTGTGTGCATGTATTCTCTCTCTCTCTGTGCATGTATTCTCTCTCTCTGTGTGCATGTATTCTCTCTCTGTGTACATGTATTCTCTCTCTCTGTGTGCATGTATTCTCTCTCTCTGTGTGCATGTATTCTCTCTGTGTGCATGTATTCTCTCTGTGTGCATGTATTCTCTCTGTGTGTGTGCATGTATTCTCTCTGTGTGCATGTATTCTCTCTCTCTGTGTGCATGTATTCTCTCTCTGTGTGTGCATGTATTCTCTCTGTGTGCATGTATTCTCTCTGTGTGTGCATGTATTCTCTCTCTGTGTGCATGTATTCTCTCTGTGTGCATGTATTCTCTCTCTCTGTGTGCATGTATTCTCTCTGTGTGTGCATGTATTCTCTCTCTCTGTGTGTGCATGTATTCTCTCTCTGTGTGCATGTATTCTCTCTCTCTCTCTGTGTGCATGTATTCTCTCTCTCTGTGTGTGCATGTATTCTCTCTCTCTGTGTGCATGTATTCTCTCTCTGTGTACATGTATTCTCTCTCTGCGTGCATGTATTCTCTCTCTGTGTGTGCATGTATTCTCTCTGTGTGCATGTATTCTCTCTCTGTGTACATGTATTCTCTCTCTGCGTGCATGTATTCTCTCTCTGTGTGCATGTATTCTCTCTCTGTGTGTGCATGTATTCTCTCTCTCTGTGTGCATGTATTCTCTCTCTGTGTGTGCATGTATTCTCTCTCTGTGTGCATGCATTCTCTCTCTCTGTGTGCATGTATTCTCTCTCTGTGTGCATGTATTCTCTCTCTGTGTGCATGTATTCTCTCTCTGTGTGTGCATGTATTCTCTCTGTGTGCATGTATTCTCTCTCTCTGTGTGCATGTATTCTCTCTCTCTGTGTGCATGTATTCTCTCTCTGTGTGTGCATGTATTCTTTCTCTGTGTGCATGCATTCTCTCTCTCTGTGTGCATGTATTCTCTCTCTGTGTGCATGTATTCTCTCTCTGTGTGCATGTATTCTCTCTCTGTGTGTGCATGTATTCTCTCTCTGTGTGCATGTATTCTCTCTCTCTGTGTGCATGTATTCTCTCTCTGTGTGCATGTATTCTCTCTGTGTGTGCATGTATTCTCTCTCTGTGTGCATGTATTCTCTCTCTGTGTGCATGTATTCTCTCTCTGTGTGCATGTATTCTCTCTCTGTGTGCATGTATTCTCTCTCTGTGTGCATGTATTCTCTCTCTCTGTGCATGTATTCTCTCTCTGTGTGCATGTATTCTCTCTCTGTGTGCATGTATTCTCTCTCTGTGTGCATGTATTCTCTCTGTGTGTGCATGTATTCTCTCTCTGTGTGCATGTATTCTCTCTCTCTCTGTGTGCATGTATTCTCTCTCTCTCTGTGTGCATGTATTCTCTCTGTGTGTGCATGTATTCTCTCTCTGTGTGCATGTATTCTCTCTCTGTGTGCATGTATTCTCTCTCTGTGTGCATGTATTCTCTCTCTGTGTGCATGTATTCTCTCTCTCTGTGCATGTATTCTCTCTCTGTGTGCATGTATTCTCTCTCTGTGTGCATGTATTCTCTCTCTGTGTGCATGTATTCTCTCTGTGTGTGCATGTATTCTCTCTCTGTGTGCATGTATTCTCTCTCTCTCTGTGTGCATGTATTCTCTCTCTCTCTGTGTGCATGTATTCTCTCTGTGTGTGCATGTATTATCTCTCTGTGTGCATGTATTCTCTCTGTGTGCATGTATTCTCTCTCTGTGTGTGCATGTATTCTCTCTCTCTGTGTGCATGTATTCTCTCTCTCTGTGTGCATGTATTCTCTCTCTGTGTGCATGTACATGTATGCTCTCTCTGTGTGCATGTATTCTCTCTCTGTGTGTGCATGTATTCTCTCTCTGTGTGCATGTATTCTCTCTCTGTGTGTGCATGTATTCTCTCTCTGTGTGCATGTATTCTCTCTCTGTGTGCATGTATTCTCTCTGTGTGCATGTATTCTCTCTCTCTGTGTGCATGTATTCTCTCTCTGTGTGCATGTATTCTCTCTCTCTGTGTGCATGTATTCTCTCTCTGTGTGCATGAATTCTCCCTCTCTGTGTGCATGTATTCTCACTGTGTGCATGTATTCTCTCTCTGTGTGCATGTATTCTCTCTCTGTGTGCATGTATTCTCTCTCTGTGTGTGCATGTATTCTCTCTCTGTGTGCATGTATGCTCTCTCTCTCTGTCTGCATGTATTCTCTCTCTGTGTGCATGTATTCTCTCTGTGTGTGCATGTATTCTCTCTCTGTGTGCATGTATTCTCTCTATGTGTGCATGTATTCTCTCTCTGTGTGCATGTATTCTCTCTCTGTGTGCATGTATTCTCTCTCTTTGTGCATGTATTCTCTCTCTGTGTGCATGTATTCTCTCTCTGTGTGCATGTATTCTCTCTCTCTGTGTGCATGTATTCTCTCTCTGTGTGCATGTATTCTCTCTCTGTGTGCATGTATTCTCTCTCTGTGTGCATGTATTCTCTCTGTGTGTGCATGTATTCTCTCTCTGTGTGCATGTATTCTCTCTGTGTGTGCATGTATTCTCTCTCTGTGTGCATGTATTCTCTCTGTGTGTGCATGTATTCTCTCTCTCTGTGTGCATGTATTCTCTCTCTGTGTGCATGTATTCTCTCTCTCTCTGTGTGCATGTATTCTCTCTGTGTGTGCATGTATTATCTCTCTGTGTGCATGTATTCTCTCTGTGTGCATGTATTCTCTCTCTGTGTGTGCATGTATTCTCTCTCTCTGTGTGCATGTATTCTCTCTCTGTGTGCATGTATTCTCTCTCTGTGTGCATGTATTCTCTCTCTGTGTGCATGTATTCTCTCTGTGTGCATGTATTCTCTCTCTGTGTGCATGTATTCTCTCTCTCTGTGTGTGCATGTATTCTCTCTCTCTGTGTGCATGTATTCTCTCTGTGTGTGCATGTATTCTCTCTGTGTGTGCATGTATTCTCTCTCTGTGTGCATGTATTCTCTCTCTCTGTGTGCATGTATTCTCTCTGTGTGCATGTATTCTCTCTCTGTGTGTGCATGTTTTCTCTCTCTGTGTGCATGTATTCTCTCTCTGTGTGCATGTATTCTCTCTCTCTGTGTGCATGTATTCTCTCTCTCTCTGTGCATGTATTCTCTCTCTCTGTGTGCATGTATTCTCTCTCTGTGTACATGTATTCTCTCTCTCTGTGTGCATGTATTCTCTCTCTCTGTGTGCATGTATTCTCTCTGTGTGCATGTATTCTCTCTGTGTGCATGTATTCTCTCTGTGTGTGTGCATGTATTCTCTCTGTGTGCATGTATTCTCTCTCTCTGTGTGCATGTATTCTCTCTCTGTGTGTGCATGTATTCTCTCTGTGTGCATGTATTCTCTCTGTGTGTGCATGTATTCTCTCTCTGTGTGCATGTATTCTCTCTGTGTGCATGTATTCTCTCTCTCTGTGTGCATGTATTCTCTCTGTGTGTGCATGTATTCTCTCTCTCTGTGTGTGCATGTATTCTCTCTCTGTGTGCATGTATTCTCTCTCTCTCTCTGTGTGCATGTATTCTCTCTCTCTGTGTGTGCATGTATTCTCTCTCTCTGTGTGCATGTATTCTCTCTCTGTGTACATGTATTCTCTCTCTGCGTGCATGTATTCTCTCTCTGTGTGTGCATGTATTCTCTCTGTGTGCATGTATTCTCTCTCTGTGTACATGTATTCTCTCTCTGCGTGCATGTATTCTCTCTCTGTGTGCATGTATTCTCTCTCTGTGTGTGCATGTATTCTCTCTCTCTGTGTGCATGTATTCTCTCTCTGTGTGTGCATGTATTCTCTCTCTGTGTGCATGCATTCTCTCTCTCTGTGTGCATGTATTCTCTCTCTGTGTGCATGTATTCTCTCTCTGTGTGCATGTATTCTCTCTCTGTGTGTGCATGTATTCTCTCTGTGTGCATGTATTCTCTCTCTCTGTGTGCATGTATTCTCTCTCTCTGTGTGCATGTATTCTCTCTCTGTGTGTGCATGTATTCTTTCTCTGTGTGCATGCATTCTCTCTCTCTGTGTGCATGTATTCTCTCTCTGTGTGCATGTATTCTCTCTCTGTGTGCATGTATTCTCTCTCTGTGTGTGCATGTATTCTCTCTCTGTGTGCATGTATTCTCTCTCTCTGTGTGCATGTATTCTCTCTCTGTGTGCATGTATTCTCTCTGTGTGTGCATGTATTCTCTCTCTGTGTGCATGTATTCTCTCTCTGTGTGCATGTATTCTCTCTCTGTGTGCATGTATTCTCTCTCTGTGTGCATGTATTCTCTCTCTGTGTGCATGTATTCTCTCTCTCTGTGCATGTATTCTCTCTCTGTGTGCATGTATTCTCTCTCTGTGTGCATGTATTCTCTCTCTGTGTGCATGTATTCTCTCTGTGTGTGCATGTATTCTCTCTCTGTGTGCATGTATTCTCTCTCTCTCTGTGTGCATGTATTCTCTCTCTCTCTGTGTGCATGTATTCTCTCTGTGTGTGCATGTATTCTCTCTCTGTGTGCATGTATTCTCTCTCTGTGTGCATGTATTCTCTCTCTGTGTGCATGTATTCTCTCTCTGTGTGCATGTATTCTCTCTCTCTGTGCATGTATTCTCTCTCTGTGTGCATGTATTCTCTCTCTGTGTGCATGTATTCTCTCTCTGTGTGCATGTATTCTCTCTGTGTGTGCATGTATTCTCTCTCTGTGTGCATGTATTCTCTCTCTCTCTGTGTGCATGTATTCTCTCTCTCTCTGTGTGCATGTATTCTCTCTGTGTGTGCATGTATTATCTCTCTGTGTGCATGTATTCTCTCTGTGTGCATGTATTCTCTCTCTGTGTGTGCATGTATTCTCTCTCTCTGTGTGCATGTATTCTCTCTCTCTGTGTGCATGTATTCTCTCTCTGTGTGCATGTACATGTATGCTCTCTCTGTGTGCATGTATTCTCTCTCTGTGTGTGCATGTATTCTCTCTCTGTGTGCATGTATTCTCTCTCTGTGTGTGCATGTATTCTCTCTCTGTGTGCATGTATTCTCTCTCTGTGTGCATGTATTCTCTCTGTGTGCATGTATTCTCTCTCTCTGTGTGCATGTATTCTCTCTCTGTGTGCATGTATTCTCTCTCTCTGTGTGCATGTATTCTCTCTCTGTGTGCATGAATTCTCCCTCTCTGTGTGCATGTATTCTCACTGTGTGCATGTATTCTCTCTCTGTGTGCATGTATTCTCTCTCTGTGTGTGCATGTATTCTCTCTGTGTGCATGTATTCTCTCTCTCTGTGTGCATGTATTCTCTCTCTGTGTGCATGTATTCTCTCTCTGTGTGCATGTATTCTCTCTGTGTGTGTGCATGTATTCTCTCTCTGTGTGCATGTATTCTCTCTGTGTGCATGTATTCTCTCTCTCTGTGTGCATGTATTCTCTCTCTGTGTGCATGTATTCTCTCTCTGTGTGTGCATGTATTCTCTCTCTGTGTGCATGTATTCTCTCTGTGTGCATGTATTCTCTCTCTGTGTGTGCATGTATTCTCTCTCTGTGTGCATGTATTCTCTCTCTGTGTGTGCATGTATTCTCTCTCTGTGTGCATGTATTCTCTCTGTGTGCATGTATTCTCTCTCTGTGTGTGCATGTATTCTCTCTCTGTGTGCATGTATTCTCTCTCTGTGTGCATGTATTCTCTCTCTGTGTGCATGTATTCTCTCTGTGTGCATGTATTCTCTCTCTGTGTGTGCATGTATTCTCTCTCTGTATGCATGTATTCTCTCTCTGTGTGCTTGTATTCTCTCTCTGTGTGCATGTATTCTCTCTCTCTGTGTGCATGTATTCTCTCTGTGTGTGCATGTATTCTCTCTCTCTGTGTGTGCATGTATTCTCTCTCTGTGTGCATGTATTCTCTCTCTGTGTGCATGTATTCTCTCTCTGTGTGTGCATGTATTCTCTCTCTCTGTGTGTGCATGTATTCTCTCTGTGTGTGCATGTATTCTCTCTCTGTGTACATGTATTCTCTCTCTGTGTGCATGCATTCTCTCTCTGTGTGCATGTATTCTCTCTCTGTGTGCATGTATTCTCTCTCTGTGTGCATGTATTCTCTCTGTGTGCATGTATTCTCTCTGTGTGTGTGCATGTATTCTCTCTCTGTGTGCATGTATTCTCTCTCTGTGTGCATGTATTCTCTGTGTGCATGTATTCTCTCTCTTCTTAAAGATAGTTTCGCCATGTTTAATACTTCAGGGTTTCCCCCTTTCTGTTCGGAGAAGCCTCAGGACACATATCGTAAGATCATGAACTGGCAGCAGCATCTCATCTTCTCCCCAGAACTGCCGCCAATATCACCGGAGGCAGAAAACCTCATCAAAGTGTGAGTGTTGTTATAATCACATTGATCTCACCACAGTGTTATAGTCACATGTTGATCATACCACAGTGTTATAGTCACACATTGATCACACCACTGTGTTATAGTCACACATTGGTCACACCACAGTGTTATAGCCACACGTTGATCACACACCACAGTGTTATAGTCAAAAGTTGATCACACACCACAGTGTTATATCACACGTATATTACACACATTATTATTGTCACCTCCACATCTGTAGCCTGGTGTGTGATGCTAGTAGTCGACTAGGGGAAGACGTGGAGGAGCTCAAGTCACACGCCTTCTTCCACAACACAGACTGGGATTTCATCCGAGACCGCCCTGCTGCTATTCCCGTGCACGTCAAGCATATGGCAGACACTTCCAACTTCGATGACTTTGAAGAGTTGGATGAACAGAAGAGATGTAAGTACATGTGTGTTGCTTGGCAACCCTGAGCTCTACTAGCTTGAGATGTATGTACTTCTGTTACTTGTCAACCCCATAAGGTCTATATCTCAAGCTTGCCCTAGCCCTAGCTCCTTACCCTAGTCCCATCTAGCCTGACCTCTAGCCCTACAAGTATCTTGTCTTAGCCCTAGCCTAATTCTAACCCAAGTTTGCCCTATTCAGATCCCTAGCCAAAGCCCCATTCCAGCTCTGTCCAGAGCCCTATTCCAGCTCTATCCAGAGCCCTATTCTAGCTCTATCCAGAGCCCTATCCGAGCTCTGTCCAGAGCCCTATTCCAGCTCTATCCAGAGCCCTATTCTAGCTCTATTCAGAGCCCTATCCAGCTCTATCCAGAGCCCTATTCTAGCTCTATCCAGAGCCCTATCCGAGCTCTATCCAGAGCCCTGTATGTCAGAGGTGACCAGCACAGTGCAGTGATGAGAACTGGTGTGGCATTCGTGAGCAGGGTTGTATACAGAAATTTTGCCAAGGGGGGGCGAACTTGAGATATGGAAAAATAAGGGGGGGCGAGAATGATACAATGATGGTGTATGTAATGTATAAGGGTGGTGTCTAATTTCAAGGGGGGGGGGGGCGAGAATGATACAAGGGGGGGCGAATGCCCCCCCCCGCCCCCCCCCCTAAATACACCCCTGGTGAGGTAATAACAATATCATGTCCACATACACTCTGTACGAATTTGCAGCATTCAACGAGGCCAATGAGGAGGCACAGAAGGATTGGGTCTTCCAGAATTACACGTTCAAGAGGTTTGAAGGTCTCACTCAGCGAGGACATCAACACGTGTGATGACACCTTACCCAGCATTATCCAAACTCATCAGCTTATCGAGTACACATACACACCTCTTGTATATATTTAATATGTACCTCCCTCTCAGTAATTAACCAGCAGCCATTCACACTAGCGAGGGCTAGAGCGTTACTTTGTTTGTATTATTATCTGAAGAAATGATTTGTTTATAAAACATGTTTGTATAAATATAGAAATAATAGAAACGGGTTAAAGAATAGTGCTTAGCGATAAAAAATTACTGTGGAAACTAACTAACAATAGTACACACTATGCCATACAGGTTGATCCGGATATGCCTAACTAGTTTTGCAAGAGCAGCTTTCCCGAGGACCCTCCCCTCTCTAGCCGCCTCCCCTAAATTGCTGATGCAGCCGAGGTTCTGTTAGTCGTGCTTGCGCTGGAGGTACGTGTGAGGCCGCGGAAGAAGGACTTCCCTTGGATACTGGCCAAGCTCTTGGTGCTGGATGAGGAATGAGACCTCCGGATGCCTCGTGGTTCCAAATTGTGGGATGTGGTATGGAGGTCGTCTTCCGGACAGAGCTGGTGTGTGAGTAGGTAATGCTGCAGTTCAGGAACGGGATGCAGTTTGTAAGCATCTTTCTGGTAGTGCTTTATTTCCTCCAGTAGTCTGTACACCTACACACACACACACACACACACACACACATGATGATGTAATATTGATCAGTTTTTGCACACAACCGGTGGGAGGGGGAAATGGGTGGGATATTTACTGAAATCCATGTATTCTGGGGTGAATATTTGATGCATTTCCCCCTGAAGAGGAGAGACTTTGGCCAAGACAACCGACCCCCTTGTATGGGATGTGCAAGGAACGAACAAAACTAGCCTCTTCAGATTCAAACACTCAAAGGCAGACAGAGGTGCTTCATTTAGAAATAAAGTCACGATAAAGCAACCAACTCACCACCGACATACCCGTTAACAAAGGGTCATGCAACTGTATTGTCCCTTTACCTGTTGATAAAGGGTCCTGCAAGTGTGTGGACCCTTTACCTGTTAATAAAAAGTCCTGCAACGGTGTGGACCCTTTACCGGTTAACAAAGGGTCCTGCGACTATGTGGTCAGCAGCTGGTGAATTCTTGTTCCATTTCTAGCCAATCAGTCTATCAAATATTGCCTATTAAACACACCCATGACGTACCTGTCTGCGTTTATGAAGGTTGATGAGGCCGCCACGCAAATAGTCTGGGTTCCCATCACATAAGAAGGTGAGGTCCTTGAGGAATACGCCCACATATGGAACAGCAGGCACCTCTGTGGTCGACAACTTGTCACGATAATGCTTATAGTTGCTCTGGGGGGAAGGAAGAGGAGGTACTTGCATTATGGTCTTCACACATTTAACATGGCAGTCTACATGAGCTCTGACTGGGGAAGAAGTGCGTGCAACCCAGTCAGGTAATTAGGGGGAAATGGAGTGGGGCAGAGAAAGACATACCAGACCCAAGCTGATCCAGCACTAATGCAAACACAGCTGATCCAGCGCTAATGCAAACACAGCTGATCCAGCACTAATGCAAACACATAGCTGATCCAGCGCTAATGCAAACAGCTGATCCAGCACTAATGCAAAAAACACAGCTGATCCAGCACTAATGCAAACACATAGCTGATCCAGCGCTAATGCAAACACAGCTGATCCAGCACTAATGCAAACACATAGTTGATCCAGCACTAATACAAACACAGCTGATCCAGCACTAATGCAAACACATAGCTAATGCAAACAGCTGAACCAGCACTAATGCAAACACAGCACTAATGCAAACACAGCTGATCCAGCACTAATGCGAACACATAGTTGATCCAGCACTAATGCAAACACAGCTGATCCAGCACTAATGCAAACACATAGCTGATCCAGCACTAATGCAAACACAGCTGAACCAGCACTAATGCAAACACAGCTGAACCAGCACTAATGCAAACACATAGCTGATCCAGCACTAATGCAAACACAGCTGAACCAGCACTAATGCAAACACATAGCTGAAACAGCACTAATGCAAACAAACAGCTGATCCAGCGTTAATGCAAACATATAGCTGAACCAGCGCTAATGCAAACACATAGCTGATCCAGCACTAATGCAAACACAGCTGATAAACAGTTGATCCAAGGTTAATGCAAACACAGCTGAACCAGCACTAATGAAAACAAACAGCTGATCCAGCACTAATGCAAACACAGCTGAACCAGCACTAATGCAAACACAGCTGAACCAGCACTAATACATACAAACACCTGATCTAGCACTAATTATTCCATGAGGTAACTTATTATTCCATGAGGCAACTTATTATTCCATGAGGCAACTTATTATTCCATGAGGTAACTTATTATTCCATGAGGTAACTTATTATTCCATGAGGTAACTTATTATTCCATGAGGTAACTTATTATTCCATGAGGTAACTTATTATTCCATGAGGTAACTTATTATTCCATGAGGTAACTTATTATTCCATGAGGCAACCTATTATTCCATGAGGTAACTTATTATTCCATGAGGCAACTTATTATTCCATGAGGTAACTTATTATTCCATGAGGTAACGTATTATTCCATGAGGTAACTTATTATTCCATGAGGTAACTTATTATTCCATGAGGTAACTTATTATTCCATGAGGTAACTTATTATTCCATGAGGTAACTTATTATTCCATGAGGTAACTTATTATTCCATGAGGTAACTTATTATTCCATGAGGTAACTTATTATTCCATGAGGCAACTTTGTTACAGTATAAGATAGCACCCATTACTTGTGAGTCTATATAGTGCCCAATACCTGTGAGTCTAAGATAGCGCCCATTTCCTTGAAGGTGTCTTCATGTACCTTCGGCAGCAGCGCCCATGTCTGCTGTAGCCGCCTGACAGGGGCAGAGCCTAGGCCGGCCACTACAATAGCCATCATGGAGCTAAAGTTACCGAGCTCCAAACAATGCTAGAGGAAGAGGAAGAAGATGACGAGGAGAGGGAAGGAGGATAAAGTACGAGGAAGGAGGGCATGGGAGGAAAAGGGGTATGGGGCAAGATACTTTATAGGTGATCAACATACATGTGCTGTATGTATAATATACATGTACTTTATACACATGTGCATTATACACATTATACACATGTGCATTAACATTATACATATGTGCATTATACACATGTGCATTATATACATGTACATTATATACATATACAGTATACATTATACACATGTACATTATACACATGTGCATTGTACACATGTGCATTATACACATGTGCATTATACACATGTACATTATACACATGTACATTATACACATGTAATATATACATGTATATAACATACATGCATAATATGTGATACGATCTGAGAAACGGCTCCACTTCGCCCAAAAACTGATTTTGCACGAGGACCTTAAATAGCTTTAAGGTTATGAATCATCATATTTCCAGCAATTACCTCAGAGGCATCTTGGGTCATTGGTCTATCTTTCTGCAAAGTTTCAAGGCCAAGAAGCGCTTCCTTCCATCCGAGTGAGCAGTTAGAAAAAGCTTAAAAAATAGAGAACACGCGAAGCTACCGCATACACGGAATGAAAATATGGGCACGCGGGAATTCCCATTCAGTTTCTGTAGCAACCTAAATAAACTGTGGCGATTGAAAACGTGACATCATCAATGCGTGGCGCGATGTTTCACGCAAAACAACACAAGGGAAATTTCAATACGCGCTTTCTCGTTTGAGAGTGTCGTGAAGAGTGGAAGCAAAACTGTGTATAGCTTTGGAATGGCATTAGATCACGGCACTATTCCAGTACCATTCCACTCAGCTATCCTTGCACTTTAACCTCACGCCAATAACGCAGTTTCTTTGTTTTTGGCCAAGTAGGTTCTTTTCTCAGATCCTATCACACACGCACGCACACACACACACGTGCATAATATACAATATACATGTATATAAAATATAATAGTTCCATGTGTTCATGTAGGTTACCTTGGCGATGAAGATAAACTGCTGCACGACTGCTACCCTCTCCTCCAGAAACTCGAACTGTAAGATGCTGTGGGTCACCCAATTACCCACCTGCAGAGGTGGTGGTGGTATGTGTGTGTGTGTGTGCAGAGATATTACAACAGCCAGAACACGTGTAGTATATCAGTAAGTACAGTGGCCTCCCTACTGGATATTCAAAATGGTAGTTAGCTCCCAGCATGCCTTGAACCCTTCACTAAGGCAGTTAGCTCCCAGCATGCCTTGAACCCTTCACTAAGGCAGTTAGCTCCCAGCATGCATTGAACCCTTCACTAAGGCAGTTAGCTCCCAGCATGCCTTGAATCCTTCACTAAGGCAGTTAGCTCCCAGCATGCCTTGAACCCTTCACTAAGGCAGTTAGCTCCCAGCATGCCTTGAATCCTTCACTAAGGCAGTTAGCTCCCAGCATGCCTTGAACCCTTCACTAAGGCAGTTACTGTAGCTCCCACCATGCCTTGAACCCTTCACTAAGGCAGTTAGCTCCCAGCATGCATTGAACCCTTCACTAAGGCAGTTAGCTCCAAGCATGCCTTGAACCCTTCACTAAGGCCCAGCATGCCTTGAACCCTTCACTAAGGCAGTTAGCTCCCAGCATGCCTTGAACCTTTCACTAAGGTAGTTAACTGACAGATGTGACCTACACTTCATATATCCCTTACCTATTTTATATATATGTGCCAACTTTGTTCAACACATTCGAACAATCTACTACAAGAAGACTCAAAATTTACTGATGGTTTGTCCACGACCAGTTTTGCCTCTCGATGAGAAAAAGTGCAATGGGAAAGGATCGTTAACCTCGTCTAGCTAGTTCCCATGATGTGCTGTAAATAGAAGCATCAGTTGGCTATTGAACCTTCAGCTGTGTTGGGCTGTCACAAGCAGTCAATGTCACCATGACGATGAGGTCACATGACCATAACAGCAGAGACCTTCACCTAGGCCAGTCAACTCCTTGTGGGCCAAGCATCTTCACCTAGGCCAGTCAACTCCTTGTGGGCCAAGCATCTTCACCTAGGCCAGTCAACTCCTTGTGGGCCAAACATCTTCACCTAGGCCAGTCAACTCCTTGTGGGCCAAGCATCTTCAGCTAGGCCAGTCAACTCCTTGTGAGCCAAGCATCTTCAGCTAGGCCAGTCAACTCCTTGTGGGCCAAACATCTTCACCTAGGCCAGTCAACTCCTTGTGGGCCAAGCATCTTCAGCTAGGCCAGTCAACTCCTTGTGGGCCAAACATCTTCACCTAGGCCAGTCAACTCCTTGTGGGCCAAGCATCTTCACCTAGGCCAGCCAACTCCTTGTGAGCCAAGCATCTTCAACTAGGCAGTCAACTCCTTGTGAGCCAAGCATCTTCACCAGACCAGGCTTCACAGTGAGATGCAATGTGCAGTAAGGACGTCTAAGAAAGACTGTTTGTACGGACATTTAACACCTGGCGAGGCCACAACCAGAGCTTACAGTATATACTCCACAAATGCACATTCTACTGGATACACTGCCATAGATCAGTTATCACAATGCCTCCATTTTGAGTGGCAAATGAGATATCCATATCGGTTATAACCTTCTCCACCTATCCCGTACATGTTATCTTTACCTCATTTCATAAGCTTCCCCACGATGTGCCAACAATCACACCTCAGTCACCAATAAAGATGGACTCCCAAAAGGTTGCAAGTTACCTTTTATGGACATATTAAGTAACCATTACGTGTGCGAGGAGTGAAAATTAGCCACAACATCGACACGAAGCTGACCAACAGTATAAGACAGAATATTGGTATGCTACAGATACCAGTATTACCAGTGAGGGCAGGTCAAGCAAGATTCAAACACACTCATTGCATCTAGTATGGAATGAGCTGCGGAATGGCATCTATAGTATACATGGATAATCATCTGAGAAGGAACTCATCTTTGGTGACCAAGCTTACGATATATGTGTACTTGGTGAAAATATCTCACCATTGGAAAACTTATGAAATGAGCTATCTTTTGGTGGTAAGATTAGCTGCACGGGATCAAGCAAGAGAAGGCTATGATCGTATGAATATATATCTCATGAATAATTAATGAGCTATGAACCTTTGTGCACTACACATTGAGAGGCTAACCACCAGGGTTCAGAGTGCAACACAAACTGGTGTTCCACATATCGAGTTCCACCGTGGCAGCTGCATACGTATTGTACCTGGTTGAACCTGAAGGCCAATCTCTCCACGGCTGTCTCCCTGAGGTCTCCCTCTATGATGGAGGAGGACTGCAGGGTGGCGGTGGAGGCTATGGAGTCTCGCTGCACGGAAGAGGGCTTGGCGATCAGGTGCACCTTCTGGAGCAGCTCTTTGGACGTCAAGTCACAGAAACGTTCTGTGGCAAGGAAATTAGGAGACAACATGACCGAGTGAAGCTGGGGAGGGAGGGGGACATGGCGGAGAGGAGGGGGACATGGGGGAGAGGAGGGGGACATGGGGGAGAGGAGGACATGGGGGAGAGGAGGGGGACATGGGGGAGAGGAGGGGGACATGGGGGAGAGGAGGAGGACATGGGGGAGAGGATGGGGACATGGGGGAGAGGAGGGGGACATGGGGGAGCGGAGGGTGACATGGGGGAGAGGAGGGGGACATGGGGGAGAGGAGGGAGACATGGGGGAGAGGAGGGGGACATGGGGGAGAGGAGGGGGACATGGGGGAGAGGAGGGGGACATGGGGGAGAGGAGGGGGACATGGGGGAAAGGAGGGGGACTGGGGGGACATGGGGGAAAGGAGGGGGACTGGGGGGACATGGGGGAGAGGATGGGGACATGTGGGAGAGGAGGGGGACATGGGGGAGAGGAGGGGGACATGGGGGAGAGGAGGGGGACATGGGGAGAGGAGGGGGACATGTGGGAGAGGAGGGGGACATGTGGGAGAGGAGGGGGACATGGGGGAGAGGAGAGGGACATGGGGGAGAGGAGGGGGACATGGGGGAGAGGAGGGGGACATGGGGGAGAGGAGGGGGACATGGGGGAGAGGAGGGGGACATGGGGGAGAGGAGGGAAACATGGGGGAGAGGAGGGGGACTGGGGGAGAGGAGGTTGTGGGTCAGCACAGTGACTCACGCTGGTCTATGAGGGTCATCTGTCTGGCGACTTCCAAAGGTGAGACAATGATATCCACCAAACTAGTGAATAATATTAAAAATGAAGTCAACTCGTCACATGATTATCACATGATGTTCTATCAAGACCCAGAGAGAGTTAGTTACTCACGATATTTCTTTGAGGTTCACCTCTGGGGGAATTTCAGGGTCAGGGGGGCAATCACAAAACAACAGCCTCCCCTTATCGGCCACGGGCACAAGACAATCCATGTCAGTCGTCAAGGAATTATTGCGCGATAGGACATGCATTGGGTCAGACTTGGCACCAAACCGTGGCTCCATGTGCCCATTAGGGGGACTTAGGGCTGCGCCAACCACACCCACATCCGGTGAGTGGATCAGAAGGTCATATGAGAGCACTTGTCCAGCAGGAGGCGAGGTTTCATGATCAGTGGGGGTGTGGTCGGTGGTGGATATGGAGGAGTCTGTATCCGTGGTGACGACCTCGTGCTCCATGGACATCGTAAATAGAGATGGGACAGATTCACTCCAATGCAAGTGCTCATCAAACTATGGGATGGACACACATCCACATCACACATCACACACACACACACACACTCAGTGTTCTCCCCAGGATTTTTGTAAGGATGTTGGCATGTCATTGGTGGAGTAGCGGATTAATCAACCATGATGGTCTGTGTTTTTAGTGTTCTATTCATCAGGTGCATTGGACTAGACACATATTGTCACATGATAATGAGCTAGCTATATCAATAGTCTATCATGCAACAAGCAGTGCATAATATGATTGACATACGTACATATTCAAAGCCTGAATGCTCATATTATAAGTGAATATAGAAATATTTCATGGGGGAAGTAACTGTTGGGTACTGTACTATTGACATGCTTCTGGAAGAAATGGTTTCATAAATACCAAGAGAGGATGGGGAAAAAAGGAGACACTTTAGCGAGGGCTAAGCTACAATCTCCCCTGGGCACTGCACCATCGCCACAAATCCAAGTCAGCCTATCGTGTTGTGGCACTCGCTCTTCGCATGCTTCTCTAAGCTCTGCCTTGTTAGAGTCGTGCGTGGCAAGCTGATCATCGCTCGGCCGATGGTGACCTTCCTAGGCCTACGATTGTGTTTATCAGCAGAGCCAACATGCCACACCTTACCCATCCTCCAACTCTAGCATCCAAGTAAAGTTCAACTTCTCAATGCCAGCCTTCCTGTGCTTGTCTGAGCTCTAGGAACACCCTGGTCTAGACTTCTACGCTTCAGTAAGTCTCACTCGCGAGACGCGAGCTACTGTGAGTTGACACTGCTGCACTTTTTCACTGACCACACCCACAATATGTACAAATGAAATTTAATTATTTGACAAAAATGAACTTTAAACTATTGAATGATTCACCTTCGATTTCGAAGGAATATTGGGCCGATACGCTTAAAGGCTCTGCGGAGAATACTGCACGCACGTATAATATTGTTGCCAAGGCATGTATACTTTTATGTGGACTGCACCAAGTCACCTGCAGTGTTGGCATGTGATGAGTTGGACTACCAAATGGCAACCTTATCCTCGTCTAGCAACATGAGGGGCACACACATCACTGAGCTGTTCTGAATATCACAGATATCTCTATCTATACCTCTATCGATCTATCTACAGTATCTATCTATACCTCTATCTATACATCTATTTATTTACCTATCTATCTATACCTCTATCCACTATCTATACCTATCTATCTATACATGTACCTCTATGCCTCTATCTATCTATACATCTATACATCTATCTATCTATCTATACCTCTATCTATCTATCTATCTATCTATCTATACCTCTATCTATCTATCTATTTATAATTATACAAGACTAGTTGACTTGTCAAAGAAAGAAACCCTACTTAGAGATGGGTTCAAGATAAGCTGAAAGTGTTTTTGGAGCTAAAATTAACTGAAACAACCTTTTGGACCCTATATAATCCACACATGTACATGGCCAAGTGCTCTGCTAATTATTGCTCCAGTTGGTGCATGCTGGCTGCTGCTAGCTATCTCTCAGTGCAGTGCACATGTGGTAGCAAGGAGGAACTAGGAGTGCTGGTATGAGGCAGCTAGGCCATCCATCTGGCTCACTACTCAGAGCTAGACTCTCTCCTCTGCCACCAGCACAGGTGTGTGCATGATCAAACAAGAGCTAACTACAGCATATTTTCTTAGAAGACGACAGCACAACACCTGCACTCTTTTTGGTGGTTTATGATAGTTTGTTGAATTGAAGAACTTGTCTACCCCCAGCCTTCTATACTCCCAGCCTTCTATACTCCCAGCCCTCTATACTCCCAGCCTTCTATACTCCCAGCCCTCTATACTCCCAGCCTTCTATACTCCCAGCCTTCTATACTCCCAGCCTTCTATACTCCCAGCCTTCTATACTCCCAGCCTTCTATACTCCCAGCCTTCTATACTCCCAGCCCTCTATACTCCCAGCCTTCTATACTCCCAGCCTTCTATACTCCCAGCCCTCTATACTCCCAGCCTTCTATACTCCCAGCCTTCTATACTCCCAGCCTTCTATACTCCCAGCCCTCTATACTCCCAGCCTTCTATACTCCCAGCCTTCTATACTCCCAGCCTACTCCCAGCCTTCTATACTCCCAGCCTACTCCCAGCCTTCTATACTCCCAGCCTTCTATACTCCCAGCCCTCTATACTCCCAGCCATCTATACCCCCAGCCCTCTATACTCCCAGCCTTCTATACTCCCAGCCCTCTATACTCCCAGCCTTCTATACTCCCAGCCTTCTATACCCCCAGCCTTCTATACTCCCTGCCTTCTATACTCCCAGCCCTCTATACTCCCAGCCTTCTATACTCCCAGCCTTCTATACTCCCAGCCTTCTATACTCCCAGCCCTCTATACTCCCAGCCTTCTATACTCCCAGCCCTCTATACTCCCAGCCCTCTATACTCCCAGCCCTCTATACTCCCAGCCCTCTATACTCCCAGCCCTCTATACTCCCAGCCTTCTATACTCCCAGCCTTCTATACCCCCAGCCTTCTATACTCCCAGCCTTCTATACTCCCAGCCTTCTATACTCCCAGCCCTCTATACTCCCAGCCTTCTATACTCCCAGCCTTCTATACTCCCAGCCTTCTATACTCCCAGCCCTCTATACTCCCAGCCCTCTATACTCCCAGCCTTCTATACTCCCAGCCTTCTATACCCCCAGCCTTCTATACTCCCAGCCTTCTATACTCCCAGCCTTCTATACTCCCAGCCTTCTATACTCCCAGCCTTCTATACTCCCAGCCTTCTATACTCCCAGCCTTCTATACTCCCAGCCTTCTATACCCCCAGCCTTCTATACTCCCAGCCTTCTATACTCCCAGCCCTCTATACTCCCAGCCCTCTATACTCCCAGCCCTCTATACTCCCAGCCTTCAATACTCCCAGCCTTCTATACTCCCAGCCCTCTATACTCCCAGCCTTCTATACTCCCAGCCTTCTATACTCCCAGCCTTCTATACTCCCAGCCTTCTATACTCCCAGCCCTCTATACTCCCAGCCTTCTATACTCCCAGCCTTCTATACTCCCAGCCTTCTATACTCCCAGCCTTCTATACTCCCAGCCTTCTATACTCCCAGCCTTCTATACTCCCAGCCCTCTATACTCCCAGCCTTCTATACTCCCAGCCCTCTATACTCCCAGCCTTCTATACTCCCAGCCTTCTATACTCCCAGCCTTCTATACTCCCAGCCCTCTATACTCCCAGCCATCTATACCCCCAGCCCTCTATACTCCCAGCCTTCTATACTCCCAGCCCTCTATACTCCCAGCCCTCTATACTCCCAGCCTTCTATACTCCCAGCCTTCTATACTCCCAGCCTTCTATACTCCCAGCCCTCTATACTCCCAGCCTTCTATACTCCCAGCCTTCTATACCCCCAGCCTTCTATACTCCCAGCCTTCTATACTCCCAGCCCTCTATACTCCCAGCCTTCTATACTCCCAGCCTTCTATACTCCCAGCCTTCTATACTCCCAGCCTTCTATACTCCCAGCCCTCTATACTCCCAGCCTTCTATACTCCCAGCCCTCTATACTCCCAGCCCTCTATACTCCCAGCCCTCTATACTCCCAGCCCTCTATACTCCCAGCCTTCTATACTCCCAGCCCTCTATACTCCCAGCCTTCTATACTCCCAGCCTTCTATACTCCCAGCCTTCTATACTCCCAGCCTTCTATACTCCCAGCCTTCTATACTCCCAGCCTTCTATACTCCCAGCCCTCTATACTCCCAGCCCTCTATACTCCCAGCCCTCTATACTCCCAGCCCTCTATACTCCCAGCCTTCTATACTCCCAGCCTTCTATACCCCCAGCCTTCTATACTCCCAGCCTTCTATACTCCCAGCCTTCTATACTCCCAGCCCTCTATACTCCCAGCCCTCTATACTCCCAGCCCTCTATACTCCCAGCCTTCTATACTCCCAGCCTTCTATACCCCCAGCCTTCTATACTCCCAGCCTTCTATACTCCCAGCCTTCTATACTCCCAGCCTTCTATACCCCCAGCCCTCTATACTCCCAGCCATCTATACCCCCAGCCCTCTATACTCCCAGCCTTCTATACTCCCAGCCCTCTATACTCCCAGCCTTCTATACTCCCAGCCTTCTATACTCCCAGCCTTCTATACTCCCAGCCTTCTATACTCCCAGCCTTCTATACTCCCAGCCTTCTATACTCCCAGCCCTCTATACTCCCAGCCTTCTATACCCCCAGCCCTCTATACTCCCAGCCTTCTATACCCCCAGCCTTCTATACTCCCAGCCTTCTATACTCCCAGCCCTCTATACTCCCAGCCTTCTATACTCCCAGCCTTCTATACTCCCAGCCTTCTATACTCCCAGCCTTCTATACTCCCAGCCCTCTATACTCCCAGCCCTCTATACTCCCAGCCTTCTATACTCCCAGCCTTCTATACTCCCAGCCTTCTATACTCCCAGCCCTCTATACTCCCAGCCTTCTATACTCCCAGCCTTCTATACTCCCAGCCTTCTATACCCCCAGCCTTCTATACTCCCAGCCTTCTATACTCCCAGCCTTCTATACTCCCAGCCTTCTATACTCCCAGCCTTCTATACTCCCAGCCCTCTATACTCCCAGCCCTCTATACTCCCAGCCCTCTATACTCCCAGCCCTCTATACTCCCAGCCTTCTATACTCCCAGCCCTCTATACTCCCAGCCTTCTATACTCCCAGCCTTCTATACTCCCAGCCTTCTATACTCCCAGCCCTCTATACTCCCAGCATTCTATACTCCCAGCCCTCTATACTCCCAGCCTTCTATACTCCCAGCCTTCTATACTCCCAGCCTTCTATACTCCCAGCCTTCTACACTCCCATCTAAATGGATAATGCATTAGTGGACTGCGCAGTTCCAATGTATACTAAATTCAGTTCCAATATTTCAATACTCACGAGAGCTTCTCCTTCGCGCCTCTCTTCCAAGATGTTAGCTATTTCCTTAGCTACCGTTGGTGAGTCCACATGAACCTTGAACCCAGCTGCATCGCCACGGAGATTGATGAGCAGAACAGATGGGTCACTTTCTCTTGTAATACTAGACACTGACTGCAGACTATGGCCGGAAATAAACTCCTGGAAATACAAACAACAACAACAACAATAGCAACAACAATAGTACCAACAACAATAGTAACAACAACAACAATAGTAAAAACAACAACAATAATAGTAACAACAACAACAATAGTAACAACAACAATAATAACAACAACAATAGTAACAACAACAATAGTAACAACAACAGTAACAACAACAATAGTAACCAACAATAGTAACAACAACAATAGTAACAACAATAATAGTAACAACAAATAGTAACAACAACAATAATAGTAACAACAATAGTAACAATAGTAACAACAACAATAGTAACAACAATAGTAACAACAATAGTAACAACAATAGTAACAACAACAATAGTAACAACAACAATAGTAACAACAACAACAATAGTAACAACAACAATAGTAACAGAACAGAACAACAACAACAATATAACAACAACAACAATATAACAACAATAGTACCAACAACAATAGTAACAACAACAATAGTAACAACAACAATAGTAACAACAATAATAGTAACAATAGTACCAACAACAACAATAGTAACAACAACAATAGTAACAACAACAATAATAGTAACAACAACAATAATAGTAACAACAATAATAGTAACAACAACAATAGTAACAACAACAATACCAACAACAATAGTAACAACAACAATAGTAACAACAATAATAGTAACAACAATAGTAACAACAATAATAGTAACAACAATAGTAACAACAATAATAGTAACAACAACAATAATAGTAACAATAGTAACAACAACAACAATAGTAACAACAACAATAGTAACAACAACAATAATAGTAACAACAACAATAATAGTAACAATAGTAACAACAACAATACCAACAACAACAATAGTAACAACAATAGTAACAACAACAATAGTAACAACAATAATAGTAACAACAATAGTAACAACAACAATAATAGTAACAACAATAGTAACAACAATAATAGTAACAACAACAATAATAGTAACAACAACAATAGTAACAACAACAACAACAATAGTAACAACAATAGTAACAACAACAATAATAGTAACAACAACAATAGTAACAACAACAATAGTAACAACAACAACAATAGTAACAACAACAATAGTAACAACAACAACAATAACAACAACAATAGTAACAACAACAACAATAGTAACAACAATAGTAACAACAACAATAATAGTAACAACAACAACACAGATGTCTAGCACTGCCACAAACTTTCCTAGTACATGGACATTCACGCGATACTTGGACTATCAGGATATACCTAACAGCTCTAGCCTGCCTCAGAGGCTGGCATTTTCTTAGCCCTAGAACAGAGCTAGAATAACTCAGCCCTAGCCTCAGAGGGCTGCTAGGCCTGGCATTATCTTAGGGCTAGTGCTGATCCAGGGACCCATACAGTAGGTGCAGCCTGGGATATCCTAGAAAAGTTTGTAGCATTGCTGGATAGCACACACTTCACAGCAGAACAATCAGGTCAGGTGACCTCCACAAGCCATGCTAGTAGCACGGGGCTAGTGCATGAAGTAGATCAGATGATAACCATGCTAGTAGCACGGGGTTAGTGCATGAAGTAGATCAGATGATAACCATGCTAGTAGCACGGGGCTAGTGCATGAAGTAGATCAGATGATAACCATGCTAGTAGGCTAGTGCATGAAGTAGATCAGATGATAACCATGCTAGTAGCACGGGGCTAGTGCATGAAGTAGATCAGATGATAACCATGCTATTAGCACGGGGCTAGTGCAGGACATAGATCAGATGATAACCATGCTAGTAGCACGGGGCTAGTGCATGAAGTAGATCAGATGATAACCATGCTAGTAGCACAGGGCTAGTGCATGAAGTAGATCAGATGATAATCATGCTAGTAGCACGGGGCTAGTGCAGGAAGTAGATCAGATGATAACCATGCTAGTAGCACGGGGTTAGTGCAGGAAGTACAGTAGATCAGATGATAACCATGCTAGTAGCACGGGGCTAGTGCATGAAGTAGATAAGATGATAACCATGCTAGTAGCACGGGGCTAGTGCATGAAGTAGGTCAGATGATAACCATGGTAGTAGCACGGGGCTAGTGCAGGAGGAAGGTCAGATGATAACCATGCTAGTAGCACGGGGCTAGTGTAGGAGGAAGGTCAGATGATGTCCATAAGCCATTAGTGTAGGAAGCATCTTCTCTGAACTGACACGTGTTAGTTGATACATCTAGTGTCACAAACATGACCATATAAGTAGTTGTGATAGTTACTCTTGAAATGAAAACACTTGGAATCCAAAGTGTGGGTGTATAAAGCCCCCTCAACACAGAATCCCAAGTGTGGGTGTATAATGCCCCCCCCCCCCCCCCCCCCCCCCCCCAACACTAAACCCTAAGTCTAAGTGTCCCTATAACTCACAATGTTAAAACCAGAGCTCTTACTGGCCTTGAGAATGGTGGAGACATTATGGAGACATTATGGAGACATTATGGAGACATTATGGAGACATTATGGAGACATTATGGAGACATTATGGAGACATTATGGAGACATTATGGAGACATTATGGAGACATTATGGAGACATTAGTTATAAACCTTATTATAGCAAAATATTCTACTAAGCCTAGCAAAATTCTGACCTTCGTTTTTTCATCCAGAAACAAGATCCTTTTATTGCTTATTCCCATTAGTTGCTTAGTAACAGGTGCTCTTTTGAATCTGCCTGAAGAAGGCACACGTACGCTGAAGAAGGAGCAGTCATAGCCAGGGTTGGCTTGGCAACGCTCGATGTAGAGGTGCTTGGCATTCCGGACAGACAACTTCTCAAACTCCAACATCTGAGCCTCCACCCTCTTGATGACATTCTTAGACTTTGATAATCCCGGAGGGAAGACCGAACGCATCTTGGCCGTGCCCCGCTTGTTGCGGAAGTTCAAACTCAGTGAGTCATCCTTACCTGATGAGATGTACTGTGTGAGGTCGGGGGGGGGGGGGGGGGGGGGGGGGGGGGGGGGGGGGGGGGGGGGGTGCTGATAATACCACAATTATGTACTTAGGTAAATGCTAAGTAACACACACCACACTCACATCATACACACCACACTCACACATCATACACACCACACTAACACATACACACCACACTCACATCATACACACCACACTCACATCATACACACCACACTCACACATCATACACACCACACTCACATCACACACACCACACTCACAACACCACACTCACACATCATACACACCACACTCACACATCATACACACCACACTCACACATCATACACACCACACTCACACATCATACACACCACACTCACATATACACACCACACTCACATCATACACAACACACATCACACACACCACACTCACACCATACACACCACACACATCATACACACCACACACATCATACACACCACACTCACACCATACACACCACACACATCATAGGTGTGTAGACATGTACAGTAGCGGTCAAAAATAACTTTGTGTGTGTGTTGTGCAGCTGGTGTGCGTTTGTTGTGCAGCTGGTGTGTGTGTGTTGTGCAGCTGGTGTGTGTGTGTTGTGCAGCTGGTGTGTGTATGTTGTGCAGCTGGTGTGTGTGTGTTGTGCAGCTGGTGTGTGTATGTTGTGCAGCTGGTGTGTGTGTGTTGTGCAGCTGGTGTGTGTATGTTGTGCAGCTGGTGTGTGTATGTTGTGCAGCTGGTGTGTGTGTGTTGTGCAGCTGGTGTGTGTGTGTTGTGCAGCTGGTGTGTGTATGCTGTGCAGCTGGTGTGTGTATGTTGTGCAGCTGGTGTGTGTATGTTGTGCAGCTGGTGTGTGTGTTGTGCAGCTGGTGTGTGTGTGTTGTGCAGCTGGTGTGTGTATGTTGTGCAGCTGGTGTGTGTGTGTTGTGCAGCTGGTGTGTGTGTGTTGTGCAGCTGGTGTGTGTGTGTGTTGTGCAGCTGGTGTGTGTGTGTTGTGCAGCTGGTGTGTGTATGTTGTGCAGCTGGTGTGTGTGTGTTGTGCAGCTGGTGTGTGTGTGTTGTGTAGCTGGTGTGTGTGTTGTGCAGCTGGTGTGTGTATGTTGTGCAGCTGGTGTGTATGTTGTGCAGCTGGTGTGTGTGTGTTGTGCAGCTGGTGTGTGTATGTTGTGCAGCTGGTGTGTGTGTGTATGTTGTGCAGCTGGTGTGTGTATGTTGTGCAGCTGGTGTGTGTGTATGTTGTGCAGCTGGTGTGTGTGTTGTGTGTGTATGTTGTGCAGCTGGTGTGTGTGTGTGTGTGTGTGTGTTGTGCAGCTGGTGTGTGTGTTGTGTAGCTGGTGTGTGTGTATGTTGTGCAGCTGGTGTGTGTGTGTGTGTTGTGCAGCTGGTGTGTGTGTGTGTGTTGTGCAGCTGGTGTGTGTGTGTTGTGCAGCTGGTGTGTGTGTGTTGTGCAGCTGGTGTGTGTGTGTGTTGTGCAGCTGGTGTGTGTGTGTTGTGCAGCTGGTGTGTGTATGTTGTGCAGCTGGTGTGTGTGTGTTGTGCAGCTGGTGTGTGTGTATGTTGTGCAGCTGGTGTGTGTATGTTGCGTACTAAAAAGAAATTAAACGTTCACGTTTAGTCCGCTCGCTCGAGTAAGTCAGTTAGCTTACAGCTTTCTTTCTCGTGCTACGTATGGTGTACTTGCCCTACAAAAAGCAAAGAATTCTGAAGCTTAACCTAAGGCTTGAAGCACCCAAGATGTTGATGGACTCAAGTGTAACCAGGTAGGCGACCTGAGCTTCCTGAAACACTACCTGCGATCGCTCCCACACGACCTTTTGTTCAATGAGGAAATTGGTTGTCGAGGCTCAAGTGGCAGGTAAGTTTTTGTGCCATGCCATGAATTATAGAAAATTGGTAGCTCACAAGGAATATGAAGTCAGGAACCTGAAATGTCTCTCTCTGCAGAGCATTACAATAACTAGACTATATTGTAGTGCCAACTTTGTTTAATATATAATCCAGGCTGATGAGATGATGGCCTACCAACTACAGTAGAGGCTTTCTTCAAAGCAATGATTACTCTTTGAAAGCCATCTTTTGGTGTCGAACAGATTTCTCGTGGTAGGACATTGCTGCATGGCAGTTCATATTGCCATCTATTCAGAGGCGAACAAGGTAATGCTTTGGCTTGTGGGTGCTTATATGTATGTTTGAGACGACACTGGGTGATGTATAAGCTACACATAACTTTCATACCAAGGCTCAACTCTGGTGGACCTAAAGTAACCAGCCAGGCCTCAACTCTGGTGGACCTAAAGTAACCAGCCAGGGCTCAACTCTGGTGGACCTAAAGTAACCAGCCAGGGCTCAACTCTGGTGGACCTAAAGTAACCAGCCAGGGCTCAACTCTGGTGGACCTAAAGTAACCAGCCAGGGCTCAACTCTGGTGGACCTCAAGTAACCAGCCAGGGCTCAACTCTGGTGGACCTCAAGTAACCAGCCAGGGCTCAACTCTGGTGGACCTCAAGTAACCAGCCAGGGCTCAACTCTGGTGGACCTCAAGTAACCAGCCAGGGCTCAACTCTGGTGGACCTAAAGTAACCAGCCAGGCTCAACTCTGGTGGACCTAAAGTAACCAGCCAGGGCTCAACTCTGGTGGACCTAAAGTAACCAGCCAGGGCTCAACTCTGGTGGACCTCAAGTAACCAGCCAGGGCTCAACTCTGGTGGACCTAAAGGAACCAGCCAGGGCTCAACTCTGGTGGACCTAAAGTAACCAGCCAGGGCTCAACTCTGGTGGACCTAAAGTAACCAGCCAGGGCTCAACTCTGGTGGACCTAAAGTAACCAGCCAGGCCTCAACTCTGGTGGACCTAAAGTAACCAGCCAGGGCTCAACTCTGGTGGACCTAAAGTAACCAGCCAGGGCTCAACTCTGGTGGATCTAAAGTAACCAGCCAGGGCTCAACTCTGGGGGACCTCAAGTAACCAGTCAGGGCTCAACTCTGGTGGACCTAAAGTAACCAGCCAGGGCTCAACTCTGGTGGACCTAAAGTAACCAGCCGGGGCTCAACTCTGGTGGACCTCAAGTAACCAGCCAGGGCTCAACTCTGGTGGACCTCAAGTAAGCAGGTCAATTTTTGCGTATTTTGTCTCCTTCCACACTCCAGGTCAAGAGGTTGAAGTGGGCACAGCAATTTGTTGCAGGCAGAAAGTGCATTTGAGAATATCATCTGGTTTGACAAGTGTACTGTGCAGCTTGTGATACACAGGCAGTTTTGTTGAGAGGTGATTCTTCACATCATCAAACTAAATAGCAGTGCTACTGGATATTGATAATGTGTATTTCAATTTATGCCACATCTTTGTGTGTGGTTTGGTACAGTAGTTGTTATCTGACAAGGCAAGTAAAGGTCCTGCTACTGGTGTAGGTGTAAAGCTAGTTGTTGTTCTGGGCCAGTTTGACATCTCCATCCTCTGACTTGGTACTTGCATAGACATCCAACACCTAAAGTGTAGTTGCTGACTAGCTTCCCCCTCTTGGAGCCACCCCCCCCCCCCCCCCCCCCCCCCCCACCCCCCCCGTTCCCAAACAGTACATTGCATAATGGTGACAGTTCTCATGCAGCCAATATATGGAACAGTAACCTGCATTATTAAGATGTCGATACCACCTAGCGAGCCACTGCACACATAGTCCAAGCTCTTGTTACATGTGACACACACACAGTAGGTGCAGAGGACTTCAAGTCCTTTTTGTGTGAACCACTTGAGCTCATGCATGTTCTGATCAAGCTCAAGTGAAAATAAAGCTACTCAGATTGTCAATCAGATGGTCACTAAGATGTCCTGATGAAGACCGAAGTATTTGGGTAGAAATGTTTGGCACAAAAGCAAAAGAATTAGCACTGAAGTAGCCAGCAACAACAGCTACACTGAAATACCAGTAAGTCGAGTTTATTTAGACAAAGGGACTAGTTGAGCTAGTAGGACACAACAATCCTAAAAGTACCTGCAACACATCAAGAGCAAGCACTAAGGGAGGGAACTTACTTCTTTTAGGAATAGATCCCTCAGATATTTTATGAACATCATCAGTTTGACAGAGCTACATGTACCTAAACTGGCCCACTGCTGCAATGCTACTAAACAGAACTGTGCCTTCCAAATGCGCGCGTATTCTATTTGTCACGTGTACAGATCGAGGTAAAATTAAACAACGATGCGTTCCAACATTCGTGCATCTGGTTATCCGTGCGTTCTTAAATGGCTGATCCTGCGTTGCTTTTTAAACGCTCGAGCGTAGCACGTACGTTGTAAAGAAATGCAACGTAAAATTATTTTTGACTGCTACTGTAGATGAGTGTAGATATAGTTGTGTGTAGACGTATGCAGAAGTATGTAGACATGTGTAGATGTGTGTAGATGTGTGTAGATACGTGTAGACTTGTGTAGATATGTATAGATGCATGTATAGATGCATGTAGATGTATGTAGACATGCGTAGACGTGTGTATACATGTGTAGACATGTGTATGTGTGTAGACATGTGTAGATTGTGTAGATGTGTGTAGACATGTGTAGATGTGTCTAGACATGTGTAGATTGTGTAGACGTGTGTGTATGTGTAGACATGTGTAGATGTGTCTAGACATGTGTAGATTGTGTAGACATGTGTAGATGTGTGTGTGTGTGTGTATGTGTGTAGATGTGTCTAGGCATGTGTAGATTGTGTAGACATGTGTAGATGTGTGTATATGTGTGTAGATGCGTCTAGACATGTGTAGATATGAATAAATGTGTGTAAACATGTCTAGAAACATGTCTAGACATGTGTAGATGTGTGTAGATGCATCTAGACATGTGTAGAATGTGTAGACATGTGTAGATGTGTGTAGATGCGTCTAGACATGTGTAGATGCATCTAGACATGTGTAGAATGTGTAGACATGTGTAGATGTGTGTAGATGCGTCTAGACATGTGTAGATGTGTGTAGATGCGTCTAGACATGTGTAGATGCGTCTAGACATGTGTAGATACGTCTAGACATGTGTAGATTGTGTAGACTTGTGTAGACGTGTGTAGATGTGTGTAGATGGTGCAGGCAGTATACTTACATCTATATGCAGGTTCAGTGTGGCCATGTAGATGGCTTGATGCAGTGTCACTGGCAGGTGGCCATCTGTTACCATCTTATGACACTACACACAAAATACAATACATATAGTCACATGACATCACATGGTCAGAGTTGGTTAGTGTAGCTAGCCTCGTATGTATGGCAGTTTGGAGATGGAGAAACTCTGGAAGAGGTTCTGCACTGTACGTATTAACCACATTACCATATTTGGCTACGATTTCTTCCTTGTGGATACAATAGGGAATGAGGAGAGAACATTCGGGAGGGAGGGGCCATGGAATCTTGTAAGCTTGGCAGTTCACACCAAATCTGGAAGTGTATCTAGTAGAGCTAAATTCATTGAATCGAGTTTAGAAGAGAGTTTAGAAGCGAATTTAGAAGCAAGTTTAAAAGAGAGTTTAGAAGAGAGTTTAGAAGAGAGTTTAGAAGAGAGTTTAGAAGAGAGTTTAGAAGAGAGTTTAGAAGAGAGTTTAGAAGAGAGTTTATAAGAGAGTTTAGAAGAGAGTTTAGAAGAGAGTTTATAAGAGAGTTTAGAAGATAGTTTAGAAGAGACTTTAGAAGAGAGTTTAGAAGAGAGTTTAGAAGAGAGTTTAGAAGAGAGTTTAGAAGAGAGTTTAGAAGAGAGTTTAGAAGAGAGTTTAGAAGAGAGTTTAGAAGTGAGTTTAGAAGATAGTTTAGAAGTGAGTTTAGAAGAGAGCTTAGAAGAGAGTTTAGAAGAGAGTTTAGAAGAGAGTTTAGAAGAGAGTTTAGAAGAGAGTTTAGAAGAGAGTTTAGAAGAGAGTTTAGAAGAGAGTTTAGAAGAGAGTTTAGAAGAGAGTTTAGAAGAGAGTTTAGAAGAGAGTTTAGAAGAGAGTTTAGAAGAGAGTTTAGAAGAGAGTTTAGAAGTGAGCTTAGAAGAGAGTTTAGAAGTGAGCTTAGAAGAGAGTTTAGAAGAGAGTTTAGAAGAGAGTTTAGAAGTGAGTTTAGAAGAGAGTTTAGAAGATAGTTTAGAAGAGAGTTTAGAAGAGAGTTTAGAAGAGAGTTTAGAAGAGAGTTTAGAAGAGAGTTTAGAAGAGAGTTTAGAAGAGAGTTTAGAAGAGAGTTTAGAAGAGAGTTTAGAAGAGAGTTTAGAAGAGAGTTTAGAAGAGAGTTTAGAAGAGAGTTTAGAAGAGAGTTTAGAAGAGAGTTTAGAAGAGAGTTTAGAAGTGAGTTTAGAAGTGAGTTTATAAGAGAGTTTATAAGAGAGTTTATAAGAGAGTTTAGAAGAGAGTTTAGAAGAGAGTTTAGAAGAGAGTTTAGAAGAGAGTTTAGAAGAGAGTTTAGAAGTGAGTTTAGAAGAGACTTTAGAAGAGAGTTTAGAAGAGAGTTTAGAAGAGAGTTTAGAAGAGAGTTTAGAAGAGAGTTTAGAAGAGAGTTTAGAAGATAGTTTAGAAGAGAGTTTAGAAGAGAGTTTAGAAGAGAGTTTAGAAGAGAGTTTAGAAGAGAGTTTAGAAGAGAGTTTAGAAGAGAGTTTAGAAGTGAGCTTAGAAGAGAGTTTAGAAGAGAGTTTAGAAGAGAGTTTAGAAGTGAGTTTAGAAGAGAGTTTAGAAGATAGTTTAGAAGAGAGTTTAGAAGAGAGTTTAGAAGAGAGTTTAGAAGAGAGTTTAGAAGAGAGTTTAGAAGAGAGTTTAGAAGAGAGTTTAGAAGAGAGTTTAGAAGAGAGTTTAGAAGAGAGTTTAGAAGAGAGTTTATAAGAGAGTTTATAAGAGAGTTTATAAGAGAGTTTATAAGAGAGTTTATAAGAGAGTTTAGAAGAGAGTTTAGAAGAGAGTTTATAAGAGAGTTTAGAAGAGAGTTTAGAAGAGAGTTTAGAAGAGAGTTTAGAAGAGAGTTTAGAAGAGAGTTTAGAAGAGAGTTTAGAAGTGAGCTTAGAAGAGAGTTTAGAAGTGAGCTTAGAAGAGAGTTTAGAAGAGAGTTTAGAAGAGAGTTTAGAAGTGAGTTTAGAAGAGAGTTTAGAAGATAGTTTAGAAGAGAGTTTAGAAGAGAGTTTAGAAGAGAGTTTAGAAGAGAGTTTAGAAGAGAGTTTAGAAGAGAGTTTAGAAGAGAGTTTAGAAGAGAGTTTAGAAGAGAGTTTAGAAGAGAGTTTAGAAGAGAGTTTAGAAGAGAGTTTAGAAGAGAGTTTAGAAGAGAGTTTAGAAGAGAGTTTAGAAGAGAGTTTAGAAGTGAGTTTAGAAGTGAGTTTATAAGAGAGTTTATAAGAGAGTTTATAAGAGAGTTTAGAAGAGAGTTTAGAAGAGAGTTTAGAAGAGAGTTTAGAAGAGAGTTTAGAAGAGAGTTTAGAAGTGAGTTTAGAAGAGACTTTAGAAGAGAGTTTAGAAGAGAGTTTAGAAGAGAGTTTAGAAGAGAGTTTAGAAGAGAGTTTAGAAGAGAGTTTAGAAGATAGTTTAGAAGAGAGTTTAGAAGAGAGTTTAGAAGAGAGTTTAGAAGAGAGTTTAGAAGAGAGTTTAGAAGAGAGTTTAGAAGAGAGTTTAGAAGTGAGCTTAGAAGAGAGTTTAGAAGAGAGTTTAGAAGAGAGTTTAGAAGTGAGTTTAGAAGAGAGTTTAGAAGATAGTTTAGAAGAGAGTTTAGAAGAGAGTTTAGAAGAGAGTTTAGAAGAGAGTTTAGAAGAGAGTTTAGAAGAGAGTTTAGAAGAGAGTTTAGAAGAGAGTTTAGAAGAGAGTTTAGAAGAGAGTTTAGAAGAGAGTTTATAAGAGAGTTTATAAGAGAGTTTATAAGAGAGTTTATAAGAGAGTTTATAAGAGAGTTTAGAAGAGAGTTTAGAAGAGAGTTTATAAGAGAGTTTAGAAGAGAGTTTATAAGAGAGTTTATAAGAGAGTTTATAAGAGAGTTTATAAGAGAGTTTAGAAGAGAGTTTAGAAGAGAGTTTAGAAGAGAGTTTAGAAGAGAGTTTAGAAGAGAGTTTAGAAGAGAGTTTAGAAGAGAGTTTAGAAGAGAGTTTAGAAGAGAGTTTAGAAGAGAGTTTAGAAGAGAGTTTAGAAGTGAGTTTAGAAGAGAGTTTAGAAGTGAGTTTGGAAGAGTTTAGAAGAGAGTTTAGAAGAGAGTTTAGAAGAGAGTTTAGAAGAGAGTTTAGAAGAGAGTTTAGAAGAGAGTTTAGAAGAGACTCTAGAAGAGAGTTTAGAAGAGAGTTTAGAAGAGAGTTTAGAAGAGAGTTTAGAAGAGAGTTTAGAAGAGAGTTTAGAAGAGAGTTTAGAAGAGAGTTTAGAAGAGTTTAGAAGAGAGTTTAGAAGAGAGTTTAGAAGAGACTTTAGAAGAGAGTTTAGAAGAGAGTTTAGAAGTGAGTTTAGAAGAGAGTTTAGAAGAGAGTTTAGAAGTGAGTTTAGAAGAGAGTTTAGAAGAGAGTTTAGAAGAGAGTTTATAAGAGAGTTTATAAGAGAGTTTATAAGAGAGTTTAGAAGAGAGTTTAGAAGAGACTTTAGAAGAGAGTTTAGAAGAGAGTTTAGAAGAGAGTTTAGAAGAGAGTTTAGAAGAGAGTTTATAAGAGAGTTTATAAGAGAGTTTATAAGAGAGTTTAGAAGAGAGTTTAGAAGAGAGTTTAGAAGAGAGTTTAGAAGAGAGTTTAGAAGAGAGTTTAGAAGAGAGTTTAGAAGAGAGTTTAGAAGAGAGTTTAGAAGAGAGTTTAGAAGAGAGTTTAGAAGAGAGTTTAGAAGAGAGTTTAGAAGAGAGTTTAGAAGAGAGTTTAGAAGAGAGTTTAGAAGAGAGTTTAGAAGAGAGTTTAGAAGAGAGTTTAGAAGAGAGTTTAGAAGAGAGTTTAGAAGAGAGTTTAGAAGAGAGTTTAGAAGAGAGTTTAGAAGAGAGTTTAGAAGAGAGTTTAGAAGAGAGTTTAGAAGAGAGTTTAGAAGAGAGTTTAGAAGAGAGTTTAGAAGAGAGTTTAGAAGAGAGTTTAGAAGAGAGTTTAGAAGAGACTCTAGAAGAGGTGTGAGGAGTTCCCCCCACTCCTTATTCATGAGGTGAGTTGATCTCTGCCACTTGGAAATAAAGGTTCCTGGGAGTGGTAAGCCACACCTCTCTACCTCCATTACAAAAAATGGATATTAGTCTGAGCACTACCTGACCAAGAAATATTGTAATCATGTGACCCATGTACGTATGTGTGTGTGCATGTGTTATACATGTATATATGTGTGTATGTATTGTATATACATGTACATGTGTGTGTATGTATGAGTATGTATGCATGTGTGTACATGTATGTATGTGTGTACATGTATGTATGATGTGTGTACATGTATGTATGAGTGTGTGCATGTATGTATTAGTGTGTGTACATGTATGCATGTATGTATGTGTGTACATGTAAGTATGCATGTGTGTACATGTATGTATGATGTGTGTACATGTATGTATGCATGTGTGTACATGTGTGTATGCGTGTGTGTACATGTATGTATGCATGTGTGTACATGTATGTATGATGTGTGTACATGTATGTATGATGCGTGTACATGTATGTATGCAGTGTGTGTACATGTATGTATGCATGTGTGTACATGTATGTATGATGTGTGTACATGTATGTTTGCATGTGTGTACATGTATGTATGATGTGTGTACATGTATGTATGATGCGTGTACATGTATGTATGTGTGTACATGTATGTATGCATGTGTGTACATGTAGTATGCATGTGTGTACATGTATGTATGATGCATGTACGCATGTTTACCAGTTGGTAGAGGTTCTCATGGTGAGGAGGCCTCACTTCAGGTTGGATTGTGACGTCAGCTTGTTCAGTTTTTGGACGATCCACATCTTGTAAGAGGGACCTTGTGGACAAGGGCATAGAGAGAGATAAAGATTCAGTGTTATTACTTACAACTCTACTGGAGACACAGTGTACAGTCCAACCTCTAGCTAGTCCTAGCCTAGAGATGCAGTGTACAGTCCAACCTCTAGCTACCTAGAGATGCAGTGTACAGTCCAACCTCTAGCTAGTCCTAGCCTAGAGATGCAGTGTACAGTCCAACCTCTAGCTAGTCCTAGCCTAGAGATGCAGTGTACAGTCCAACCTCTAGCTAGTCCTAGCCTAGAGATGCAGTGTACAGTCCAACATCTAGCTAGTCCTAGCCTAGAGATGCAGTGTACAGTCCAACCTCTAGCTAGTCCTAGCCTAGAGATGCAGTGTACAGTCCAACCTCTAGCTAGTCCTAGCCTAGAGATGCAGTGTACAGTCCAACATCTAGCTAGTCCTAGCCTAGAGATGCAGTGTACAGTCCAACCTCTAGCTAGTCCTAGCCTAGAGATGCAGTGTACAGTCCAACCTCTAGCTAGTCCTAGCCTAGAGATGCAGTGTACAGTCCAACCTCTAGCTAGTCCTAGCCTAGAGATGCAGTGTACAGTCCAACCTCTAGCTAGTCCTAGCCTAGAGATGCAGTGTACAGTCCAACCTCTAGCTAGTCCTAGCCTAGAGATGCAGTGTACAGTCCAACCTCTAGCTAGTCCTAGCCCTAGAGATGCAGTGTACAGTCCAACCTCTAGCTAGTCCTAGCCCTAGAGATGCAGTGTACAGTCCAACCTCTAGCTAGTCCTAGCCTAGAGATGCAGTGTACAGTCCAACCTCTAGCTAGTCCTAGCCCTAGAGATGCAGTGTACAGTCCAACCTCTAGCTAGTCCTAGCCTAGAGATGCAGTGTACAGTCCAACCTCTAGCTAGTCCTAGCCTAGAGATGCAGTGTACAGTCCAACCTCTAGCTAGTCCTAGCCTAGAGATGCAGTGTACAGTCCAACCTCTAGCTAGTCCTAGCCTAGAGATGAAGCTAGTCAGTCCAGCCTCTAGCTAGTCCTAGCCTAGAGATGCAGTGTACAGTCCAACCTCTAGCTAGTCCTAGCCTAGAGATGCAGTGTACAGTCCAACCTCTAGCTAGTCCTAGCCTAGAGATGCAGTGTGCAGTCCAACCTCTAGCTAGTCCTAGCCTAGAGATGCAGTGTACAGTCCAACCTCTAGCTAGTCCTAGCCTAGAGATGCAGTGTACAGTCCAACCTCTAGCTAGTCCTAGCCTAGATATGCAGTGTACAGTCCAACCTCTAGCTAGTCCTAGCCTAGAGATGCAGTGTACAGTCCAACCTCTAGCTAGTCCTAGCCTAGAGATGCAGTGTACAGTCCAACCTCTAGCTAGTCCTAGCCTAGAGATGCAGTGTACAGTCCAACCTCTAGCTAGTCCTAGCCTAGAGATGAAGCTAGTCAGTCCAGCCTCTAGCTAGTCCTAGCCTAGAGATGCAGTGTACAGTCCAACCTCTAGCTAGTCCTAGCCTAGAGATGCAGTGTACAGTCCAACCTCTAGCTAGTCCTAGCCTAGAGATGCAGTGTACAGTCCAACTTCTAGCTAGTCCTAGCCTAGAGATGCAGTGTACAGTCCAACCTCTAGCTAGTCCTAGCCTAGAGATGCAGTGTACAGTCCAACCTCTAGCTAGTCCTAGCCTAGAGATGCAGTGTGCAGTCCAACCTCTAGCTAGTCCTAGCCTAGAGATGCAGTGTACAGTCCAACCTCTAGCTAGTCCTAGCCTAGAGATGCAGTGTACAGTCCAACCTCTAGCTAGTCCTAGCCTAGAGATGCAGTGTACAGTCCAACCTCTAGCTAGTCCTAGCCCTAGAGATGCAGTATACAGTCCAACCTCTAGCTAGTCCTAGCCTAGAGATGCAGTGTACAGTCCAACCTCTAGCTAGTCCTAGCCTAGAGATGCAGTGTACAGTCCAGCCTCTAGCTAGTCCTAGCCTAGAGATGCAGTGTACAGTCTAACCTCTAGCTAGTCCTAGCCTAGAGATGCAGTGTACAGTCCAACCTCTAGCTAGTCCTAGAGGTGCAGTGTACAGTCTAACCTCTAGCTAGTCCTAGCCTAGAGATGCAGTGTACAGTCCAACCTCTAGCTAGTCCTAGCCTAGAGATGCAGTGTACAGTCCAACCTCTAGCTAGTCCTAGCCTAGAGATGCAGTGTACAGTCCAACCTCTAGCTAGTCCTAGCCTAGAGATGCAGTGTACAGTCCAGCCTCTAGCTAGTCCTAGCCTAGAGATGCAGTGTACAGTCTAACCTCTAGCTAGTCCTAGCCTAGAGATGCAGTGTACAGTCCAACCTCTAGCTAGTCCTAGAGGTGCAGTGTACAGTCCAACCTCTAGCTAGTCCTAGAGGTGCAGTGTACAGTCCAACCTCTAGCTAGTCCTAGCCTAGAGATGCAGTATACAGTCCAACCTCTAGCTAGTCCTAGCCTAGAGGTGCAGTGTACAGTCCAACCTCTAGCTAGTCCTAGCCTAGAGATGCAGTGTACAGTCCAACCTCTAGCCCTAGAGATGCAGTGTACAGTCCAACCTCTAGCTAGTCCTAGCCTAGAGATGCAGTGTACAGTCCAACCTCTAGCTAGTCCTAGCCTAGAGGTGCAGTGTACAGTCCAACCTCTAGCTAGTCCTAGCCTAGAGATGCAGTGTACAGTCCAACCTCTAGCCCTAGAGATGCAGTGTACAGTCCAACCTCTAGCTAGTCCTAGCCTAGAGATGCAGTGTACAGTCCAACCTCTAGCTAGTCCTAGCCTAGAGATGCAGTGTACAGTCCAACCTCTAGCTAGTCCTAGCCTAGAGATGCAGTGTACAGTCCAACCTCTAGCTGGTCCTAGCCTAGAGATGCAGTGTACAGTCCAACCTCTAGCTAGTCCTAGCCTAGAGATGCAGTGTACAGTCCAACCTCTAGCTAGTCCTAGCCTAGAGATGCAGTGTACAGTCCAACCTCTAGCTGGTCCTAGCCTAGAGATGCAGTGTACAGTCCAACCTCTAGCTAGTCCTAGCCTAGAGATGCAGTGTACAGTCCAACCTCTAGCTGGTCCTAGCCTAGAGATGCAGTGTACAGTCCAACCTCTAGCTAGTCCTAGCCTAGAGATGCAGTGTACAGTCCAACCTCTAGCTAGTCCTAGCCTAGAGATGCAGTGTACAGTCCAACCTCTAGCTAGTCCTAGCCTAGAGATGCAGTGTACAGTCCAACCTCTAGCTGGTCCTAGCCTAGAGATGCAGTGTACAGTCCAACCTCTAGCTAGTCCTAGCCTAGAGATGCAGTGTACAGTCCAACCTCTAGCTAGTCCTAGCCTAGAGATGCAGTGTACAGTCCAACCTCTAGCTGGTCCTAGCCTAGAAGTTACAATACTAACACTAGCTCTAAGATATAGATAACACTAACTCTAGCTCAACACTACCTCTAACCAGTTCTAACAGTTACATTAGTAATATAGCTAACACTATCTGTATAACACTACCACTGATCCTAACAGTAGCTTAACTCAGTCCATATGAGGGAGGTACCCCTACACACACACACACACACCACACAAACACACACCACACACACACCTGAGTTTGTGTGTGTGAGGGAGGTAAGGTCCAGCGGCCATCTTCAAGTGACCCAGCAATCTCTCCATCTCTTTCTTCAACACAACACAATCCACAAAGTTGTCTGGAAATGTCTCCAGCCAACGTCCAATCAGGTTGAGGATATTGATATGCATGGTTGGGATGGAGACCAAGTGTGTTGTGTTGTTATTTGGCACAGAGCTGAGCTCCTTAGACCAATCAAATAAGTTTAGAGTGTCCTTTAAGGAGAGCCGGTGCAGGAGTAGACGCATGACGATGAGTGGATGTGCGAAGGACTTGTACATGGTGAGGAAGAATTGAAGCACTTGATCCTTGGAGGCTTGAAGAGTTAAGAAAGGGAGGTGCTCTGGAGGGTGTGGTCCCACCATTAGGGAAAATCCCCCCCATAGTTGTGATGGTTCACTTGTTAGGAGTTCAATACACTTCTCTATTGTGGCACCTCTGAGGGTGTGTATGTGTGTGTGTGTGGGGAGGGAGAAAGGTGATGTTGACAAGTACTGGACATGTGAGTAATCAGAGGGTGACACAAGTTCATGCTGCTGGTGTGTATGTGTGCCTCAGCCCTCACCTAGTGTGCTGGTGTGTGTGTGTGTGCCCTCACCTAGTGTGCTGGTATGTGTGTGTGTCTCAGCCCTCACCTAGTGTGCTGGTGTGTGTGTGCGCCTCAGCCCTCACCTAGTGTGCTGGTGTGTGTGTGTGCCCTCACCTAGTGTGCTGGTGTGTGTGTGTGCCTCAGCCCTCACCTAGTGTGCTGGTGTGTGTGTGTGCCCTCACCTAGTGTGCTGGTGTGTGTGTGTGCCTCAGCCCTCACCTAGTGTGCTGGTGTGTGTGTGTGTCTCAGCCCTCACCTAGTGTGCTGGTGTGTGTGTGTGTCTCAGCCCTCACCTAGTGTGCTGGTGTGTGTGTGTGCCTCAGCCCTCACCTAGTGTGCTGGTGTGTGTGTGTGTGCCCTCACCTAGTGTGCTGGTGTGTGTGTGTGTCTCAGCCCTCACCTAGTGTGCTGGTGTGTGTGTGCCTCAGCCCTCACCTAGTGTGCTGGTGTGTGTGTGTGTGCCCTCACCTAGTGTGCTGGTGTGTGTGTGTGTCTCAGCCCTCACCTAGTGTGCTGGTGTGTGTGTGTGTCTCAGCCCTCACCTAGTGTGCTGGTGTGTGTGTGTGCCTCAGCCCTCACCTAGTGTGCTGGTGTGTGTGTGTGTGCCCTCAACTAGTGTGCTGGTGTGTGTGTGTGTCTCAGCCCTCACCTAGTGTGCTGGTGTGTGTGTGTGCCTCAGCCCTCACCTAGTGTGCTGGTGTGTGTGTGTGTGCCCTCACCTAGTGTGCTGGTGTGTGTGTGTGCCTCAGCCCTCACCTAGTGTGCTGGTGTGTGTGTGTCTCAGCCCTCACCTAGTGTGCTGGTGTGTGTGTGCCCCTGGTGTGTGTGTGTCTCAGCCCTCACCTAGTGTGCTGGTGTGTGTGTGTGCCTCAGCCCTCACCTAGTGTGCTGGTGTGTGTGTGTGTCTCAGCCCTCACCTAGTGTGCTGGTGTGTGTGTGTGCCCTCACCTAGTGTGCTGGTGTGTGTGTGTGCCCTCACCTAGTGTGCTGGTGTGTGTGTGTGCCCTCACCTAGTGTGCTGGTGTGTGTGTGTGCCTCAGCCCTCACCTAGTGTGCTGGTGTGTGTGTGTGCCTCAGCCCTCACCTAGTGTGCTGGTGTGTGTGTGTGCCCTCACCTAGTGTGCTGGTGTGTGTGTGTGCCCTCACCTAGTGTGCTGGTGTGTGTGTGTGCCCTCACCTAGTGTGCTGGTGTGTGTCTCAGCCCTCACCTAGTGTGCTGGTGTGTGTGTGTGCCCTCACCTAGTGTGCTGGTGTGTGTGTGTGTGCCCTCACCTAGTGTGCTGGTGTGTGTGTGTGTCTCAGCCCTCACCTAGTGTGCTGGTGTGTGTGTGTGCCTCAGCCCTCACCTAGTGTGCTGGTGTGTGTGTGTGTCTCAGCCCTCACCTAGTGTGCTGGTGTGTGTGTGTCCTCACCTAGTGTGCTGGTGTGTGTGTGTGTGTGTGCCCTCACCTAGTGTGCTGGTGTGTGTGTGTCTCAGCCCTCACCTAGTGTGCTGGTGTGTGTGTGCCCTCACCTAGTGTGCTGGTGTGTGTGTGTGTCTCAGCCCTCACCTAGTGTGCTGGTGTGTGTGTGTGTCTCAGCCCTCACCTAGTGTGCTGGTGTGTGTGTGTGCCCTCACCTAGTGTGCTGGTGTGTGTGTGCCCTCACCTAGTGTGCTGGTGTGTGTGTGTGTCTCAGCCCTCACCTAGTGTGCTGGTGTGTGTGTGTGCCTCATCCCTCACCTAGTGTGCTGGTGTGTGTGTGTGTGCCCTCACCTAGTGTGCTGGTGTGTGTGTGTGTCTCAGCCCTCACCTAGTGTGCTGGTGTGTGTGTGTGCCTCAGCCCTCACCTAGTGTGCTGGTGTGTGTGTGTGCCTCAGCCCTCACCTAGTGTGCTGGTGTGTGTGTGTGTCTCAGCCCTCACCTAGTGTGCTGGTGTGTGTGTGTGCCTCAGCCCTCACCTAGTGTGCTGGTGTGTGTGTGTGTCTCAGCCCTCACCTAGTGTGCTGGTGTGTGTGTGTGTCTCAGCCCTCACCTAGTGTGCTGGTGTGTGTGTGTGCCTCAGCCCTCACCTAGTGTGCTGGTGTGTGTGTGTGCCTCAGCCCTCACCTAGTGTGCTGGTGTGTGTGTGTGCCTCAGCCCTCACCTAGTGTGCTGGTGTGTGTGTGTGCCTCAGCCCTCACCTAGTGTGCTGGTGTGTGTGTGTGCCCTCACCTAGTGTGCTGGTGTGTGTGTGTGTCTCAGCCCTCACCTAGTGTGCTGGTGTGTGTGTGTGCCCTCACCTAGTGTGCTGGTGTGTGTGTGTGCCTCAGCCCTCACCTAGTGTGCTGGTGTGTGTGTGTGTCTCAGCCCTCACCTAGTGTGCTGGTGTGTGTGTGTGCCTCAGCCCTCACCTAGTGTGCTGGTGTGTGTGTGTGTCTCAGCCCTCACCTAGTGTGCTGGTGTGTGTGTGTGCCCTCACCTAGTGTGCTGGTGTGTGTGTGTGCCTCAGCCCTCACCTAGTGTGCTGGTGTGTGTGTGTGCCTCAGCCCTCACCTAGTGTGCTGGTGTGTGTGTGTGCCCTCACCTAGTGTGCTGGTGTGTGTGTGTGCCTCAGCCCTCACCTAGTGTGCTGGTGTGTGTGTGTCTCAGCCCTCACCTAGTGTGCTGGTGTGTGTGTGTGCCTCAGCCCTCACCTAGTGTGCTGGTGTGTGTGTGTGTCTCAGCCCTCACCTAGTGTGCTGGTGTGTGTGTGCCCTCACCTAGTGTGCTGGTGTGTGTGTGTGCCTCAGCCCTCACCTAGTGTGCTGGTGTGTGTGTGTGTCTCAGCCCTCACCTAGTGTGCTGGTGTGTGTGTGTGCCCTCACCTAGTGTGCTGGTGTGTGTGTGTGTCTCAGCCCTCACCTAGTGTGCTGGTGTGTGTGTGTGTGCCCTCACCTAGTGTGCTGGTGTGTGTGTGTGTGCCCTCACCTAGTGTGCTGGTGTGTGTGTGTGTCTCAGCCCTCACCTAGTGTGCTGGTGTGTGTGTGTGTCTCAGCCCTCACCTAGTGTGCTGGTGTGTGTGTGTGCCCTCACCTAGTGTGCTGGTGTGTGTGTGTGTGCCCTCACCTAGTGTGCTGGTGTGTGTGTGTGTCTCAGCCCTCACCTAGTGTGCTGGTGTGTGTGTGTGTCTCAGCCCTCACCTAGTGTGCTGGTGTGTGTGTGTGCCTCAGCCCTCACCTAGTGTGCTGGTGTGTGTGTGCCCTCACCTAGTGTGCTGGTGTGTGTGTCTCAGCCCTCACCTAGTGTGCTGGTGTGTGTGTGTGCCTCAGCCCTCACCTAGTGTGCTGGTGTGTGTGTGCCTCAGCCCTCACCTAGTGTGCTGGTGTGTGTGTGTGCCTCAGCCCTCACCTAGTGTGCTGGTGTGTGTGTGTGTGCCCTCACCTAGTGTGCTGGTGTGTGTGTGTGCCTCAGCCCTCACCTAGTGTGCTGGTGTGTGTGTGTGCCTCAGCCCTCACCTAGTGTGCTGGTGTGTGTGTGTACCTCAGCCCTCACCTAGTGTGCTGGTGTGTGTGTGTGTCTCAGCCCTCACCTAGTGTGCTGGTGTGTGTGTGTGTCTCAGCCCTCACCTAGTGTGCTGGTGTGTGTGTGTGCCCTCACCTAGTGTGCTGGTGTGTGTGTGTGCCCTCACCTAGTGTGCTGGTGTGTGTGTGTGCCCTCACCTAGTGTGCTGGTGTGTGTGTGTGCCCTCACCTAGTGTGCTGGTGTGTGTGTGTCTCAGCCCTCACCTAGTGTGCTGGTGTGTGTGTGTGCCCTCACCTAGTGTGCTGGTGTGTGTGTGTGCCTCAGCCCTCACCTAGTGTGCTGGTGTGTGTGTGTGCCTCAGCCCTCACCTAGTGTGCTGGTGTGTGTGTGTGTGCCCTCACCTAGTGTGCTGGTGTGTGTGTGTGTCTCAGCCCTCACCTAGTGTGCTGGTGTGTGTGTGTGCCTCAGCCCTCACCTAGTGTGCTGGTGTGTGTGTGTGCCCTCACCTAGTGTGCTGGTGTGTGTGTGTGCCTCAGCCCTCACCTAGTGTGCTGGTGTGTGTGTGTGTCTCAGCCCTCACCTAGTGTGCTGGTGTGTGTGTGTGCCTCAGCCCTCACCTAGTGTGCTGGTGTGTGTGTGTGCCTCAGCCCTCACCTAGTGTGCTGGTGTGTGTGTGTGTCTCAGCCCTCACCTAGTGTGCTGGTGTGTGTGTGTGTCTCAGCCCTCACCTAGTGTGCTGGTGTGTGTGTGTGTCTCAGCCCTCACCTAGTGTGCTGGTGTGTGTGTGTGTGCCTCAGCCCTCACCTAGTGTGCTGGTGTGTGTGTGTGTCTCAGCCCTCACCTAGTGTGCTGGTGTGTGTGTGTGCCCTCACCTAGTGTGCTGGTGTGTGTGTGTGTCTCAGCCCTCACCTAGTGTGCTGGTGTGTGTGTGTGCCCTCACCTAGTGTGCTGGTGTGTGTGTGTGTCTCAGCCCTCACCTAGTGTGCTGGTGTGTGTGTGTGTCTCAGCCCTCACCTAGTGTGCTGGTGTGTGTGTGTGCCCTCACCTAGTGTGCTGGTGTGTGTGTGTGTGCCCTCACCTAGTGTGCTGGTGTGTGTGTGTGTCTCAGCCCTCACCTAGTGTGCTGGTGTGTGTGTGTGTCTCAGCCCTCACCTAGTGTGCTGGTGTGTGTGTGTGCCCTCACCTAGTGTGCTGGTGTGTGTGTGTTTCTCAGCCCTCACCTAGTGTGCTGGTGTGTGTGTGTGTCTCAGCCCTCACCTAGTGTGCTGGTGTGTGTGTGTGTCTCAGCCCTCACCTAGTGTGCTGGTGTGTGTGTGTGTGCCCTCACCTAGTGTGCTGGTGTGTGTGTGTGCCTCAGCCCTCACCTAGTGTGCTGGTGTGTGTGTGTGCCTCAGCCCTCACCTAGTGTGCTGGTGTGTGTGTGTGTGCCTCAGCCCTCACCTAGTGTGCTGGTGTGTGTGTGTGCCTCAGCCCTCACCTAGTGTGCTGGTGTGTGTGTGTGTCTCAGCCCTCACCTAGTGTGCTGGTGTGTGTGTGTGTCTCAGCCCTCACCTAGTGTGCTGGTGTGTGTGAGGGTGCCTCAGCCCTCACCTAGTGTGCTGGTGTGTGTGTGTACCTCAGCCCTCACCTAGTGTGCTGGTGTGTGTGTGTGTCTCAGCCCTCACCTAGTGTGCTGGTGTGTGTGTGCCTCAGCCCTCACCTAGTGTGCTGGTGTGTGTGTGTTTCTCAGCCCTCACCTAGTGTGCTGGTGTGTGTGTGTGTCTCAGCCCTCACCTAGTGTGCTGGTGTGTGTGTGTGTCTCAGCCCTCACCTAGTGTGCTGGTGTGTGTGTGTGTGCCCTCACCTAGTGTGCTGGTGTGTGTGTGTGTGCCTCAGCCCTCACCTAGTGTGCTGGTGTGTGTGTGTGCCTCAGCCCTCACCTAGTGTGCTGGTGTGTGTGTGTGTCTCAGCCCTCACCTAGTGTGCTGGTGTGTGTGTGTGTGCCTCAGCCCTCACCTAGTGTGCTGGTGTGTGTGTGTACCTCAGCCCTCACCTAGTGTGCTGGTGTGTGTGTGTGTCTCAGCCCTCACCTAGTGTGCTGGTGTGTGTGTGCCTCAGCCCTCACCTAGTGTGCTGGTGTGTGTGTGTGCCTCAGCCCTCACCTAGTGTGCTGGTGTGTGTGTGTGCCTCAGCCCTCACCTAGTGTGCTGGTGTGTGTGTGTGCCTCAGCCCTCACCTAGTGTGCTGGTGTGTGTGTGTGTGTCTCAGCCCTCACCTAGTGTGCTGGTGTGTGTGTGTGCCCTCACCTAGTGTGCTGGTGTGTGTGTGTGTCTCAGCCCTCACCTAGTGTGCTGGTGTGTGTGTGTGTGCCCTCACCTAGTGTGCTGGTGTGTGTGTGTGTCTCAGCCCTCACCTAGTGTGCTGGTGTGTGTGTGTGTCTCAGCCCTCACCTAGTGTGCTGGTGTGTGTGTGTGCCTCAGCCCTCACCTAGTGTGCTGGTGTGTGTGTGTGCCCTCACCTAGTGTGCTGGTGTGTGTGTGTGTCTCAGCCCTCACCTAGTGTGCTGGTGTGTGTGTGTGCCTCAGCCCTCACCTAGTGTGCTGGTGTGTGTGTGTGTCTCAGCCCTCACCTAGTGTGCTGGTGTGTGTGTGTCTCAGCCCTCACCTAGTGTGCTGGTGTGTGTGTGTGTCTCAGCCCTCACCTAGTGTGCTGGTGTGTGTGTATGCCTCAGCCCTCACCTAGTGTGCTGGTGTGTGTGTGTGCCTCAGCCCTCACCTAGTGTGCTGGTGTGTGTGTGTGTCTCAGCCCTCACCTAGTGTGCTGGTGTGTGTGTGTGCCTCAGCCCTCACCTAGTGTGCTGGTGTGTGTGTGCCCTCACCTAGTGTGCTGGTGTGTGTGTGTGTCTCAGCCCTCACCTAGTGTGCTGGTGTGTGTGTGTGCCCTCACCTAGTGTGCTGGTGTGTGTGTCTCAGCCCTCACCTAGTGTGCTGGTGTGTGTGTGTGTCTCAGCACTCACCTAGTGTGCTGGTGTGTGTGTGTGCCTCAGCCCTCACCTAGTGTGCTGGTGTGTGTGTGTGCCTCAGCCCTCACCTAGTGTGCTGGTGTGTGTGTATGCCTCAGCCCTCACCTAGTGTGCTGGTGTGTGTGTGTGCCTCAGCCCTCACCTAGTGTGCTGGTGTGTGTGTGTGTCTCAGCCCTCACCTAGTGTGCTGGTGTGTGTGTGCCCTCACCTAGTGTGCTGGTGTGTGTGTGTGTCTCAGCCCTCACCTAGTGTGCTGGTGTGTGTGTGTGCCTCAGCCCTCACCTAGTGTGCTGGTGTGTGTGTGTGCCCTCACCTAGTGTGCTGGTGTGTGTGTGTGTGCCCTCACCTAGTGTGCTGGTGTGTGTGTGCCTCAGCCCTCACCTAGTGTGCTGGTGTGTGTGTGTGTCTCAGCCCTCACCTAGTGTGCTGGTGTGTGTGTGTGTCTCAGCCCTCACCTAGTGTGCTGGTGTGTGTGTGTGCCTCAGCCCTCACCTAGTGTGCTGGTGTGTGTGTGTGCCCTCACCTAGTGTGCTGGTGTGTGTGTGTGCCTCAGCCCTCACCTAGTGTGCTGGTGTGTGTGTGTGTCTCAGCCCTCACCTAGTGTGCTGGTGTGTGTGTGTGTGCCCTCACCTAGTGTGCTGGTGTGTGTGTGTGCCTCAGCCCTCACCTAGTGTGCTGGTGTGTGTGTGTGCCTCAGCCCTCACCTAGTGTGCTGGTGTGTGTGTGTGTCTCAGCCCTCACCTAGTGTGCTGGTGTGTGTGTGTGTCTCAGCCCTCACCTAGTGTGCTGGTGTGTGTGTGTGTGCCCTCACCTAGTGTGCTGGTGTGTGTGTGTGCCTCAGCCCTCACCTAGTGTGCTGGTGTGTGTGTGTGTCTCAGCCCTCACCTAGTGTGCTGGTGTGTGTGTGTCTCAGCCCTCACCTAGTGTGCTGGTGTGTGTGTGTGTCTCAGCCCTCACCTAGTGTGCTGGTGTGTGTGTGCCTCAGCCCTCACCTAGTGTGCTGGTGTGTGTGTGTGTCTCAGCCCTCACCTAGTGTGCTGGTGTGTGTGTGTGCCCTCACCTAGTGTGCTGGTGTGTGTGTGTGCCTCAGCCCTCACCTAGTGTGCTGGTGTGTGTGTGTGTCTCAGCCCTCACCTAGTGTGCTGGTGTGTGTGTGTGCCTCAGCCCTCACCTAGTGTGCTGGTGTGTGTGTGTGCCTCAGCCCTCACCTAGTGTGCTGGTGTGTGTGTGTGCCCTCACCTAGTGTGCTGGTGTGTGTGTGTGCCTCAGCCCTCACCTAGTGTGCTGGTGTGTGTGTGCCTCAGCCCTCACCTAGTGTGCTGGTGTGTGTGTGTGCCCTCACCTAGTGTGCTGGTGTGTGTGTGTGTCTCAGCCCTCACCTAGTGTGCTGGTGTGTGTGTGTGCCTCAGCCCTCACCTAGTGTGCTGGTGTGTGTGTGTGCCTCAGCCCTCACCTAGTGTGCTGGTGTGTGTGTGTGTCTCAGCCCTCACCTAGTGTGCTGGTGTGTGTGTGCCCTCACCTAGTGTGCTGGTGTGTGTGTGTGCCTCAGCCCTCACCTAGTGTGCTGGTGTGTGTGTGTGCCTCAGCCCTCACCTAGTGTGCTGGTGTGTGTGTGTGTCTCAGCCCTCACCTAGTGTGCTGGTGTGTGTGTGTGTCTCAGCCCTCACCTAGTGTGCTGGTGTGTGTGTGTGCCTCAGCCCTCACCTAGTGTGCTGGTGTGTGTGTGCCCTCACCTAGTGTGCTGGTGTGTGTGTGTGTGCCCTCACCTAGTGTGCTGGTGTGTGTGTGTGTCTCAGCCCTCACCTAGTGTGCTGGTGTGTGTGTGTGTCTCAGCCCTCACCTAGTGTGCTGGTGTGCCTCAGCCCTCACCTAGTGTGCTGGTGTGTGTGTGTGTGCCCTCACCTAGTGTGCTGGTGTGTGTGTGTGTCTCAGCCCTCACCTAGTGTGCTGGTGTGTGTGTGTGCCTCAGCCCTCACCTAGTGTGCTGGTGTGTGTGTGTGTCTCAGCCCTCACCTAGTGTGCTGGTGTGTGTGTGTGTGCCCTCACCTAGTGTGCTGGTGTGTGTGTGTGTCTCAGCCCTCACCTAGTGTGCTGGTGTGTGTGTGTGCCTCAGCCCTCACCTAGTGTGCTGGTGTGTGTGTGTGCCTCAGCCCTCACCTAGTGTGCTGGTGTGTGTGTGTCTCAGCCCTCACCTAGTGTGCTGGTGTGTGTGTGTGCCTCAGCCCTCACCTAGTGTGCTGGTGTGTGTGTGCCTCAGCCCTCACCTAGTGTGCTGGTGTGTGTGTGTGTCTCAGCCCTCACCTAGTGTGCTGGTGTGTGTGTGTGCCTCAGCCCTCACCTAGTGTGCTGGTGTGTGTGTGTGTGCCCTCACCTAGTGTGCTGGTGTGTGTGTGTCTCAGCCCTCACCTAGTGTGCTGGTGTGTGTGTGTGCCTCAGCCCTCACCTAGTGTGCTGGTGTGTGTGTGTCTCAGCCCTCACCTAGTGTGCTGGTGTGTGTGTGTGCCTCAGCCCTCACCTAGTGTGCTGGTGTGTGTGTGTGTCTCAGCCCTCACCTAGTGTGCTGGTGTGTGTGTGTGCCCTCACCTAGTGTGCTGGTGTGTGTGTGTGTCTCAGCCCTCACCTAGTGTGCTGGTGTGTGTGTGTGCCCTCACCTAGTGTGCTGGTGTGTGTGTGTGCCTCAGCCCTCACCTAGTGTGCTGGTGTGTGTGTGTGTCTCAGCCCTCACCTAGTGTGCTGGTGTGTGTGTGTGCCTCAGCCCTCACCTAGTGTGCTGGTGTGTGTGTGTGCCTCAGCCCTCACCTAGTGTGCTGGTGTGTGTGTGTGTGCCCTCACCTAGTGTGCTGGTGTGTGTGTGTGCCCTCACCTAGTGTGCTGGTGTGTGTGTGTGTCTCAGCCCTCACCTAGTGTGCTGGTGTGTGTGTGTGCCCTCACCTAGTGTGCTGGTGTGTGTGTGTGCCTCAGCCCTCACCTAGTGTGCTGGTGTGTGTGTGTGCCTCAGCCCTCACCTAGTGTGCTGGTGTGTGTGTGCCTCAGCCCTCACCTAGTGTGCTGGTGTGTGTGTGTGCCTCAGCCCTCACCTAGTGTGCTGGTGTGTGTGTCTCAGCCCTCACCTAGTGTGCTGGTGTGTGTGTGTGCCTCAGCCCTCACCTAGTGTGCTGGTGTGTGTGTGTGTGCCCTCACCTAGTGTGCTGGTGTGTGTGTGCCTCAGCCCTCACCTAGTGTGCTGGTGTGTGTGTGTGCCTCAGCCCTCACCTAGTGTGCTGGTGTGTGTGTGTGCCTCAGCCCTCACCTAGTGTGCTGGTGTGTGTGTGTGCCTCAGCCCTCACCTAGTGTGCTGGTGTGTGTGTGTGCCTCAGCCCTCACCTAGTGTGCTGGTGTGTGTGTGTGTCTCAGCCCTCACCTAGTGTGCTGGTGTGTGTGTGTACCTCAGCCCTCACCTAGTGTGCTGGTGTGTGTGTGTGTGTACCTCAACCCTCACCTAGTGTGCTGGTGTGTGTGTGCCTCAGCCCTCACCTAGTGTGCTGGTGTGTGTGTGTGTCTCAGCCCTCACCTAGTGTGCTGGTGTGTGTGTGTACCTCAGCCCTCACCTAGTGTGCTGGTGTGTGTGTGTGCCCTCACCTAGTGTGCTGGTGTGTGTGTGTGTCTCAGCCCTCACCTAGTGTGCTGGTGTGTGTGTGTGTCTCAGCCCTCACCTAGTGTGCTGGTGTGTGTGTGTACCTCAGCCCTCGCCTAGTGTGCTGGTGTGTGTGTGTGTGTACCTCAACCCTCACCTAGCATATATATGTCCATCACTGTCCACAGTCGTGATGGACACATCTGACTCGTACTCTGCCGCTGTGCTGTCAAACAAGCCACACCCATCCAAGAGCTTGAGTTGTCCCGTGTAGACAAGGATCCTGGTAGCATGGTAACGTTGTCTCGGGCCTTGCGTCAGCACAGACTGGAGTCTCTCTGCTAGTCCAAGTTGCAGGAACTATGAACAAACAAGAATTGTATTTCACATGTACACAAGCACACAGCACAACCAAAACATGTTCTCTGCCAAATCATTCCCAATCCATTGGGAGGTGTTTTTTTAAGTAGTGCTGGTCCTGGAAAGGCTCATCAAAGAATGACAAGAACTTCACAATGCTACACATGACACAGTCAACCAATGAACAGTGCTGGGTGTGGCCTCAGAGTTTATGGTCTCTTAGCACTGCAGTAGGTGTGGCCTCAGAGTTCATGTACTCTTAGCACTGCAGTGCTGGGTGTGGCCTCCGAGTTTGTGTACTCTTAGCACTGCAGTGCTGGGTGTGGCCTCAGAATTCATGTACTCTTAGCACTGCAGTGCTGGGTGTGGCCTCAGAATTCATGTACTCTTAGCACTGCAGTGCTGGGTGTGGCCTCCGAGTTCGTGTACTCTTAGCACTGCAGTGCTAAAAAGTTTTATCTTCGAGGTACACAATGTCCTGGCATTAGGTAAGGTGTGTTCCATCAACTGGGTCCCGAGGGATGTTCTATACTGTCACAGTCTCTCCTATCCCATGATTCCTAGGATACTTGACATCACCCTAGTATACTTAGGACTATCCCAGGATACTTGAGATCAGCCAGTATATCCCAGGATACTTGAGATCAGCCTAGAATAATTAGGATTATCCCAAGATAATTGGGATCACCCAAGTGTAGGACTATCCTGGGATACTCGAGATCACCCCGGACTATCCCAGGATACTTGAGATCACACTAGTAGTTATCCCAGATCAACCTAGGATACTTAGGACTACCCCAGGACGTGGACTATCCCGGGATGTCCCTGGTGAGGGTGACTGACTATACAGCATGGGAACTGTATCCTGGGATGTTGGGATTCCCATTAGCCCTTGTCCTGATTCCAGGCAAGCGCCCTCCTCGCTAGGCAAGTATCATGTCTCAATGAACTCTCAGATGCCATTACAATAGCCTTCAACGTTCCTGATGAAGGCTACAGCATCTAGTCGAAACGTCGAAACGTCGAGACAGTACAATTTCAAGTTGATTATTGAGAAGGTTATTGCAAGTATCATGCTCTATCCTAGCAGTGGCACTGTACATGTGAGCTCTTACCTTCTCATGAGAGGACACATTCTGAGTGATGTTTGCCAGTGTGATGAGAGCATTCACCACATTCTCCTGAGAAGGGTCTGAGGTGTGGTCCATTAGGAGAGACAGAGCTCTGCTGGTGGAGAGAGATACTTGCATCTGGGAGTGGGTGCTAGACACAGCCAACATCTTCAGCACGATCCGTCTGGGGCTGAGGTCTGTGACAGAGGTGGGTGTGATTGGACAACCACTCCGAAGGAGGACCAATGTGGGACTGTAGGGGGTCAGAGATGTCCGGCCAAGTTGACTCGCTTCCTTCCACCGGATATCATTAAATCAATGACCACATGCACATAGATATTTTGTCAGGCTAACACAAACAGACTTGAACATGATCTGAACCCAGTCAGTTTAACACTCACGAACTTTAACATGATCAGAACCTAGTAGTCAGGCTAACACAAATATACTTTAACATGACGTGAACCTGGTCCAGTTAACAAACAGATTTTAACATAACCTGAATTTGGTCAGGTTAACAAAACAGACTTTAACACAACCTGAACCTGGTCAGGTTAAGACATACTTTAACATAACCTGAACCTGGTCCGACTTTAACTTAACCCAAACCTGGTCAGGTTAACACAAGATTTTAAAATGACCCGAACCTTATAGCCAGGAAAACATAAACAGACCTTAACATGACTAGCACCTGGTTAGGATAACACTAACAGACTTTAACATGACCTGCACTTGCTCAGGCTAACACAAACAGACTTTGTTATTCACCAAGCCTGGGATGTTACTGCTAATCTGTTTTATGCTGATGCACCCACAAGCCACACCCACCTCAGAGCATTTTGCCCACTGCTGCTCTCGCTGGTCTCACTATGGTAACTAGAGCACCTGTTCCGATTAAGCGTTGAAAGTCCGAGGGCACTTTCTCCATTCCCTCCCTCGTCAGTGGCCGTGCTGGTTGTGTCCGAACTACATTTAGTTTCCATGGAATGTCCACCGCTGTGACGAGAGCTGTTCTCTATGCCGCTATCAGACCCTGATTGGTCACATGACTCTAGGTATTGCAGGAGGGGGGCTGTGGGTATTCGCATGATAGTCCGCAGACAGTCACTCTCATCCTCTCCAATCAGAATGTTGTTCAGGAGAGTTAGACACGTGGTCTAAGGATAAAAGGGTTAAATATTTATATGGATAAGAGAGGGTTAAATATTTATATGGATAAGAGAGGGTTAAATATTTATATGGATAGGAGATCAAAATTTACATGGAGAAGAGAGGGTTAAATATTTATATGGATAGGAGAGGGTTTGATATTTATATGGATGAGATTAAAATTTACATGGAGAAGAGAGGGTTAAATATTTATATGGATAGGAGATTAAAATTTACATGGAGAAGAGAGAGTTAAATATTTATATGGATAGGAGATTAAAATTTACATGGAGAAGCAAGGGTTAAATATTTATATGGATAAGAGAGGGTTAAATATTTATATGGATTGTAGATTAAAATTTACTAAATATTTATGAAGATGGGGCTAAACATTTACATGTGAAGATAGGGTTAAACATTTACATGGAGAAGATGGGGTTAAACATTTACATGGAGAAGATGGGGTTAAACATTTACATGGTGAAGATAGGGTTAAACATTTACATGGAGAAGAGAGGGGAAAACCTTAACCCTCTCACCGCCAAGCTCCCAGAGCAATCTAAATAAAATCAGAAAATCATTATTGCCCATTGCTGATACCAGCATCGGCTACGCCTCACGATCTTCACTACTACTAGGTAACAGAAAAGTGGGGAAGGGGCAAGGGAAACATCGAGGGTGGGTGTGACCAGAACTGGAGAGGACTGGAGGGGAAGTTGCCAGCACTAGAGGTAGGAGTGTCTGGTGCTCACGTAGCAAAGTGGGTGGAGCTGGAGCCGTCAAGTCTGTCAAATAATGTGATTTTAAAAGCAAGTCAAACGTCATTATAAAAACACATAAAAGTGTGCCTGGGGCTAGTTATACATTCATGACACTAGTTTACACAAAATTTGAATTTGAGTACAAATAGTCAAAATTCTACAAGCTAATAGAACCATTCCCGAGTTATTGAGGGAATAACAAGTTATTTATTCTAATTTAACCCATCCCTAGCTATTTAGGAGATAACAAGCTAATATCTAGATACTTCCACAAACCTGAGAAGCCTTCCCTGTGTACATCTTTTCAGCAGAGTCAGGCCACAGTTCCTCCCAGCCTCTGTCTGTATAAGAACCAAGTGAGTGGCCATTGATTCGGAGGCCCCACGAGCTGCAGTCAGCATTCCTAGGTAACTATAGAGATGCCTCCTATAAGAATCTTCCTCAGGAAGGGCCATGTCATCCCTGCCCACTTGAGCAATGAGGTCGTCCAAAGTTAGTCTCTTGTTCATTGCGATGGTCGTCCTGATTGCAGATTGTCGGTAGTTATTCACATACAGTAGCTGCGGGCATTTCCCGGGCATTTCCCGCACTCAACATTCGGTCCACAGGAATAGAGCAACAATAACAAACACTTACGATATAAAAATTATAGCGATAGAACAATCATGCAATCATGCGACTCTTTAAACGTATTTTTGAAAATTGCTCCTACATATAACGCTTCCAGCAGTGAGAGGGTTAACAGGGAAGTGAGATTTATTATAAAACAGCGGTGACAGAGAGGAAAGGGTTATGCACGTCAAGGTTAGTTGTGCCAGAAGCATCGCCTCCCTAATTGAGGGGCCACTCATAATTACACGTGTCAAACCTCATTATGCACACATCTTTGTAGAGTAGCATGGTGTAATGGAAATGACAATTCTAAGGTACAGACCGGTAAAGGGTCTCTGGCCTGGAGCAGCTTGATGGTGAGGTCCAATATTCCTGACCCCAGGGGAGTTTTCTTGCCCTCGGGTCCCCTCGACTTGTAGAGGTTGGACAGCAGCGTGGAGATGAGGGAGAGGCTACTCGGAGGGGTCAAAGGACTCTGAGAAATCTCAATCAGTCTAAGAGGATAGGAAGTGAGTGGGGATGGTGAGGAGGGTGAGGAGATGACGTGTGTGAAGTGTGCAGTGAGTTAGGATGGTGAGGAGATGAAGTGTGTGAAGTGTGCAGTGAGTGAGAATGGTGAGGAGATGACGTGTGTGAAGTGTGCAGTGAGTTAGGATGGTGAGGAGATGACGTGTGTGAAGTGTGCAGTGAGTGAGGATGGTGAGGAGATGACGTGTGTGAAGTGTGCAGTGAGTGAGGATGGTGAGGAGATGACGTATGTGAAGTGTGCAGTGAGTGGGGATGGTGAGGAGATGAAGTGTGTGAAGTGTGCAGTGAGTGGAGTGTGTGAAGTGTGTCTTTAATGGGCGTGTTGAGTGATTGGTGATGCGTGTCGAGAGTGAGGGATGTCTAGCACTGCCAGAACCTCTCCTAGAAGACATCTTGGGATTCCCTGGGCTTGGGATTATCCCAAGATGTCCCTAGCTAACTAGCCCTAGAATAGCTCTAGCCTTTGCCCTACTCCAGGAATGCCCCCAGCCTTAGCCCTGCCCTAGCCCTAGAATACCACTCGTCTTAGCCCTAATTCTTAGCCCAAGCTTAGGCACTAGAGTACCAACCAGCTAAAACCCTGGACCTCTAGTCAGAGTAACCCTATCTGTGGAATACACCAACCTCTAGAGTAGTCCTTGCCCTAGCAGAGCTAGCCATGGAACACACCAACCTCTAGAGTAGCCCTTGCCCTAGCATAGCCCTAGCCATGGAACACACCAACCTCTAGAGTAGCCCTTGCCCTAGCAGAGCCCTAGCCATGGAACACACCAACCTCTAGAGTAGCCCTTGCCCTAGCAGAGCCCTAGCCATGGAACACACCAACCTCTAGAGTAGCCCTTGCCCTAGCAGAGCCCTAGCCATGGAACACACCAACCTCTAGAGTAGCCCTTGCCCTAGCAGAGCCCTAGCCATGGAACACACCAACCTCTAGAGTAGCCCTTGCCCTACCCTAGCCATGGAACACACCAACCTCTAGAGTAGCCCTTGCCCTAGCAGAACCCTAGCCATGGAACACACCAACCTCTAGAGTAGCTCTTGCCGTGTCAGCCCCCCTAACCCTCGCATTGGGCACCCTTGCAATACAGTCAGTCACCCCAACTAAGGGCCACAGTAGGACGTCCTGAGAAAGATAGTGGTGGTACAGGACAGTGAGGAGTGTGTAATTAACAGATGCATTTCCACTCACTTGCTGATGCACTTAGGAAGGCAGATGTAAGACGTCAACACACCCACACTCTCGGAATTGGACGACAACATCGTCATCTCCTTCAGGGCATTCAAACACTCATTCCTGCGACGCCCTTTCCGAGCAAGCGAGCCTATGCCCTTTGACCTCTGAGGCGAGCTAGAAACAAACTTCTCCACAATGGTGTTGATGACGAAACTCGCTTTGGAGTCAGTCTCCTCGTTCCTATTGGACACCATCACGTCTGTTGGTGGAGGCGGGGTTTCATGAAGGGAGTTGCGACTAGATGCCACTGAGCCACGCAAGGCTATGAGAGGAGAGGAGGGTGTGTGGTTGCTGAGGGACGTGCAGGCAATGGAAGACGGGGGAGGGTTAGAACCTGGACCATGCGAGAAGGATTTTCTTCGGTTACGAAAGAGTGGAGAGCTTATCTTCATAATTCCTGACCATTTCCCTTTCTTCTTCTTCTTGGGCAATGTGCCGAAGAAGAGTTCAGCTTCAACTGATGCTGCTCTGGGAACAGGGTCTTCACTAGGCTCCACCTCTTTGTTGTTGAAGCCGGCAGAGGAGGAGGGGCGCGCCTCCAGGTCAACATGGCTCGAGGGCACGTAGAGGTTGGCTGAGACTCGTCGTCTGGGCAGTTCATCGTTCTTCACTTCAGTACCAGAGAAGGACTACGCAACATGGGAATAGAATTAAGTGAGATCATGGAATGTGAGTGAGAGATAACATTGGAACAAAAGTGAGAAGAAAACACGAGTGGAAATCCACCAGGTTCGACTGGGAACGTGCACCACCTACCTGTGGTGACCCCTCGGGCGAGAGTGTATGGTGGTCAGCCTCCATGTGCGAGAGGATGTCGTCAAATAAGGTCGTCTGTTTGCTAGTCCGGGGAGACCCGGATAAAAAGGGGTGTGCAAAGAGAGGTGACCTACAGGCGTAGGTCAGGCCCTCATCTTCCAACTCATCTTCACTCTGGAAATAAAATAAAATAAAATGCATCCCACAATATATATATATATAATTGCTCTCCTTACCACGCCCACTCTCCTCCCTACCCCCTACCCCCCGCCCACTCTCCTCTACCACCCCTACCCCCGCCCCCTCTCCTCCCTACCCCCCGCCCCCTCTCCTCCCACTACTCCCTACCCCCTCTCCTCCCTACCCCCCGCCCCCTCTCCTCCCTACCCCCCGCCCCCTCTCCTCCCTACCCCCTGCCCCCTCTCCTCCCACTACTCCCCGCCCCCGCTCCTCCCTACCCCCCGCCCCCTCTCCTCCCACTACTCCCTAACCCCCGCCCACTCTCCTCCCACTACTCCGTATCCCCGCCCCCTCTCCTCCCACTACTTCCCCGCCCCCTCTCCTCCCACTATCCCTACCCCCCGCCCACTCTCCTCTCCGTCCCACTCACCTGATCCCTCTGTCCTTGGCTGTCCTGTCGGGTGTTGAAATCTTGCCCTAGCATCTGCGCAATGTCGCTGTCCGTGTCGTCTTCACGCAGCGTACCTGTGAGTTGCAACCATTGCACTTTATACAGCAGGCAATTATAGTAAGTCCTCCCACCCTGCAATGAGGGGTATCCAATGTTGGGGAGAAACATTCTCAATCTGCTGACTAGAGGGGCCCTGTCGCCATTTTACAAGTATTAACAACTACAAAACTACAAGGAAGGCGTCCACAGAGCACATGTGCATGGCGACCACAGAGCATACCAGTGCACGTGCATGGCGTCCACAGAGCACACCTGCACACGAGCATGGCATCCACAGAGCACACCAGCACACATGCATGGCATCCACAGAGCACACCAGCGCACGTGCATGGCGTCCATAGAGCACACCAGCACATGTGCATGGCGTCCACAGAGCACACCAGCGCACATGCATGGTGACCACAGAGCACACCAGCGCACATGCATGGCGACCACAGAGCACACCAGTGCACATGCATGGCGACCAGCTGCCATGGCCACAGCAGAGCTTGGGGAACCTGTCTGGACAAAATAGGCAACTGAGGTTCACTGTGGCTGCATGGTTTGTGCAGCCACCTCAACATTAGTCTCAAGTAGCCAGAGCTCAGCACAACCACACCCACCTGGTAACCCAGCCACACCCACCTGATAGCCCAGCTCAGCACAGTCACACCCACCTGATAGCCCAGCTCAGCACAACCACACCTACCTGGCCGCCCAGCCCAGCCACACCCACCTGGTAGCCCGCCCCAGCACAGCCACACCCACCTGGTAGCCCAGCTCAGCTAAACCACACCTACCTGGATCACACCTACCTGGAGTAGGTGAATAGACTGTAATTAGAGTGAACTAGCTCTACATGTAGTTGGCCTGCAGGACAGAGAGGGTTAAGTGACATCAGCTCTGCAGCAGTGACAAGCTAGAAAAACTTCATAGAGAAGCATCTCCACACCATAATGGAGGCTAGTGCATCTCCACACCATAATGGAGGCTAGTGCAGCATCTCCACACCATAATGGAGGCTAGTGCATCTCCACACCATAATGGAGGCTAGTGCATCTCCACACCATAATGGAGGCTAATGCATCTCCACACCATAATGGAGGCTAGTGCATCACCACACCATAATGGAGGCTAGTGCATCTCCACACCATAATGGAGGCTAGTGCATCTCCACACCATAATGGAGGCTAGTGCAGCATCTCCACACCATAATGGAGGCTAGTGCAGCATCTCCACACTATAATGAAGGCTAGTGCATCTCCACACCATAATGAAGGCTAGTGCATCTCCACACCATAATGGAGGCTAATGCAGTTCAAAGGAAATATTATATTGTCTTGTATTTGCTTATGTTCTAGAGGAGCATCCTCCGCCAAGAAGTTGCTCAGGACATCTCCAGAGCTAAGCAAGCACAGATGCCATTCCTTACCTGTTTATAAAGTAGACGCACATGCCTCCATATTCACTTTGACATATGCCTCAGAAGTAGTTCCTGGTTGTGTTGGAGGTCTGAGCTGTTAACTATTGCCACAAGAGTAAGCTTCTGAGGACACTATTCCTGGTTGTGTTGGAGGTCTGAGCTGTTAACTATTGCCACAAGAGTAAGCTTCTGAGGACACTATTCCTGGTTGTGTTGGAGGTCTGAGCTGTTAACTATTGCCACAAGAGTAAGCTTCTGAGGACACTATTCCTGGTTGTGTTGGAGGTCTGAGCTGTTTACTATTGCCACAAGAGTAAGCTTCTGAGGACACTATTCCTGGTTGTGTTGGAGGTCTGAGCTGTTAACTATTGCCACAAGAGTAAGCTTCTGAGGACACTATTCCTGGTTGTGTTGGAGGTCTGAGCTGTTAACTATTGCCACAAGAGTAAGCTTCTGAGGATACTATTCCTGGTTGTGTTGGAGGTCTGAGCTGTTAACTATTGCCACAAGAGTAAGCTTCTGAGGATACTATTCCTGGTTGTGTTGGAGGTCTGAGCTGTTAACTATTGCCACAAGAGTAAGCTTCTGAGGATACTATTCCTGGTTGTGTTGGAGGTCTGAGCTGTTAACTATTGCCACAAGAGTAAGCTTCTGAGGACACTATTCCTGGTTGTGTTGGAGGTCTGAGCTGTTAACTATTGCCACAAGAGTAAGCTTCTGAGCATACTATTCCTGGTTGTGTTGGAGGTCTGAGCTGTTAACTATTGCCACAAGAGTAAGCTTCTGAGGACACTATTCCTGGTTGTGTTGGAGGTTTGTGCTGTTAACTATTGCCACAAGAGTAAGCTTCTGAGGACACTATTCCTGGTTGTGTTGGAGGAATGTGCTATTAACTATTGCCACAAGAGTAAGCTTCTGAGGACACTATTCCTGGTTGTGTTGGAGGTCTATGCTGTTAGCTATTGCCACAAGAGTAAGCTTCTGAGGACACTATTCCTGGTTGTGTTGGAGGTCTGAGCTGTTAACTATTGCCACAAGAGTAAGCTTCTGAGGACACTATTCCTGGTTGTGTTGGAGGTCTGTGCTGTTAACTATTGCCACAAGAGTAAGCTTCTGAGGACACTATTCCTGGTTGTGTTGGAGGTCTGTGCTGTTAACTATTGCCACAAGAGTAAGCTTCTGAGGACACTATTCCTGGTTGTGTTGGAGGTCTGTGCTGTTAACTATTCACTTCTTTGTGGTGAAGATGTAGCGGCTGCTGACTGCTCAGCTAGACTTGCATGCAGGTTACTGCTCTAGGTGTGCCAGCACTGTTCCAGGTGCACTGCAGGCTACTGCTCTAAGTGTGCCAGCACTGTTCCAGGTGCACTGCAGGCTTGTGTGTGTGGAACAGTTCAAGTCACCTCTTCCTAAAAACAAACCTTCAAGTTTTCTCAGGTAGAACAATTCTCTTCCTTTCCTTTCCAGCAATGGCAGCAAAGTGCTAGCTAGCTAGGCTAAAAATACAGCTGCAGATAACGTTCACGAGCAGAGTACCCGCCCATACGCATGCATGCACACAATGTCGTGATCTCAGCAGCGGAAGGAGTTTAACAGAATGTCTGGTTAACGAGCGTGTTTGGATAAGTGACCTCCTATCAATATATGTACACCTCGATCTCTTCCCTCGCTTCAGTGCAAGCACCAGAGCAGACAAGGCATCAACCATTGTTAGCATGTTAAACATGCAGGGTCAAGATGTCTCCAAAATGACTCAATTCTGGTCCCTTATCTCTACGACAGCGAAGGAGTGGCTTTTGTCAAAATGGGTGGGCACACACATGGTTTCAGACACACACACCCTCCCCCTGTTGCTTCCCACCCGCTACTTCTGCCTCCGTGTCCTGAGGAGGTATCATCATGGGCGCACTTGAGATGCAAATACCATCCAATAGGCTCGACATTGAGCCACACCCACATACACACATACCAGTGGAGCTGCCAGAGTCCGCCCTGAACTTTGTCACGTTTCCTCCGAGCAACGTCATGAGCCGCTGCTCTTGAAGAACAGCGGCCGAGGAGAGGGACTGAGGGTGTGGCTGAGGTACGTCATCTTCGACAGTGACACACTCTTCTTTAGGGGCTATGTATAAAATTGAGGATCAGGAGATTAGCACGATTATTGGTAGAGCACTGATACACTGAGTGCTGCACAGAATCACTGGAACAGTTACACACTTAATAAATAATTAACACTAACAGTAGAAAACCTAATGAAGTAGGACACGCCTTGCCTGAGGCATGCCCCTGTGTGTGTGTGTGTGTGTGTGTGTGTGTGTGTGTGTGTGTGTGTGTGTGTGTGTGTGTGTGTGTACTAAAAAGTTGATTATTGAGAAAGTGACTGCATGTTAGAAAAACAGAACCTAATAATTCGGAACCCCCCCCCCCCCCACACACACACCCTCCCTGTACATCCTCTAGTAGAGAACACCCCCTAATAGTCCTCATGCAGCTCAATTAGATGTAGGAACCCGCTCCAAAGCTAACTGTCGCTCCAGCTATAACCACCTGTGCCTAGACACACTGTGTGGTGCTAGTCCACACTCCACCTGTACCTAGACACACTGTGGTGCTAGTCCACACTCCACCTGTGTCTAGACACACTGTGGTGCTAGTCCACACTCCACCTGTGCCTAGACACACTGTGGTGCTAGTCCACACTCCACCTGTACCTAGACACACTGTGTGGTGCTAGTCCACACTCCACCTGTGCCTAGACACACTGTGGTGCTAGTCCACACTCCACCTGTACCTAGACACACTGTGGTGCTAGTCCACACTCCACCTGTACCTAGACACACTGTGGTGCTAGTCCACACTCCACCTGTACCTAGACACACTGTGGTGCTAGTCCACACTCCACCTGTACCTAGACACACTGTGGTGCTAGTCCACACTCCACCTGTGCCTAGACACACTGTGGTGCTAGTCCACACTCCACCTGTGCCTAGACACACTGTGGTGCTAGTCCACACTCCACCTGTACCTAGACACACTGTGGTGCTAGTCCACACTCCACCTGTGCCTAGACACACTGTGGTGCTAGTCCACACTCCACCTGTACCTAGACACACTGTGGTGCTAGTCCACACTCCACCTGTGCCTAGACACACTGTGGTGCTAGTCCACACTCCACCTGTGCCTAGACACACTGTGGTGCTAGTCCACACTCCACCTGTGCCTAGACACACTGTGGTGCTAGTCCACACTCCACCTAGACACACTGTGGTGCTAGTCCACACTCCACCTGTACCTAGACACACTGTGATGCTAGTCCACACTCCACCTGTACCTAGACACACTGTGGTGCTAGTCCACACTCCACCTAGACACACTGTGGTGCTAGTCCACACTCCACCTGTACCTAGACACACTGTGGTGCTAGTCCACACTCCACCTGTGCCTAGACACACTGTGGTGCTAGTCCACACTCCACCTGTGCCTAGACACACTGTGTGGTGCTAGTCCACACTCCACCTGTACCTAGACACACTGTGGTGCTAGTCCACACTCCACCTGTGTCTAGACACACTGTGGTGCTAGTCCACACTCCACCTGTGCCTAGACACACTGTGGTGCTAGTCCACACTCCACCTGTACCTAGACACACTGTGTGGTGCTAGTCCACACTCCACCTGTGCCTAGACACACTGTGGTGCTAGTCCACACTCCACCTGTACCTAGACACACTGTGGTGCTAGTCCACACTCCACCTGTACCTAGACACACTGTGGTGCTAGTCCACACTCCACCTGTACCTAGACACACTGTGGTGCTAGTCCACACTCCACCTGTACCTAGACACACTGTGGTGCTAGTCCACACTCCACCTGTGCCTAGACACACTGTGGTGCTAGTCCACACTCCACCTGTGCCTAGACACACTGTGGTGCTAGTCCACACTCCACCTGTACCTAGACACACTGTGGTGCTAGTCCACACTCCACCTGTGCCTAGACACACTGTGGTGCTAGTCCACACTCCACCTGTACCTAGACACACTGTGGTGCTAGTCCACACTCCACCTGTGCCTAGACACACTGTGGTGCTAGTCCACACTCCACCTGTGCCTAGACACACTGTGGTGCTAGTCCACACTCCACCTGTGCCTAGACACACTGTGGTGCTAGTCCACACTCCACCTAGACACACTGTGGTGCTAGTCCACACTCCACCTGTACCTAGACACACTGTGATGCTAGTCCACACTCCACCTGTACCTAGACACACTGTGGTGCTAGTCCACACTCCACCTAGACACACTGTGGTGCTAGTCCACACTCCACCTGTACCTAGACACACTGTGGTGCTAGTCCACACTCCACCTGTACCTAGACACACTGTGGTGCTAGTCCACACTCCACCTGTACCTAGACACACTGTGGTGCTAGTCCACACTCCACCTGTACCTAGACACACTGTGATGCTAGTCCACACTCCACCTGTACCTAGACACACTGTGGTGCTAGTCCACACTCCACCTAGACACACTGTGGTGCTAGTCCACACTCCACCTGTACCTAGACACACTGTGGTGCTAGTCCACACTCCACCTGTGCCTAGACACACTGTGGTGCTAGTCCACACTCCACCTGTACCTAGACACACTGTGTGGTGCTAGTCCACACTCCACCTGTACCTAGACACACTGTGGTGCTAGTCCACACTCCACCTGTACCTAGACACACTGTGGTGCTAGTCCACACTCCACCTGTGCCTAGACACACTGTGCTAGTCCACACTCCACCTGTGCCTAGACACACTGTGGTGCTAGTCCACACTCCACCTGTACCTAGACACACTGTGGTGCTAGTCCACACTCCATCTGTGCCTAGACACACTGTGGTGCTAGTCCACACTCCACCTGTACCTAGACACACTGTGGTGCTAGTCCACACTCCACCTGTACCTAGACACACTGTGGTGCTAGTCCACACTCCATCTGTGCCTAGACACACTGTGGTGCTAGTCCACACTCCACCTGTGCCTAGACACACTGTGTGGTGCTAGTCCACACTCCACCTGTGCCTAGACACACTGTGTGGTGCTAGTCCACACTCCACCTGTGCCTAGACACACTGTGGTGCTAGTCCACACTCCACCTGTGCCTAGACACACTGTGGTGCTAGTCCACACTCCACCTGTACCTAGACACACTGTGGTGCTAGTCCACACTCCACCTGTACCTAGACACACTGTGGTGCTAGTCCACACTCCACCTGTGCCTAGACACACTGTGGTGCTAGTCCACACTCCACCTGTACCTAGACACACTGTGGTGCTAGTCCACACTCCACCTGTGCCTAGACACACTGTGGTGCTAGTCCACACTCCACCTAGACACACTGTGGTGCTAGTCCACACTCCACCTGTGCCTAGACACACTGTGGTGCTAGTCCACACTCCACCTGTACCTAGACACACTGTGGTGCTAGTCCACACTCCACCTGTACCTAGACACACTGTGGTGCTAGTCCACACTCCACCTGTACCTAGACACACTGTGGTGCTAGTCCACACTCCACCTGTACCTAGACACACTGTGGTGCTAGTCCACACTCCACCTGTGCCTAGACACACTGTGGTGCTAGTCCACACTCCACCTGTGCCTAGACACACTGTGGTGCTAGTCCACACTCAACCTGTACCTAGACACACTGTGGTGCTAGTCCACACTCCACCTGTTCCTAGACACACTGTGGTGCTAGTCCACACTCCACCTGTGCCTAGACACACTGTGGTGCTAGTCCACACTCCACCTGTGTCTAGACACACTGTGGTGCTAGTCCACACTCCACCTGTGCCTAGACACTGTGGTGCTAGTCCACACTCCACCTGTGCCTAGACACACTGTGGTGCTAGTCCACACTCCACCTGTGCCTAGACACACTGTGGTGCTAGTCCACACTCCACCTGTGCCTAGACACACTGTGGTGCTAGTCCACACTCCACCTGTGCCTAGACACACTGTGGTGCTAGTCCACACTCCACCTGTGTCTAGACACACTGTGGTGCTAGTCCACACTCCACCTGTGCCTAGACACTGTGGTGCTAGTCCACACTCCACCTGTGCCTAGACACACTGTGGTGCTAGTCCACACTCCACCTGTGCCTAGACACACTGTGGTGCTAGTCCACACTCCACCTGTGCCTAGACACACTGTGGTGCTAGTCCACACTCCACCTGTACCTAGACACACTGTGGTGCTAGTCCACACTCCACCTGTGCCTAGACACACTGTGTGGTGCTAGTCCACACTCCACCTGTGCCTAGACACATGTGGTGCTAGTCCACACTCCACCTGTACCTAGACACACTGTGTGGTGCTAGTCCACACTCCACCTGTACCTAGACACACTGTGGTGCTAGTCCACACTCCACCTGTGCCTAGACACACTGTGGTGCTAGTCCACACTCCACCTGTACCTAGACACACTGTGGTGCTAGTCCACACTCCACCTGTACCTAGACACACTGTGGTGCTAGTCCACACTCCACCTGTACCTAGACACACTGTGGTGCTAGTCCACACTCCACCTGTGCCTAGACACACTGTGGTGCTAGTCCACACTCCACCTGTACCTAGACACACTGTGGTGCTAGTCCACACTCCACCTGTGCCTAGACACACTGTGGTGCTAGTCCACACTCCACCTGTACCTAGACACACTGTGGTGCTAGTCCACACTCCACCTGTACCTAGACACACTGTGGTGCTAGTCCACACTCCACCTGTGCCTAGACACACTGTGGTGCTAGTCCACACTCCACCTGTGCCTAGACACACTGTGGTGCTAGTCCACACTCCACCTGTGCCTAGACACACTGTGGTGCTAGTCCATACTCCACCTAGACACACTGTGGTGCTAGTCCACACTCCACCTGTGCCTAGACACACTGTGTGGTGCTAGTCCACACTCCACCTGTGCCTAGACACACTGTGGTCCTAGTCCACACTCCACCTGTGCCTAGACACACTGTGGTGCTAGTCCACACTCCACCTGTACCTAGACACACTGTGGTGCTAGTCCACACTCCACCTGTACCCAGACACACTGTGTGGTGCTAGTCCACACTCCACCTAGACACACTGTGGTGCTAGTCCACACTCCACCTGTGCCTAGACACACTGTGGTGCTAGTCCACACTACCTGTACCTAGACACACTGTGGTGCTAGTCCACACTCCACCTGTGCCTAGACACACTGTGGTGCTAGTCCACACTCCACCTGTACCTAGACACACTGTGGTGCTAGTCCACACTCCACCTGTGCCTAGACACACTGTGTGGTGCTAGTCCACACTCCACCTGTGCCTAGACACACTGTGGTGCTAGTCCACACTCCACCTGTGCCTAGACACACTGTGGTGCTAGTCCACACTCCACCTGTGCCTAGACACACTGTGGTGCTAGTCCACACTCCACCTGTGCCTAGACACACTGTGGTGCTAGTCCACACTCCACCTGTGCCTAGACACACTGTGGTGCTAGTCCACACTCCACCTGTGCCTAGACACACTGTGGTGCTAGTCCACACTCCACCTGTACCTAGACACACTGTGGTGCTAGTCCACACTCCACCTGTACCTAGACACACTGTGGTGCTAGTCCACACTCCACCTGTACCTAGACACACTGTGGTGCTAGTCCACACTCCACCTGTACCTAGACACACTGTGGTGCTAGTCCACACTCCACCTGTGCCTAGACACACTGTGGTGCTAGTCCACACTCCACCTGTGCCTAGACACACTGTGGTGCTAGTCCACACTCCACCTGTGCCTAGACACACTGTGGTGCTAGTCCACACTCCACCTGTACCTCGATGCAAGTCCGGCTCGCTCAGAGAGGCTTCCAGCTTGTTAGTGACAGGGCCCTCCACCTGGTCCACACTGACCACACCCACATTATTGTTGACGTCCTTGCTTGTTTGTATCAGTGTGATGAGATCGTGCAGGGCCTTGTCTGAGCTCTGCAACGCCTCATAATATGCTGAGTCCACGGCACAATCTGACGGATACTTCAGTCGGTCCCTAACAAGCTGTTCATCTTCATCAACTTCCTGGAGCTCCACCAGGTTGCCATGGCTACGAGAGTGAGGCTGTCCTTGTGGGATGGACTTCTTACGATGGGCATGGTTTGTAATGGCACGTGCACCAAAATTGACCTTGTCTACAATGTGGGAAAGGTCTCCATTGAGGTTGTCCACACCCCATGAGTTACGTAACCTGTTGTCCAATATTGAGTTGGGACGAGAAGAGGAGGGACTGGGAGTTTCCTCCGAATGAAGGCCGTCTCCTTGATCTTTAATCAGAGGAGACGACACAAAGGTCTCGCACGCTGACGTAATCAGACGGTTGAGCATCTCTCTCAATTCCTATAATACAGAGTGCGGGAATTTATTGATAACATTAGATTACTGAGAGGATATTAGATTACTGACAGGACATTTAGATTACTGAGAGACTATTAGATTACTGACAGAACATTAGGCATATTAGATCATTGATATATGTCACGTTTTAGATTACTGATAGTGTATGATATTAAGCGTATTAGATAGAGATTACTGAGTATACATTAGATTTAATACTGACGGCTGGTGCTATAACATTCCGTTGAGTTCAGTGGAATGACCTTTAACTTTGAACATTAAATTTTACTGAAATGGTCAACAACTTTGGCAAAGAGTAAGGTTTGTTCACTAGTAGGAGGCGAAGAAAGAGAAAGATGCTGGAGATCTATTGCTAGCAACTAGCTCTAGCTAACACTAGTTGTAGTAGTATAGTTGTAGCTAGGGCATTATCACCTGACCTGCAACTACTAGCTCTAGTTAACACTAGTTATAGTAGTATAGTTGTAGCTAGGCACAGGCCCATGAGAACATGATGGGTTGGCACATGGCTAGGCACAGGCCCATGAGAACATGGTGGGTTGACACACAGCTAGGCCCATGAGAACATGATGGGTTGCCAGGCCCATGAGAACATGATCGGTTGGCACACGGCTAGGCACAGGCCCATGAGAACATGGTGGGCTGGCACACGCCAGGCCCATGAGAACATGATGGGTTGGCACACGGCTAGGCACAGGCCCATGAGAACATGATGGGTTGGCACATGGCTAGGCACAGACCCATGAGAACATGGTGGGTTGGCACACGCCAGGCCCATGAGAACATGGTGGGCTGGCACACGGCTAGGCCCATGAGAACATGATGGGTTGGCACACGGCTAGGCACAGGCCCATGAGAACATGATGGGTTGGCACACGCCAGGCCCATGAGAACATGGTGGGTTGGCACACAGCTAGGTCAGGCCCATGAGAACATGGTGGGTTGGCACACGCCAGGCCCATGAGAACATGATGGGTTGGCACACGGCTAGGCACAGGCCATGAGACATGGTGGGTTGGCACACGGCTAGGCCCATGAGAACATGGTGGGTTGGCACACAGCTAGGCACAGGCCCATGAGAACATGGTGGGCTGGCACACGGCTAGGCACAGGCCCATGAGAACATGGTGGGTTGGTACACGGCTAGGTCAGGCCCATGAGAACATGGTGGGTTGGCACACGGCTAGGCACAGGCCCATGGGAACATGGTGGGTTGGCACTCGGCTAGGCACAGGCACATGTAGAACCACCAAAATCAGAATCACAAGCGTTACCATGACAATGGCTAAAACTGGGTCTGTGTGCTTACTGGGTTGAGGTCAAAAGGTCGTAACCCTAGAATATCTGAGTCCATGATGTGAGCTCCAAATTCCAAGAGAGAAATAGTGCACTCCATGAGTTCATTCTGCGCCGAGGAGAAGTGCAGAGGGGTGCGTCTAGAGAGGAGCAGTGGGGACCGAGGAGAATACATAGAGGCAGGGAGGGAGATGGGTTAGGTGTAGCTGTGGGTTGCTAACGACTATTAATAGCTCATGAAACAACAACACAATAACAACAAATAATAAAATTCAACAATCATTACTTATAGCCATCACTATGGATACAGCCATCACTATGGATACAGCCATCACTATGGATACAGCCATCACTATGGATACAGCCATCACTATGGATACAGCCCCCTCCCCTCACCTCATGAGGTCAAGACTGTTGACCTCTGCATTGTTGTGTAAAAGTGTTTGTAGAATGTGGATGTTCCCCTCGGCCACTGCTCTGTGTATTGGCTTACAGTCGTTCCAGCCGGTAGCCTCCAAGGATGCGTTGCTAATGAGGGGTAAACAAAGGTCATGTGATCACATGCAATGGCACGTGCTACCCACAGGTCAGTAAGTTCTACTCTGTATCTTGTATATACTCAAGTCCCTCAGTGCAAGACAGAGGAGATTCTTAAAGGTAACAAGTGACCCTTTACCTTGTAAAACAGTGAATAAGTACACAGCTTTTTTTCTTTTTTAACAGCAGGTATTCATCTAGCAGCACCTCCTTCAAGAACAGGCCTTCATCTTGCTTTACTTCTTCCCTAGAGATATCACAATCAAGCACCTCCTTCAAGAACAGGCCTTCATCTTGCTTTACTTCTTCCCTAGAGATATCACAATCAAGCACCTCCTTCAAGAACAGGCCTTCATCTTGCTTTACTTCTTCCCTAGAGATATCACAATCAAGCACCTCCTTCAAGAACAGGCCTTCATCTTGCTTTGCAACTTCCCTAGAGATATCACAATCAAGCACCTCCTTCAAGAACAGGCCTTCATCTTGCTTTACTTCTTCCCTAGAGATATCACAATCAAGCACCTCCTTCAAGAACAGGCCTTCATCTTGCTCTACTTCTTCCCTAGAGATATCACAATCAAGCACCTCCTTCAAGAACAGGCCTTCATCTTGCTCTATTTCTTCCCTAGAGATATCACAATCAAGCACCTCCTTCAAGAACAGGCTTCATCTTGCTTTACTTCTTCCCTAGAGATATCACAATCAAGCACCTCCTTCAAGAACAGGCCTTCATCTTGCTCTGCTTCTTCACTAGAGATATCACAATCAAGCACCTCCTTCAAGAACAGGCCTTCATCTTGCTCTGCTTCTTCACTAGAGATATCACAATCAAGCACCTCCTTCAAGAAAAGGCCTTCATCTTGCTTTACTTCTTCCCTAGAGATATCACAATCAAGCACCTCCTTCAAGAACAGGCATTCATCTTGCTTTACTTCTTCCCTAGAGATATCACAATCAAGCACCTCCTTCAAGAACAGGCTTCATCTTGCTTTACTTCTTCCCTAGAGATATCACAATCAAGCACCTCCTTCAAGAACAGGCCTTCATCTTGCTCTGCTTCTTCACTAGAGATATCACAATCAAGCACCTCCTTCAAGAACAGGCCTTCATCTTGCTCTGCTTCTTCACTAGAGATATCACAATCAAGCACCTCCTTCAAGAAAAGGCCTTCATCTTGCTTTACTTCTTCCCTAGAGATATCACAATCAAGCACCTCCTTCAAGAACAGGCATTCATCTTGCTTTACTTCTTCCCTAGAGATATCACAATCAAGCACCTCCTTCAAGAACAGGCCTTCATCTTGCTCTGCTTCTTCACTAGAGATATCACAATCAAGCACCTCCTTCAAGAACAGGCCTTCATCTTGCTTTACTTCTTCCCTAGAGATATCACAATCAAGCACCTCCTTCAAGAACAGGCCTTCATCTTGCTCTGTTTCTTCCCTAGAGATATCACAATCAAGCACCTCCTTCAAGAACAGGCCTTCATCTTGCTTTACTTCTTCCCTAGAGATATCACAATCAAGCACCTCCTTCAAGAACTTTGTGGCAGTGGCTCAGGATGATAGCTCCAGCACTAACCAGCACATGTTGTTGTTTACATGGTTACAATGTTGATTACTAAATTGGCTACACACACTCAAACATGACCACAAGTTTGTCACAGCTGGTAATGAAGGGTCTGTGTTGTTAACTACTGTTATCACATTAAGCGTCTCACTACACTATGTAACCCACAATTCACTTCTGTGCAGTGAAACCGTCAGCAGCTGCTGAGTCAGCTCAGCTCAAAATTGTGCACCCATGAGCACGGCCATGATTTTGATGATCTTTAGCGATTGTTGTATTTAGTGAACTGGGGAAAAAGTTGGTCCGTGCAATCTTTTGAGCAATTTGGAGTTAAAATTATACGGAAAGGAACTATGGAACGCAACCATACCCTCGCCTGGTTATTGTGTGTGAGGGAGACAAACACAGGCCAGGGCTAGGGCTAGGAGGCTAGGGCCAGTGCTAGGGCCAGGGGCTGGGGCTAGGGCTAAGGGCCAGGGCTAGGGCCGGGGCTAGGGCTGGGGCTAGGGCTGGGGCCAGGGCTGGGGCCAGGGCCAGGGCCAGGGCCAGGGCCAGGGCCAGGGCCAGGGCTAGGGAAGAGAGGCCTTGGAAAATGAATGGTTTGTTTTGTTTTGTGGGTGTGGCTTCAGGTTTACTACCTTAGCGTAGGATTTAAGGCATTTGGAAGTGTTTCTGGAACTCAAAATAGCTGAAACCTGTTTGGGATGCCAAGCAGCTGCTAGAGTGGACTTTAGCCGAGGTAGGAGGAGCTTCGTTAGTGTTGGCAGCCGCCACTTTGAAGTAGGGGTCAACCCAGTTTAGGGGCATGTCACCCCCCGGATACTAGTATTCTACATGTAGTAATATACTAGAGGGTTCAAGACTAGCACGAGAATACCACATACTTGAGGAAACTCTCTGTTCCACACAGGGTAATGGGTATGTCCATGGAGACCCTTTACCATGATCCTGTGTCGAAAATGGGCGTGGCCCATGAAGCCCCCTTACCATCCTACCCCATTAATCTGTGCGGCAGTAGGATGGCCCCTGTGGTGCTTCACAGGACAAACCTTGTCCTTTGTGGGCAATCTTTGTGGGCAATCCCCTAGTAAGATAACTTTCTAGTGATGGCAGTCTTGCAAACAAGTGGAGGAAGGCTACTAAGTGGCACACCTGCACTGCTAGTATACTAGTAGTATACTAGTGGTATACTAGTGGTATACAACTAGCATGGCAGACTAGCAGTACATTAGTGATATACTAATACTGGTGCATACCAATTGTACACCAGGGAGATACTAGTATACTAGTCAGGGTTTCATTTAGAAAATTGAAAATTGTCCAAGGGGGGGGCAACTGGAGGAATCTGGATTTTAAGGGAGGGGGGGGGGCATGATGGTTAAAGATGTTAAAGGGGGGGCAAAAAGGTTCCAAGGGACATCCCCCCCCCCCTAAATGAAACCCTGCTAGTGGTATCCAACTACATGTAGCATGGTATACTAGTAGTAAATTAGTGGTATACTAATATACTGGTGCATACCAACTGTATACCAGGGAAATACTAGAGTATACTAGTGCAATGCTATACTCACGAGTATGACTACATAATACTGGCATACCTAGTGACACAATAGTGGTATACTAGCAGGTATACTAGCAATAAGGTAGTGGTACAATAGTGGTATACTAGCAGGTATACTAGCAATAAGGTAGTGGTACAATAGTGGTATACTAGCAGGTATACTAGCAATAAGGTAGTGGCACAATAGATAGTGGTATGTTAGAAGTATACTAATGGTTTACTAGTAGTATACTAATGGTTTACTAGTAGTATACTAATGGTTTACTAGTAGTATACTAATGGTTTACTAGTAGCATACTACTAGTGCTACATAAGGAGACAAGTAGTTCTATGTGCGTGATCACTCACTTGTTGCAGAGGATGGTGACGCTCTGCAGCTGCCCAAACGCGACAGCGTAATGCAGCAGAGTGTTGCCACTGCTGTCGTGCGAGTTGGACACGTTACCCAGGCTCATGTAGTGACTGAGCAGAGAGGGGTTAGCCCCAGCCATGGCGGCCAGCGAGTCCTCAAACACATTAGTAGGAGTCACCACGCGTCTGGTGATGGAGAGAGGGAGGGAGGGGGAGGGGGGAGGTAAAGATGAAACCAACACAGTGCGTTCTAGTTAGATAGATGCTGACCATATGATATTGCTGGCTGTGAATGACCTCCTCAGCTGTGAGCTAATTATCACTTACTGCAGGCTTTACCACTCACTTCATTAGTGGTTTTTTAATTTTTAAATGATCATACATTGATTCGACGACTTTCTCGACCATCGACTTAAAATTTGTTACCTGACATTTCAGCTAGGCTCGAACCTTCAAGAATTCCAGATGAAGGCTAGAGCATCTAGCCAAAAGTGTCCGGTGACAAATTTTAAGCTAATTACCTACATGGTATTATATTCTAGAATGTTCGTTGGGAGATAGGATTCATATGTGGCTGTAATCTTTCCAGTTCAAATTCAACTTTTCCAAACCTGTTTAAACATTAGAATACAGAGAAGGGCATTGAAGGGTTAAGGAAGGACCTCGAGGATTAACCCTCTCACTGGCAACTTTATGGAAGGCTACATCATCATATTCAGTATAAAATCAGTTGCAGCTGTGACTATTTTAGATAGTGTAGTGAGGCTTGCAAATAGTGATACCAAGTGGCAATCCTTTTTCTAGTAATTGCTTGGCAATTTCCCCCCCCTAAATATCCTTTATCTCCAAAGAGTTTCCTGTTAACCCTTTTAGTTGAGAATTGCACCTAAGTAACCATACATCACTAGGTTGCCATGAATTTGCGGTTAAAAAGGGCAGATTTCTGACGTTTTATGTCATTAAAGAGTAGAAACAGTTTCATAATGTTGAAAAGGAAGCTAATGTTCCAATTTTGACAAGAATTAGCGATTAAAGACAGTCTTTCCTCAAAATGCTCAAAAACGTCCCAATTGGAGCTAAATAGAGCTTCTTTCGGTTAAAAAGGGGATATTTCTCCTACATGGCGCTAAAATTTGGTTGCTCAGCAACTAAACCACAGAACATGAATATGTTTATAATGTATTCTTTCACTTGTTATTTGAGCAATAGATTGGCAGAGAGGAATGGGAGAAGCACAAGGAGCTGATGGAGAGTCAACTGAACCAGTGGGCATGAGATTCCAAGTCTGAGGCAGAACATGTCACAGAGAGAGATAAGATACTTGATTGCAGAGTCTATGACAATAGCTGGAGCTAGGGGCAATGTTCAAGCTTGTAGGAGAACTCATGGACGACCTCAAATACTTGAAGAATTCTCTCTCTTTGCTTTCAGTGCATAAGTCTCAACTGAATACTCCTTCTTCATCGGGTCAAATCAAACTACAAAGCAACGCATCCACACTGGCTGGCAACGCATCCACACTCGCTGGCAGTGCATCCACACTCGCTGGCAATGCATCCACACTCACTGGCAATGCATCCACACTCACTGGCAATGCATCCACACTCGCTGGCAACGCATCCACACTCGCTGGCAATGCATCCACACTCACTGGCAATGCATCCACACTCGCTGGCAACGCATCCACACTCGCTGGCAGTGCATCCACACTCGCTGGCAATGCATCCACACTCTCTGGCAGTGCATCCACACTCACTGGCAATGCATCCACACTCACTGGCAGTGCATCCACACTCGCTGGCAGTGCATCCACACTCACTGGCAGTGCATCCACACTCACTGGCAATGCATCCACACTCACTGGCAATGCATCCACACTTGCTGGCAGTGCATCCACACTCACTGGCAATGCATCCACACTTGCTGGCAGTGCATCCACACTTGCTGGCAGTGCATCCACACTCACTGGCAGTGCATCCACACTCACTGGCAATGCATCCACACTCACTGGCAACGCATCCACACTCACTGGCAACATATCCACACTGGCTGGCAACACATCCACACTCACTGGCAATGCCTCGACACTCACTGGCAATGCATCCACACTCACTGGCAATGCATCCACACTCACTGGCAATGCATCCACACTCACTGGCAATGCCTCGACACTCACTGGCAATGCATCCACACTCACTGGCAATGCATCCACACTCACTGGCAATGCATCCACACTCGCTGGCAACACATCCACACTCGCTGGCAACGCATCCACACTCACTGGCAATGCATCCACACTCACTGGCAATGCATCCACACTCACTGGCAATGCATCCACACTCACTGGCAATGCATCCACACTCGCTGGCAACGCATCCACACTTGCTGGCAACACATCCACATTCGCTGGCAACGCATCCACACTCGCTGGCAATGCATCCACACTCGCTGGCAGTGCATCCACACTCGCTGGCAACACATCCACACTCGCTGGCAATGCATCCACACTTGCTGGCAGTGCATCAACACTCACTGGCAACATGTTACGTGATTCGTCCGAGTAATGGTGTATATACACAGAAACACATCAGACAGACGAAGGTGGGTGTGGTCCCACACGCACAGCCCTGAGAGCTGATACCCAGCAAATGGGCAGCTCTAACCTCACACCGACTGAAGCGTTGAACACCTCCTTCCTGACTGAAGCGTTGAACACCTCCTTCCTGACTGAAGTGTTGAACACCTCCTTCCTGACTGAAGCGATGAACACCTCCTTCCTGACTGAAGCGTTGAACACCTCCTTCCTGACTGAAGGGATGAACACCTCCTTCCTGACTGAAGCGTTGAACACATCCTTCCTGACTGAAGGGATGAACACCTTCTTCCTGACTGAAGTGTTGAACACCTCCTTCCTGACTGAAGTGTTGAACACATCCTTCCTGACTGAAGGGATGAACACCTCCTTCCTGACTGAAGCGTTGAACACCTCCTTCCTGAGCCTCCCTGAGCCTCCCTTTATTTGCTGGCTCTATCCATCACAGTCTCCTCCCACAAGATTGGAAGATTGGGGTGTGTGGTTCCACGGCTCCGCGAGAGCAGACCTCTCAAGCTCCCAAACGACCCCCAGCATGAGATTTTCCACACGCATACACGACTGCTACCTTCACTAAGGCCAGCCACATTAAGGGGATGATGATTATGGGGGAGGGAGTGTGTGTGTGGGGGGGGGGGGAGGGAGTGTGTGTGTGTGTGTAGGGGGGGGGGGGGGGGAGGGGTCCTCTCAGTTTCACTGCCTTTTTTTCCTTCCTCCCTCACGTGACTTCTTTGAAGCAAACGGGATGAATGGTATCGGGGGGCATTGTTGGAAAACACACTCAGCAAAGATAGTCGGTCTCCCTACGCAGTTCTTCTTGGGTGCAGTCACTCTTCTGGCCCTGTCATAGCGGCTCTTGACAATCCCTCTCTGACATGAACTATGGTGTGTGGACCACAGTGAAGGTGTCTGTCTGTATGTGTCTTTCTTCCCCAGTGAAGTGTGGAGTCCAGCATCTCCCCTCCTACGCTGTAAGCAGTCAAGGAAGGAAGTTGGCCATCCCTCTCCAACTCCTTGGTAACCCTGATGGTAGGCCTGGTGTTTAATTGCTCTCATCCCTCTCCAACTCCATGGTAACCCTGATGGTAGGCCTGGTGTTTAATTGCTCTCATCCCTCTCCAACTCCGTGGTAACCCTGATGGTAGGCCTGGTGTTTAATTGCTCTCATCCCTCTCCAACTCTGTGGTAACCCTGATGGTAGGCCTGGTGTTTAATTGCTCTCATCCCTCTCCAACTACGTGGTAAACCTGATGGTAGGCCTGGTGTTTAATTGCTCTCATCCCTCTCCAACTCCGTGGTAACCCTGATGGTAGGCCTGGTGTTTAATTGCTCTCATCCCTCTCCAACTCCGTGGTAAACCTGATGGTAGGCCTGCTGTTTAATTGCTCTCATCCCTCTCCAACTACGTGGTAAACCTGATGGTAGGCCTGGTGTTTAATTGCTCTCATCCCTCTCCAACTCCGTGGTAAACCTGATGGTAGGCCTGGTGTTTAATTGCTCTCATCCCTCTCCAACTCCGTGGTAACCCTGATGGTAGGCCTGGTGTTTAATTGCTCTCATACCTCTCCAACTCCGTGGTAACCCTGATGGTAGACCTGGTGTTTAATTGCTCTCATCCCTCTCCAACTCCGTGGTAACCCTCTCCAACTACGTGGTAAACCTGATGGTAGGCCTGGTGTTTAATTGCTCTCATCCCTCTCCAACTCCGTGGTAAACCTGATGGTAGGCCTGGTGTTTAATTGCTCTCATCCCTCTCCAACTCCGTGGTAACCCTGATGGTAGGCCTGGTGTTTAATTGCTCTCATACCTCTCCAACTCCGTGGTAACCCTGATGGTAGACCTGGTGTTTAATTGCTCTCATCCCTCTCCAACTCCGTGGTAACCCTGATGGTAGGCCTGGTGTTTAATTGCTCTCATCCCTCTCCAACTCCGTGGTAAACCTGATGGTAGACCTGGTGTTTAATTGCTCTCATCCCTCTCCAACTCCGTGGTAACCCTGATGGTAGGCCTGGTAACCCTGATGGTAGGCCTGGTGTTTAATTGCTCTCATCCCTCTCCAACTCTGTGGTAACCCTGATGGTAGGCCTGGTGTTTAATTGCTCTCATCCCTCTCCAACTCCGTGGTAACCCTGATGGTAGGCCTGGTGTTTAATTGCTCTCATCCCTCTCCAACTCCGTGGTAACCCTGATGGTAGGCCTGGTGTTTAATTGCTCTCATCCCTCTCCAACTCCGTGGTAACCCTGATGGTAGGCCTGGTTAGTTGCTCTCATCCCTCTCCAACTCCGTGGTAAACCTGATGGTAGGCCTGGTGTTTAATTGCTCTCATCCCTCTCCAACTCCGTGGTAACCCTGATGGTAGGCCTGGTGTTTAACCCTCTCACCGCTGTAAGCGCCATATGGCGTAATGGACTTTAAAAATCGCTAATAAATCGATCGCTTAGCTTATAGTCATAATTTGCATACCACCGGAAAGAGCAACTATTACTCTATATGACGTCCAAAAATCACATCCGGAAACGCCCGATTAGTTGGCGAAAAATACGTGCAACTACCGATGGTTCGCGGTTTTGACGACCTAAAAATGAGTGGACGTTTAACGCTTAAAGAAGTACTTTCCCTGGTTTCTAGCGAGGATTTTGCTCTCACTGAGGATGAGTCAGAGGAAGAAGAAGGTGAAGAAATATGTGGCTACCTTGGAAATGCAAGTTCTGATCGTGCAGCAGTGCATTCTTTAGCCGCTGTAGTTGACTCTACTTTATACACTCAGGATTCTTCCTTTTTCTATGACCAGCTCTCTAGTTATAATGAAATTGATCAGGAAGCCTTCTCAGGTTAGCTAAAGTATCTACATATTTGTATTTGCATGTTCTTTCTCAAATAGTTGAATTTCAATAACATAATAAACCATTGTATTACTGGGCTATAGAATCATATGATCAAATTTTGTCAAAAACCAACCGCTATATATTGCTATATGCCTAAATTATTATGACTAATGTTTACTAAATGCTAACTAAATGAGTAAATATATTATAAACATTTTTTGTTGATTAAATGTTAGATATTGATAGAGAAATCTAGCATAATGATATTCATATTTTGTGGTTGATAATGTGGTTAACTAATGAGATCACATTGTTTATAAACAATGGTGCTATCACATGACAAAATTACAACTGATATGAATGTATTGCTGATTTTATAATGAATTTTTGGGTTTGCTGGTATACTTTAGGAAAAATGTCCAGGGAAGTCAGCAGTGAAAGGGTTAATTGCTCTCATCCCTCCAACTCCGTGGTAAACCTGATGGTAGGCCTGGTGTTTAATTGCTCTCATCCCTCTCCAACTCTGTGGTAACCCTGATGGTAGGCCTGGTGTTTAATTGCTCTCATCCCTCTCCAACTCCGTGGTAAACCTGATGGTAGGCCTGGTGTTTAATTGCTCTCATCCCTCTCCAACTCCATGGTAACCCTGATGGTAGGCCTGGTGTTTAATTGCTCTCATCCCTCTCCAACTCTGTGGTAACCCTGATGGTAGGCCTGGTGTTTAATTGCTCTCATCCCTCTCCAACTCCGTGGTAACCCTGATGGTAGGTCTGGTGTTTAATTGCTCTCATCCCTCTCCAACTCCGTGGTAACCCTGATGGTAGGCCTGGTGTCCCTCTCTTCACTACGCAGAATATATCATCTGCACGTCTTATTGTGTCGACCTCAAGGCCAGCTCCTCAGAGAAGTCGCTGTATAAATTGGCCACTGCAGCAGAGAGGGGAGAACTCATCAGCTCCTTTTCTCTGTTCATAGATTGAAGCTGAAGTAAGTTGATTTTAGACAAATCTCCAACAGTTCAGTGATCCTGTCAGGCAGCCATGCAGCTCTCTCCTCCCAGGTCTCATCATTCTTCAACATGTCATATCACATCCACTGCCTCCTCCATGGATACTCACCATGGATACTCAAGTGAGAAGAAGGCACATCAAAACAGACTGGCAGCCATACTTAATTATAGCTATCTATGAAAATTCTTCCATTGTTCTAGCTATTTATATTTACTGACTGCATCCATACTTACCTTGAAACTGATCTCCTGAATCACTATCATCTATATACAGAAACATGAGATCTGCCATGGCCTCAGGTGTGCAGTGTCATCTCCAGGGACACCTAGCATCTTCTTCATCACTGCTCTCATCCTCTATATACAGAAACATGAGATCTGCCATGGCCTCAGGTGTGCAGTGTCATCTCCAGGTACACCTAGCATCTTCTTCCTCACTGCTCTCATCCTCTATATACAGAAACATGAGATCTGCCATGGCCTCAGGTGTGCAGTGTCATCTCCAGGGACACCTAGCATCTTCTTCATCACTGCTCTCATCCTCTATATACAGAAACATGAGATCTGCCATGGCCTCAGGTGTGCAGTGTCATCTCCAGGTACACCTAGCATCTTCTTCATCACTGCTCTCATCCTCTATATACAGAAACATGAGATCTGCCATGGCCTCAGGTGTGCAGCGTCATCTCCAGGTACACCTAGCATCTTCTTCCTCACTGCTCTCATCATCTATATACAGAAACATGAGATCTGCCATGGCCTCAGGTGTGCAGCGTCATCTCCAGGTACACCTAGCATCTTCTTCCTCACTGCTCTCATCATCTATATACAGAAACATGAGATCTGCCATGGCCTCAGGTGTGCAGTGTAATCTCCAGGGACACCTAGCATCTTCTTCATCACTGCTCTCATCATCTATATACAGAAACATGAGATCTGCCATGGCCTCAGGTGTGCAGCGTCATCTCCAGGGACACCTAGCATCTTCTTCATCACTGCTCTCATCCTCTATATACAGAAACATGAGATCTGCCATGGCCTCAGGTGTGCAGTGTCATCTCCAGGTACACCTAGCATCTTCTTCATCACTGCTCTCATCATCTATATACAGAAACATGAGATCTGCCATGGCCTCAGGTGTGCAGCGTCATCTCCAGGGACACCTTCTTCCCAGCATCTTCATCATCAGCTCTCACTGTCTGAGAGGGCAAAGTCATCGTCAAATAGCAGGTCCAAAGCTGTCTTGGTTGCACGGTGATGCCACCTGTTCAGACCCACGACTTCAACATTGACCTCACAATTATCTTAGTTACCTACGAACTGTTCAACTCAAACGTTGTTTATTGATAGAATATACCTTTCCATGTTTCCAAGCACAATATTGAACTGATTATGTAACCAGATGACTTGTTATAATTCTTTTTGTGATCGTGTCCATTTTGTGCCTAGAGGCACTTGAACGGCAATGAGCGAGTTAAGGATCTATCATTAGTACACTAAAGGGTTAAGGCTAAAACATTAATACACTCAAGGGTTAAGGAACTAATATTGTTTACTAAAGAGTTAAGGAACCAATATTCATAGACTAAAGGAATAAAGACGAATATTTGTATTCTGAAGGGTTAAGAAAGTACCTCTTACATTTAATATTTGTATATGGTAGGTAAAAGAAGTAATCTTTATAATTATTCTGAAGGATTAAGATTGTACACTAAAGGGTTAATGAACTAATATTGTATATTGAAGCATTAAGGAACTAATATTTGTACATTGAAGGGTTAAGGAACTAATATTTGTACATTGAAGGGTTAAGGAACTAATATTTGAATATTGAAGGGTTACGGTGCTAATATACGGTGCTAATATTTGTACATTGAAGGGTTCAAGGGTTCAAGGTTGATATTTGTATACTGAAGGGTTGATACTGAAGGGTTAAACTAATGTTTGTAAACTGAAGGGTTAAACTAATGTTTGTAAACTGAAGGGTTCAACTAATATTGGTATACTGAAGGGTTAAACTAATGTTTGTATACTGAACCTTGGGTTTAACTACTTTTTGTAAACTGAAGGGTTAAACTAATATTGGTATACTGAAGGGTTAGACTAATATTGGTCTACTCTTTGATGACTCCTTCTGCAGCTCTTCTACCCATCGCAAACAGAGCAGGTAATTAGAGGTGTGGCCAGGTAATTAGAGGTGTGGCCAGGTAATTAGAGGTGTGGCTGTTGACAGGGAATTGCATTGTAGGCTCAGCATGTTCTCATGAGCTTATATGCACATGTGTAGGCACAGGTCAACAGAAGCTCTGGAGTCGCTGATCTGCCAACTGCCTTTGTGAGTGGGAGGCTATTAGCTTCCAAAGTAAAAAATCATTAACACTTTCACTACCTTTTAAGGGAGCACTTCCATGGTGCCACAAGAGTACACAGCGGCCCAGGCCAGTTAGCTCCATGCAGAACCAAGTTCCTAGCCGGTGTATGCACATGAGTACTCTATACATCAGCTCAGGCCAGTAGTGCTAGCTCCTAGCAGAGCATGTTCCTAGCCAATGTATGCACATGAGTACTCTATACATCAGCTCAGGCCAGTAGTGCTAGCTCCTAGCAGAGCATGTTCCTAGCTAGTGTATGCACATGAGTACTCTATACATCAGCTCAGGCTAGTAGTGCTAGCTCCTAGCAGAGCAGGTTCCTAGCTAGTGTATGCACATGAGTACTCTATACATCAGCTCAGGCCAGTAGTGCTAGCTCCTAGCAGAGCATGTTCCTAGCTGGTGTATGCACATGAGTACTCTATACATCAGCTCAGGCCAGTAGTGCTACAGAGCATGTTCCTAGCTGGTGTATGCACATGAGTACTCTATACATCAGCTCAGGCCAGTAGTGCTAGCTCCTAGCAGAGCATGTTCCTAGCTGGTGTATGCACATGAGTACTCTATACATCAGCTCAGGCCAGTAGTGCTAGCTCCTAGCAGAGCATGTTCCTAGTCAGTGTATGCACATGAGTACTCTATACATCAGCTCAGGCCAGTAGTGCTAGCTCCTAGCAGAGCATGTTCCTGGCCAGTGTATGCACATGAGTACTCTATACATCAGCTCAGGCCAGTAGTGCTAGCTCCTAGCAGAGCATGTTCCTAGCTGGTGTATGCACATGAGTACTCTATACATCAGCTCAGGCCGGTAGTGCTAGCTCCTAGCAGAGCATGTTCCTAGCTGGTGTATGCACATGAGTACTCTATACATCAGCTCAGGCCAGTAGTGCTAGCTCCTAGCAGAGCATGTTCCTAGCTGGTGTATGCACATGAGTACTCTATACATCAGCTCAGGCCAGTAGTGCTAGCTCCTAGCAGAGCAAGTTCCTAGCCAGGTGTAAAGTCGTGCATGTAATTGTGGTCTGGCCGATGTTTTCTCACCTGGCTTGCTCCCGGAGAAAGGTGTTGTTTTCCTGTATCCGCTCGATGGCTCCCACCAGCTGCTGAACTTTGTCTTGCCGCTTGAACTCCCTGTGATCTCCACCGCTGCTCCGCACGGTTTTACGCTGCCCACTTTTACGCTTGTGTGGGAGCGGTCCAGAGAGGGGCTGGTGCGCTGAGGAGGAGGAGTCTGAGGGGGCCACATTATTGGATTGCTGGGGGTTAGGGCTAGAGAGGGAGGCGGTGATGTCAGTGTGCTGCATGGAAGAGAGGTGGGAGGGTGGAGAAGGTGAGGGGGGAGTGGAGGGAGAGGAGGAACATAATCCTACATACAGCGACCTGAAGCACCTTGCCACGCCCACACCTCCCCATTCAAACTAGTTGTACACATCAGTGATTACACCAGAAATTGTATCAAGCATGTGGGTGTGGCTTAATATGTCTTTGCCCATGATCAGATCATATTTTTTGTAATGTCATAATCAGTGCGATGTCATACTCAGTGCGTTGTCATAATCAATAATCAGTGCGATGTCATAATCAATAATCAGTGCGATGTCATAATCAGTGTGTTGTCATCAGTGATGTCATAATCAGTGTGTTGTCATCAGTGATGTCATAATCAGTGTGTTGTCATCAGTGTGATGTCATACTCAGTGTGTTTACATAATTAATCATCAGTGTGAGGTCATAATCAGTGTGATGTCATCAGTGTGATGTCATACTCAGTGTGTTGACATAATTAATCATCAGTGTGAGGTCATAATCAGTGTGATGTCATAACCAGTGTGATGTCATAAACATAATCAGTGTGACGTCATAAACATAATCAGTGTGATGTCATAATCAGTGGTTATAATCAGTGTTGTCATAATCAGTGTGTTGTCATGACCAGTGTGATATCATAATCAGTGTGATGTCATCATGATCATAATCCTTGTCATGACCAGTGTGATGTCGTTGTCATGACCAGCGTGATGTCGTAATCCGTGTGATGTCATAATCAGCCTGTTGTCATAATCAGTGTGATGTCATGATCAGTTTGATGTCATAATCGTGGTCATAATCCTTGTCATACTCAGTGTGATGTCACAAAGTAAGGAAGTCAACAGTGCACAATGGCCACAAGTTTCATGCCACAAGGCCACTCCCACAATGCCCCTCCCATTGCTTAGCTATGCCACTCTTCATGCTGTCTATAGTTGTGCAACTTGAAGCCTTCAAGGAAGGAAGAGCTTGAGGAGGCACATGGCCAGGCAGCTGAACAAGATGGAGGAATGGCTGCCGAACAGTGCCAGGGCTAGGGCTAGGGCTAGGGCTGGGGCTAGGGCTAGGGCTAGGGCTAGGGCTAGGGCTGGGGCTAGGGCTAGGGCTAGGGCTAGGGCTAGGGCTGGGGCTAGGGCTAGGGCTAGGACTAGGGCTGGGGCTAGGGCTAGGGCTGGGGCTAGGGCTAGGACTAGGGCTAGGGCTGGGGCTAGGGCTAGGACTAGGGCTAGGACTAGGGCTAGGGCTGGGGCTAGGGCTGGGGCTAGTTCTTCTGCCTGCACCATTTCTCTATTGCTCCTTTAAAGTCAAACTTTGTGATGAGGTCCATTCCGAGCACACCGATGTTGAGCATTAACACTTCCAGTGGCTAAACAATTTCATTGTGCCACTCTAAGAGGAGCATGTGTGTTCTCTATGTGAGGAACATGACATGTCACCCTCACTGTTCATGGAGCCAGGAGGTGCCACTCTAAGAGGAGCTCTCTATGTGAGGAACATGCCATGTCACCCTCACTGTTCATGGGGCCAGGAGGTACCACTCTAAGAGGGCTCTCTATGTGAGGAACATGCCATGTCACCCTCACTGTTCATGGGGCCAGGAGGTGCCACTCTAAGAGGAGCTCTCTATGTGAGGAACATGCCATGCCACCCTCACTGTTCATGGGGCCAGGAGGTGCCACTCTAAGAGGAGCATTGTGCTCTCTATGTGAGGAACATGCCATGTCACCCTCACTGTTCATGGGGCCAGGAGGTGCCACTCTAAGAGGAGCTCTCTATGTGAGGAACATGCCATGCCACCCTCACTGTTCATGGGGCCAGGAGGTGCCACTCTAAGAGGGCTCTCTATGTGAGGAACATGCCATGCCACCCTCACTGTTCATGGGGCCAGGAGGTGCCACTCTAAGAGGAGCATGTGAGCTCTCTATGTGAGGAACATGACATGTCACCCTCACTGTTCATGGGGCCAGGAGGTGCCACTCTAAGAGGAGCTCTCTATGTGAGGAACATGCCATGTCACCCTCACTGTTCATGGGGCCAGGAGGTGCCACTCTAAGAGGAGCTCTCTATGTGAGGAACATGACATGTCACCCTCACTGTTCATGGGGCCAGGAGGTGCCACTCTAAGAGGGCTCTCTATGTGAGGAACATGCCATGTCACCCTCACTGTTCATGGGGCCAGGAGGTGCCACTCTAAGAGGGCTCTCTATGTGAGGAACATGCCATGCCACCCTCACTGTTCATGGGGCCAGGAGGTGTCACTCTAAGAGGAGCTCTCTATGTGAGGAACATGAGACATGTCACCCTCACTGTTCATGGGGCCAGGAGGTGCCACTCTAAGAGGGCTCTCTATGTGAGGAACATGACATGCCACCCTCACTGTTCATGGAGCCAGGAAAAGGTTGGGAGCCATGAAGGGAACCAAGACCTGGGCTTATCAAGGAACAAGTGCAGGCCTAGTGTGTATCCCTTCTCCACTGTGGATGGCCGGGTGCACAGGTTAGGCCTAGTGTGTACACCTTCTCCACCGTGCAGGGTTGTATACAGAAATTTTGCCAAGGGGGGGCGAACTTGAGATATGGAAAAATAAGGGGGGGCGAGAATGATACAATGATGGTGTATGTAATGTATAAGGGTGGTGTCTAATTTCAAGGGGGGGGGTGAGAATGATACAAGGGGGGGCGAATGCCCCCCCCCGCCCCCCCCTAAATACACCCCTGCCGTGGATGGCTGGGAGCACAGGTTAGGCCTAGTGTGTATCCCTTCTCCACCGTGGATGGCCGGGAGCACAGGTTAGGCCTAGTGTGTACACCTTCTCCACTGTGGATGGCCGGGAGCACAGGTTAGGCCTAGTGTGTATCCCTTCTCCACTGTGGATGGCCGGGAGCACAGGTTAGGCCTAGTGTGTACACCTTCTCCACTGTGGATGGCTGGGAGCACAGGTTAGGCCTAGTGTGTACACCTTCTCCACTGTGGATGGCCGGGTGCACAGGTTAGGCCTAGTGTGTACACCTTCTCCACTGTGGATGGCTGGGAGCACAGGTTAGGCCTAGTGTGTACACCTTCTCCACTGTGGATGGCCGGGAGCACAGGTTAGGCCTAGTGTGTACACCTTCTCCACTGTGGATGGCCGGGAGCACAGGTTAGGCCTAGTGTGTACACCTTCTCCACCGTGGATGGCTGGGAGCACAGGTTAGGCCTAGTGTGTACACCTTCTCCACTGTGGATGGCAGGGCCAGTAGAGCAGCTCCTTCCTTCACCAGAGATAGCTAAAAGCTGCACAAGGGGCTGCTTCTGGGGACCACAGCTCTTCTCGTAGCTGTCCAGAGTGAGATCCACCACATCCATTCTTTCAGCTTGAGAAGAGCAGTGTGAGTGGGGAAGATGTAATGTCACTCACATCAGCAGAAGAGGCACAGGTACTGTATGTCTGAGTTTTGGTTTAATGGCACACATAATGACCTCAAGTACATCCTGTTGACCGCAAGTACATCCTGTTGACCTCAAGTACATCCGGTTGACCTCAAGTACATCCTGTTGACCTCAAGTACATCCTGTTGACCTCAAGTACATCCTGTTGTGTCTCGTGTTGTTTATGCTCACTCATTGCACACATTCACTCTCGTCTCCCCCACACACACACTCCTCACTCTCGTCTCCCACTCCCACACACACTCCTCACTCTAGTCTCCCACACACACACACACTCCTCACTCTAGTCTCCCACACACACACACTCCTCACTCTAGTCTCCCACACACACACACTCCTCACTCTAGTCTCCCACACACACACACTCCTCACTCTAGTCTCCCACTCCCACACACACTCCTCACTCTAGTCTCCCACTCCCACACACTCCTCACTCTAGTCTCCCACTCCCACACACTCCTCACTCTAGTCTCCCACTCCCACACACTCCTCACTCTAGTCTCCCACTCCCACACACACTCCTCACTCTAGTCTCCCACTCCCACACACTCCTCACTCTAGTCTCCCACTCCCACACACACTCCTCACTCTAGTCTCCCACTCCCACACACTCCTCACTCTAGTCTCCCACTCCCACACACTCCTCACTCTAGTCTCCCACTCCCACACACTCCTCACTCTAGTCTCCCACTCCCACACACACTCCTCACTCTAGTCTCCCACTCCCACACACTCCTCACTCTAGTCTCCCACTCCCACACACACTCCTCACTCTAGTCTCCCACTCCCACACACACTCCTCACTCTAGTCTCCCACACACACACACTCCTCACTCTAGTCTCCCACACACACACACTCCTCACTCTAGTCTCCCACTCCCACACACACTCCTCACTCTAGTCTCCCACTCCCACACACTCCTCACTCTAGTCTCCCACTCCCACACACACTCCTCACTCTAGTCTCCCACTCCCACACACTCCTCACTCTAGTCTCCCACACACACACACTCCTCACTCTAGTCTCCCACTCCCACACACACTCCTCACACTAGTCTCCCACTCCCACACACTCCTCACTCTAGTCTCCCACTCCCACACACTCCTCACTCTAGTCTCCCACTCCCACACACACTCCTCACTCTAGTCTCCCACTCCCACACACTCCTCACTCTAGTCTCCCACTCCCACACACTCCTCACTCTAGTCTCCCACTCCCACACACTCCTCACTCTAGTCTCCCACACCCACACACACTCCTCACTCTAGTCTCCCACTCCCACACACACTCCTCACTCTAGTCTCCCACTCCCACACACTCCTCACTCTAGTCTCCCACACACACTCCTCACTCTAGTCTCCCACTCCCACACACACTCCTCACTCTAGTCTCCCACTCCCACACACTCCTCACTCTAGTCTCCCACTCCCACACACTCCTCACTCTAGTCTCCCACTCCCACACACACTCCTCACTCTAGTCTCCCACTCCCACACACACTCACTCACCAATACAGCAGGGATAGACCTCTTGCTGTCTCTGCGGCCTCCACTGTACGCTGCCAGTGTCTTGTGCTCAATCACCTCATCCTCATCCTCCATTAACCTCAACTGGCTTCTCACCTTGGAGCCCTCCACTATGGACGACATGCTGGAGCCAGACTCCGTCTTGCGAAGTTTCAAGTCTTTGCTAGCATTACGGAGACACTTCTGCAGGATCTGCACAGTGTCTGCAGCCTGTACACAACACAATGAGTGAGTGGCATGTTTTACTATATATATATATACATGTAAACATGTAGTCACCATGGCTACACACATGTAGTCACCATGGCTACACACACACTCAGCCTCCTTAATATTGTATTAGAACAAGAATGTTTTAATGAACAAGGATAGGAAACAAGGCAGTACCCATGCAAACCATAACCAGCCAGGTGACCCTTAACCTTAAACAGATCATTGTGTGCTGGTGATGCACACAACTTTAAACGACACATGCTGTGTGTGTGCGTGTGTGTGCATCTGTGTGTGGGTGTGTTTTATTTCTATCCCTTTTTTTATCCCTTTTCCCCCCCTTTTTTAAACAAAAACCTTTTTTTGTGATTTTCTGGATTATTCGTTGTTTGCTTTGTTGTTGTGAATATTAATTACCCAGCTGTTTTGTTGTTGTGAATATTAATTACCCAGCTGTTTTGTTGTTGTGAATATTAATTACCCAGCTGTTTTGTTGTTGTGAATGTTAATTACCCAGTTGTTTTGTTGTTGTGAATATTAATTACCCAGCTGTTTTGTTGTTGTGAATATTAATTACCCAGCTGTTTTGTTGTTGTGAATATTAATTACCCAGCTGTTTTGTTGTTGTGAATATTAATTACCCAGCTGTTTTGTTGTTGTGAATATTAATTACCCAGCTGTTTTGTTGTTGTGAATATTATGTTGTTGTGAATATTAATTACCCAGCTGTTTTGTTGTTGTGAATATTAATTACCCAGCTGTTTTGTTGTTGTGAATATTAATTACCCAGCTGTTTTGTTGTTGTGAATATTAATTAACCACTTGTTTTGTTGTTGTGAATATTAATTACCCAGCTGTTTTGTTGTTGTGAATATTAATTACCCAGCTGTTTTGTTGTTGTGAATGTTAATTACCCAGCTGTTTTGTTGTTGTGAATATTAATTACCCAGCTGTTTTGTTGTTATGAATATTAATTACCCAGCTGTTTTGTTGTTGTGAATATTAATTACCCAGTACACAAACTGAAGGAATCTAGCAAGTTATGCCAGTGGTTGACAGGGAACACATTTGTCCTTGAAGTTAAGTTCAAAGCTTTTAACACTTCGAATGATTGTGGGTCTGTCGGTTTTCAACCAGCGGAGGATTCCTGGCACGCAGGGAGTTTTTCTTGAACCAATATTGGATGCGGAGGCATCATTTAGGAGCTAAGAAGTTGCTGATGTGAGTTCCAGCCTACATGTAGGTGGAGTTATGGCTATATATGGGAGTGCTCGCTCCCTCCCTCCCTCTAGTGAACTAATACAGGGAGTGCTCCCTCACTCCTAAATATACATGCATGTAGCCAAGGCAACACACATACTTCCTTTCCATGACTAAATATATAGAAATTCCTCCACTTAAGATGTGTTAAGATGTGTTCAAATATGTGGACTGTATTTAATTAAAAGCCTCTTTTATCAACAATGAGATTTTTTTAATGTTGGCACCTAATGATGCCTGAGGTCATGTCCTGACCTAATGATGCCTGAGGTCATGTCCTGACAGTGTTTGAGGTGCCGCCTCTGAGCTACATATATGGCACCTAATGATGCCTGAGGTCATGTCCTGACAGTGTTTGAGGTCCTGCCTCTGAGCTACATATATGGCATGAAACTGTTGCCCTCCAGCAAACACTTATTTAAGTAGTTGCATTTCAAACGTGTTGTTAGGGTGTGGTCAGCGAGGTGAAACTCTATGCTACAGTACGTGACCATCCAAGCCTCCAACATGTCGAGGCCTAGGGCTAGGGCTACTACAGTACGTGACCATCCAAGCCTCCACCATGTCGAGGCCTAGGGCTAGGGCTACTACAGTATGGGACCATCAGAGCCTCTGGCCATGTCGAGGCCTGCCCTGGCCAACATATTGAGAGCACTAGCTACATCTTCTAAACGAGTCATCTCTGTAGGTCAAGGCTGACTTGCAGCTGAAGAAAGCATGCCTAATGTGCGTGCTCGAAGCATGCATAACAACACTCCATTCACGAATGGTAAGTGCATGGACCTAGCTCACTGTGCAGGTGCATGGACCTAGCTCACTGTGCAGGTGCATGGGCCTAGCTCACTGTGCAGGTGCATGGGCCTAGCTCACTGTGTAGGTGCATGGGCCTAGCTCACTGTGCAGGTGCATGGACCTAGCTCACTGTGTAGGTGCATGGGCCTAGCTCACTGTGCATGTGCATGGGCCTAGCTCACTGTGCATGTGCATGGGCCTAGCTCACTGTGTAGGTGCATGGGCCTAGCTCACTGTGCAGGTGCATGGACCTAGCTCACTGTGTAGGTGCATGGGCCTAGCTCACTGTGCAGGTGCATGGACCTAGCTCACTGTGCAGGTGCATGGACCTAGCTCACTGTGCAGGTGCATGGACCTAGCTCACTGTGTAGGTGCATGGACCTAGCTCACTGTGTAGGTGCATGGACCTAGCTCACTGTGCAGGTGCATGGACCTAGCTCACTGTGCAGGTGCATGGGCCTAGCTCACTGTGCAGGTGCATGGACCTAGCTCACTGTGCAGGTGCATGGACCTAGCTCACTGTGCAGGTGCATGGACCTAGCTCACTGTGCAGGTGCATGGACCTAGCTCACTGTGTAGGTGCATGGACCTAGCTCACTGTGCAGGTGCATGGGCCTAGCTCACTGTGCAGGTGCATGGACCTAGCTCACTGTGCAGGTGCATGGACCTAGCTCACTGTGTAGGTGCATGGACCTAGCTCACTGTGTAGGTGCATGGACCTAGCTCACTGTGTAGGTGCATGGACCTAGCTCACTGTGATATTATTTGTGATTGTATCTCAATAATGTATCACTTCATTTAGTGGTAACTCTGTCTTAGAAGTATATTTGCACATGTGTGCAGTAACTCTGTCCTAGAAGTATATTTGCACATGTGTGTAGTAACTCTGTCTTAGAAGTATATTTGCACATGTGTGCAGTAACTCTGTCTTAGAAGTATATTTGCACATGTGTGCAGTAACTCTGTCCTAGAAGTATATTTGCACATGTGTGTAGTAACTCTGTCTTAGAAGTATATTTGCACATGTGTGCAGTAACTCTGTCCTAGAAGTATATTTGCACATGTGTGCAGTAACTCTGTGTAGAAGTATATTTGCACATGTGTGTAGTAACTCTGTCCTAGAAGTATATTTGCACATGTGTGTAGTAACTCTGTCCTAGAAGTATATTTGCACATGTGTGTAGTAACTCTGTGTAGAAGTATATTTGCACATGTGTGTAGTAACTCTGTCCTAGAAGTATATTTGCACATGTGTGTAGTAACTCTGTGTAGAAGTATATTTGCACATGTGTGTAGTAACTCTGTCCTAGAAGTATATTTGCACATGTGTGTAGTAACTCTGTGTAGAAGTATATTTGCACATGTGTGCAGTAACTCTGTCCTAGAAGTATATTTGCACATGTGTGTAGTAACTCTGCCTAGAAGTATATTTGCACATGTGTGCAGTAACTCTGTCCTAGAAGTATATTTGCACATGTGTGCAGTAACTCTGTCCTAGAAGTATATTTGCACATGTGTGTAGTAACTCTGTCCTAGAAGTATATTTGCACATGTGTGTAGTAACTCTGTCCTAGAAGTATATTTGCACATGTGTAGTAACTCTGTCCTAGAAGTATATTTGCACATGTGTGTAGTGACTCTGTGTAGAAGTATATTTGCACATGTGTGTAGTAACTCTGTCCTAGAAGTATATTTGCACATGTGTGTAGTAACTCTGTCCTAGAAGTATATTTGCACATGTGTGTAGTGACTCTGTCCTAGAAGTATATTTGCACATGTGTGTAGTAACTCTGTGTAGAAGTATATTTGCACATGTGTGTAGTAACTCTGTCCTAGAAGTATATTTGCACATGTGTGTAGTAACTCTGTTAGAAGTATATTTGCACATGTGTGCAGTAACTCTGTCCTAGAAGTATATTTGCACATGTGTGCAGTAACTCTGTCCTAGAAGTATATTTGCACATGTGTGCAGTAACTCTGTCCTAGAAGTATATTTGCACATGTGTGCAGTAACTCTGTCCTAGAAGTATATTTGCACATGTGTGTAGTAACTCTGTCCTAGAAGTATATTTGCACATGTGTGTAGTAACTCTGTTAGAAGTATATTTGCACATGTGTGCAGTAACTCTGTCCTAGAAGTATATTTGCACATGTGTGCAGTAACTCTGTGTAGAAGTATATTTGCACATGTGTGTAGTAACTCTGTGTAGAAGTATATTTGCACATGTGTGTAGTAACTCTGTCCTAGAAGTATATTTGCACATGTGTGTAGTAACTCTGTCCTAGAGGTATATTTGCACATGTGTGTAGTAACTCTGTCCTAGAAGTATATTTGCACATGTGTGTAGTAACTCTGTCCTAGAGGTATATTTGCACATGTGTGTAGTAACTCTGTCCTAGAAGTATATTTGCACATGTGTGTAGTAACTCTGTCCTAGAAGTATATTTACACATGTGTGCAGTAACTCTGTCCTAGAAGTATATTTGCACATGTGTGTAGTAACTCTGTCCTAGAAGTATATTTGCACATGTGTGTAGTAACTCTGTCCTAGAAGTATATTTGCACATGTGTGTAGTAACTCTGTCCTAGAAGTATATTTGCACATGTGTGTAGTAACTCTGTCCTAGAAGTATATTTGCACATGTGTGTAGTAACTCTGTCCTAGAAGTATATTTGCACATGTGTGTAGTAACTCTGTCCTAGAAGTATATTTGCACATGTGTGCAGTAACTCTGTCCTAGAAGTATATTTGCACATGTGTGTAGTAACTCTGTCCTAGAAGTATATTTGCACATGTGTGCAGTAACTCTGTCCTAGAAGTATATTTGCACATGTGTGTAGTAACTCTGTCCTAGAAGTATATTTGCACATGTGTGTAGTAACTCTGTCCTAGAAGTATATTTGCACATGTGTGCAGTAACTCTGTCCTAGAAGTATATTTGCACATGTGTGTAGTAACTCTGTCCTAGAAGTATATTTGCACATGTGTGTAGTAACTCTGTCCTAGAAGTATATTTGCACATGTGTGTAGTAACTCTGGAGGTCAATGAATTTAATTACTTCGAGTCAGCCAGTGCTCTATTTTTAGATTTGCTGATCATGTTGAAGGCCTTTTGCTGATCGGGGGGGGGGGGGGGGGGGGGGGGGTGGCTACTAAAGGTTTGAGTAAGAAGTCCACAGTTCCTGCTCTACTTCTCCTCCATCATGTCTTGCCTCAAGTAGCGAACTTAGCAAACTCTCCAAACTGAAAAGCTTGACCTAACCTTCACATCCTCTCTTGTTGACGTAACTTTACAGACACTTGATGATGCAGTGTTACCTGATGCTAACTGGGTACTGGAGTTACGGGACATTGAAGATTGTCTGGAGGAAATCACTAATATAAAGAGTACCATGGCTGATATTAAATCCCTCCAAGATGCTGTGGGGAACTCTTCATTTCCAGTAGGTAAAGTGACATTTACAGTCACTTCAGTTCTCAAGATGTTGTGTGTGCATTTCCTCTAAAGATGACTCCCACTCCCGAGCCTGAATATCAGCATTATGGTGAAGATTTGGTGGACAGTCATTATGGACTGGCCAGGACAGTAGACACCCTTGAAGGTGAAGATTGCTCTAAACTAACCCTCATAGCACCTGAAATTTGCACACTGAATGTTCCGACACATCCTCACTCAAAAGCCGAAGGAAGATTTAGCATCACAATTGCAAGAACTGGTGACCATTGAAATGCTCATAAGCATGTAAACACTCTGGCTAACATCTGTCTATCAATTCCTGTTGGCATGCGACAGCTGAACGGGTTTTTTTTTAGAGATGAAGTAATTAAACCAGTTGAGAGATCTCATTGGAGAAACAAACCTCTCTTTATTTAAAGAAATAGCTATAGCATCACCACAAACATTATTTGATGATGATTTAGACACCATTGTACGTGTATGGAATAGAGAGACCAGAAGACTTGTTGTGTAATCTCCTTTGTACACGCCATTTACTTGCCTCAATAGCTGTGCTGCACTGGCTGCTACAGGCCCAGACTTGCCTACCTCACCTCAATAGCTGTGCTGCACTGGCTGCTACAGGCCCAGACTTGTGCCTCACCTCAATAGCTGTGCTGCACTGGCTGCTACAGGCCCAGACTTGTGCCTCACCTCAATAGCTGTGCTGCACTGGCTGCTACAGGCCCAGACTTGTGCCTCACCTCAATAGCTGTGCTGCACTGGCTGCTACAGGCCCAGACTTGCTGCCCCACCTCAATAGCTGTGCTGCACTGGCTGCTACAGGCCCAGACTTGCCTACCTCACCTCAATAGCTGTGCTGCACTGGCTGCTACAGGCCCAGACTTTGTGGGTGTGGTCTCTTGGTATTCTCGGAAAAACCACAACTTTTGAACGATGGATGAGCATTTGATTGGTAGCTGCTCAGACGGATTATCCTTCAACTATTTTCTCACAAACTACTCTGAGACAGGCACGGCTCTGATGGTCCAGCCGGCTCGGCTTGTGCCGGACCACTTCCAGTACATTATTAAATTTATGGTTGTGGTTCATTAGGAGACGTATGTGCATTCCGTGCTATTTATGCAGCTATGAACAGCATCTGTGAACGATCATTTAGTACTTTGCGTCGAGAGAAATCATATCTGCATTCCACCATCACACGAAAGTTGAAGCAACTTCCTGTTCCCAGGGACCTCTCGGACAAACAGACCGGATTTTCTAGATTAGACCCCACACCATTTAGTTTCCCGGAAGAAACAGAATGCACCCTCGCTTAGACCCCCAGGCAGCTCATGAAGTGGTTATATAGAACACACACTCTTGTAGAGGAAGTAAGGGCGTTCATTTGATGCTGCCAATGACTTTGTAAGCAAGTGTGGACGTAGATAACAGTGCAGGACACTCTGAAGCAGAACAGTGCAGGACACCCTGCAGCAGAACAGTGCAGGACACTCTGAAGCATAGCACTGCAGGACACTCTGAAGCAGAACAGTGCAGGACACTCTGAAGCAGAACACTGCAGGACACTCTGAAGCAGAACACTGCAGGACACTCTGAAGCAGAACAGTGCAGGACACTCTGAAGCAGAACAGTGCAGGACACTCTGAAGCAGAACAGTGCAGGACACTCTGAAGCAGAACAGTGCAGGACACTCTGAAGCAGAACAGTGCAGGACACTCTGAAGCAGAACAGTGCAGGACACTCTGAAGCAGAACAGTGCAGGACACTCTGAAGCAGAACAGTGCAGGACACTCTGAAGCAGAACAGTGCAGGACACTCTGAAGCAGAACAGTGCAGGACACTCTGAAGCAGAACAGTGCAGGACACGCTGAAGCAGAACAGTGCAGGACACTCTGAAGCAGAACAGTGCAGGACACTCTGAAGCAGAACAGTGCAGGACACTCTGAAGCAGAACAGTGCAGGACACTCTGAAGCAGAACAGTGCAGGACACTCTGAAGCAGAACACTGCAGGACACTCTGAAGCAGAACACTGCAGGACACTCTGGAGCAGAACAGTGCAGGACACTCTGGAGCAGAACAGTGCAGGACACTCTGAAGCAGAACAGCGCAGGACACTCTGAAGCAGAACAGTGCAGGACACTCTGAAGCAGAACACTGCAGGACACTCTGAAGCAGAACAGTGCAGGACACTCTGAAGCAGATGGAGCTGCCATTCAGCAAAGCAGTCAGAACCTTTCAGCAGAGACAGCTGCTCACACCAGCTATGGTCATAGGAAGCCACACCCATCAATAAGCGGCAGATGATGAGGTCAGAAATCCCTCTCCAACTAGACCTTCCCCCGCCCCCCTCAGGTCAACCAGGGCAGGGAACCTTCCCCATCCTCAGGTCAACCAGGGCAAGGAACCTTCCCCCTCCTCAGGTCAACCAGGGCAGGGAACCTTCCCCCTCCTCAGGTCAACCAGGGCAGGGAACCTTCCCCCTGCTCAGGTCAACCAGGGCAGGGAACCCTCCCCCTCCTCAGGTCAACCAGGGCAGGGAACCCTCCCCCTCCTCAGGTCAACCAGGGTAGGGAACCTTCCCCCTCCTCAGGTCAACCAGGGCAGGGAACCTTCCCCCTCCTCAGGTCAACCAGGGCAGGGAACCTTCCCCCTCCTCAGGTCAACCAGGGCAGGGAACCTTCCCCGTCCTCAGGTCAACCAGGGCAGGGAACCTTCCCCCACTAGGTCAACCAGGGCAGGGAACCTTCCCCCTCCTCAGGTCAACCAGGGCAGGGAATCTTCCCCCTCCTCAGGTCAACCAGGGCAGGGAACCTTCCCCCTCCTCAGGTCTACCAGAGCAGGGAACCTTCCCCAACCTCAGGTCAATCAGGTCAACCAGGGCAGGGAACCTTCCCCCTCCTCAGGTCTACCAGAGCAGGGAACCTTCCCCCTCCTCAGGTCAACCAGGGCAGGGAACCTCCCCCTCCTCAGGTCAACCAGGGCAGGGAACCCTCCCCCTCCTCAGGTCAACCAGGGCAGGGAACCCTCCCCCTCCTCAGGTCAACCAGGGCAGGGAACCCTCCCCCTCCTCAGGTCAACCAGGGCAGGGAACCCTCCCCCTCCTCAGGTCAACCAGGGCAGGGAACCCTCCCCCTCCTCAGGTCAACCAGGGCAGGGAACTCTCCCCCTCCTCAGGTCAACCAGGGCAGGGAACCCTCCCCCTCCTCAGGTCAACCAGGGCAGGGAACCCTCCCCCTCCTCAGGTCAACCAGGGCAGGGAACCTCCCCCCTCCTCAGGTCAACCAGGGCAGGGAACCTTCCCCCTCCTCAGGTCAACCAGTGCAGGGAATCTTCCCCCTCCTCAGGTCAACCAGGGCAGGGAACCTTCCCCCTCCTCAGGTCAACCAGGGCAGGGAACCTTCCCCCTCCTCAGGTCAACCAGGGCAGGGAACCTTCCCCCTCCTCAGGTCAACCAGGGCAGGGAACCCTCCCCCTCCTCAGGTCAACCAGGGCAGGGAACCTCCCCCTCCTCAGGTCAACCAGAGCAGGGAACCTTCCCCCTCCTCAGGTCAACCAGTGCAGGGAACCTTCCCCCTCCTCAGGTCAACCAGGGCAGGGAACCTTCCCCCTCCTCAGGTCAACCAGGGCAGGGAACCTTCCCCCTCCTCAGGTCAACCAGGGCAGGGAACCTTCCCCCTCCTCAGGTCAACCAGGGCAGGGAACCTCCCCCAACCTCAGGTCAACCAGGGCAGGGAACCTTCCCCCTCCTCAGGTCTAGCTTCCTATTTCACTGACTTTTGCAACCAGCAACTGCCCCTCTCTTCAACCTTACATGTACATCTTCTCTGGCTGTTGGTTGTGCCATGACAACAGATAATGAATGTGAGCACATACACGACATCAGAGACACTTCTCGAGTGACCTTCATAACCAGCACTGTCCACATCATGGGACAGAGGAACACACAACCACAGACCTGTGCGATTGAAAAACTCCCTCCTGATGATGCATGTCTCACTTCCCTCAGCCTGTGTTGTATTAAAGCAGGAAACAGAGTGGATGTGGGAACACACCCTCCCCATTACTGCAGAATCAATTTCTATATTACTGTTTAATCACTGAATATATTTGGCAAGTGATGTCAGCTTTCCCAGGAAATGGAGTGATGGTTCCTTGCAAGGATGCACATGACAGCATCTGCTACAGTAGAGGTCATAATAAACTTCCCCCCATTATTTGGAACTGTCCCTGGACGCCCAACGTCCCGAGGCCATGAAAACATGGAAAACAGGAGCAGTTACAATTACAAGATCCTGTGAGATGATGCAATGACCTCGTAAATAATCAGCTTGAATTTTACTCTCTTGGCGTTCAGACTAGATGCTCTAGCCTTCATCATGAGATGCTAAGACTCGCGTAAGCCTGATTTAATATGATGCTTGACTGGAGTCATCTGATGATTGGTGGAGTACTCCTCAGCATGACAACATCTGAGGATTGGAGTCCTCAGCATGACAACATCTGAGGATTGGTGGAGTAGTCCTCAGCATGACAACATCTGAGGATTGGTGGAGTAGTCCTCAGCATGACAACATCTGAGGATTGGAGTCCTCAGCATGACAACATCTGAGGATTGGAGTCCTCAGCATGACAACATCTGAGGATTGGAGTCCTCAGCATGACAACATCTGAGGATTGGAGTCCTCAGCATGACAACATCTGAGGATTGGTGGAGTAGTCCTCAGCATGACAACATCTGAGGATTGGTGGAGTAGTCCTCAGCATGACAACATCTGAGGATTGGAGTCCTCAGCATGACAACATCTGAGGATTGGTGGAGTAGCTCCCAGCATGACAACATCTGAGGAGTTTTAGACAGTGAAACAGCTACCAAAAGATCAATCGGACTATCTCTCTGAGTCGCTCTCGACATCGACTCAGCTGAACCAAATGTGCAGTTTTTGCCTCCGCAGGTGGAAAACAACTCGACTGGACTGGCATCGCTATTGCCTCTGCTCACTGGCATGGCCGCTTGACTGCTAGCATAGCTGGCCATCACTTGAAGGCATTATCCAGGCAACACTAGTTGACTGAGGCTCAATGCAGTAGCTCAACACCTCATAGCTGGCCAAAACTTGAAGGCAGTATCCAGGCATCACTAGTTGACTGAGGCTCAATGCAGTAGCTCAACACCTCATAGCTGTGGCCATCACTTGAAGGCAGTATCCAGGCATCACTAGTTGACTGAGGCTCAATGCAGTAGCTCAACACCTCATAGCTGTGGCCATCACTTGAAGGCAGTATCCAGGCATCACTAGTTGACTGAGGCTCAATGCAGTAGCTCAACATCTCATAGCTGTGGCCATCACTTGAAGGCAGTATCCAGGCATCACTAGTTGACTGAGGCTCAATGCAGTAGCTCAACACCTCATAGCTGTGGCCATCACTTGAAGGCAGTATCCAGGCATCACTAGTTGACTGAGGCTCAATGCAGTAGCTCAACATCTCATAGCTGTGGCCATCACTTGAAGGCAGTATCCAGGCATCACTAGTTGACTGAGGCTCAATGCAGTAGCTCAACACCTCATAGCTGTGGCCATCACTTGAAGGCAGTATCCAGGCATCACTAGTTGACTGAGGCTCAATGCAGTAGCTCAACATCTCATAGCTGTGGCCATCACTTGAAGGCAGTATCCAGGCATCACTAGTTGACTGAGGCTCAATGCAGTAGCTCAACATCTCATAGCTGTGGCCATCACTTGAAGGCAGTATCCAGGCATCACTAGTTGACTGAGGCTCAATGCAGTAGCTCAACACCTCATAGCTGTGGCCATCACTTGAAGGCAGTATCCAGGCATCACTAGTTGACTGAGGCTCAATGCAGTAGCTCAACACCTCATAGCTGTGGCCATCACTTGAAGGCAGTATCCAGGCATCACTAGTTGACTGAGGCTCAATGCAGTAGCTCAACACCTCATAGCTGTGGCCATCACTTGAAGGCAGTATCCAGGCATCACTAGTTGACTGAGGCTCAATGCAGTAGCTCAACATCTCATAGCTGTGGCCATCACTTGAAGGCAGTATCCAGGCATCACTAGTTGACTGAGGCTCAATGCAGTAGCTCAACACCTCATAGCTGTGGCCATCACTTGAAGGCAGTATCCAGGCATCACTAGTTGACTGAGGCTCAATGCAGTAGCTCAACACCTCATAGCTGTGGCCATCACTTGAAGGCAGTATCCAGGCATCACTAGTTGACTGAGGCTCAATGCAGTAGCTCAACACCTCATAGCTGTGGCCATCACTTGAAGGCAGTATCCAGGCATCACTAGTTGACTGAGGCTCAATGCAGTAGCTCAACATCTCATAGTTGGCCATCACTTGAAGGCAGTATCCAGGCATCACTAGTTGACTGAGGCTCAATGCAGTAGCTCAACATCTCATAGTTGGCCATCACTTGAAGGCAGTATCCAGGCATCACTAGTTGACTGAGGCTCAATGCAGTAGCTCAACACCTCATAGCTGTGGCCATCACTTGAAGGCAGTATCCAGGCATCACTAGTTGACTGAGGCTCAATGCAGTAGCTCAACACCTCATAGCTGTGGCCATCACTTGAAGGCAGTATCCAGGCATCACTAGTTGACTGAGGCTCAATGCAGTAGCTCAACACCTCATAGCTGTGGCCATCACTTGAAGGCAGTATCCAGGCATCACTAGTTGACTGAGGCTCAATGCAGTAGCTCAACACCTCATAGCTGTGGCCATCACTTGAAGGCAGTATCCAGGCATCACTAGTTGACTGAGGCTCAATGCAGTAGCTCTCGACATCACCATGTGCAGCTCACAGGCCACTCAACCGCATGTTGGATTAGCTTTTGGATACAAAGTCGACCCAACGCTGCAGCTCTGGACAGGACACAGCATTGAAGCTCCTCCCCCATGGAAAATAACTTTATTTATTCTTATATTATTATCCATTAGATAACATCGTTAAAAATGAATTTCTCAGAGGGTCCACAAACTCAGCGGATTCTGCACGGGAAATCCAACGCTAGTGAAATGTTTATTTTGACCTGTACAGTACCTACAGCATAACTCTCACATTGTTGGTATACATGCCATTTCATGCCCAATGTAAGGCTCCTCCTGTGGGCAAGACCTCTCCCCTGGACATCTAGAGGGCCAGTCAGGCTCCTCCTGGTCAAGACCTCTCCCCTGGACATCTAGAGGGCCAGCCAGGCTCCTGCTGGGCAAGACCTCTCCCCTGGACATCTAGAGGGCCAGTCAGGCTCCTCCTGGTCAAGACCTCTCCCCTGGACATCTACTGTAGAGGGCCAGCCAGGCTCCTGCTGGGCAAGACCTCTCCCCTGGACATCTAGAGGGCCAGTCAGGCTCCTCCTGTGGGCAAGAACTCTCCCCTGCACATCTAGAGGGCCAGTCAGACTCCTCCTGGGCAAGACGTCTGACCCTGAACATCTAAAGGGCCAACTCAAAGGGGGTTCAAATAATCGCAAGGTGGTTATGAGAGGGTGAAGCCTGAACCCTGCTAGGGGCGCATGCCACCTTGGAAAAATTGACAGTTAGGTCTTCTGAGGTGCACTCCAACAACGTAATCTGGAGTAGTAACTGAAGGTGTGCATATATATGGTATGCCTAACAGCCAGAAGGCAATTTCCACAGAACCCATGGAAACCAGGAAGTGCTGCCAGATCACAGGAAGTGCTGCCAGATCTGCACAGATTCCTCACATGAATAGGTGCTACAGATTGGTATGGCCAAGTCTTGTATCTATGGATTCATAGCCTATAGCACCTTGATTATATTCACCTGTGCCTGTTGCTAGTGCCAAGGATATGTCCCACACAGCCTACAGCACCTTGATTATATTCACCTGTGCTTGTTGCCAAGGATATGTCCCACACAGCCTACAGCACCTTGATTATATTCACCTGTACCTGTTGCTAGTGCCAAGGATATGTCCCACACAGCCTACAGCACCTTGATTATATTCACCTGTGCCTGTTGCTAGTGCCAAGGATATGTCCCACACAGCCTACAGCACCTTGATTATATTCACCTGTGCCTGTTACTAGTGCCAAGGATATGTCCCCACACAGCCTACAGCACCTTGATTATATTCACCTGTGCCTGTTGCTAGTGCCAAGGATATGTCCCACACAGCCTACAGCACCTTGATTATATTCACCTGTGTGCTTGTCAAGGATATGTCTCCCACAGCCTACAGCACCTTGATTATATTCACCTGTGTGCTTGTTGCTAGTGCCAAGGATATGTCCCACACAGCCTACAGCACCTTGATTATATTCACCTGTGCCTGTTGCTAGTGCCAAGGATATGTCCCACACAGCCTACAGCACCTTGATTATATTCACCTGTGCCTGTTGCTAGTGCCAAGGATATGTCCCACACAGCCTACAGCACCTTGATTATATTCACCTGTGCCTGTTGCTAGTGCCAAGGATATGTCCCACACAGCCTACAGCACCTTGATTATATTCACCTGTGCCTGTTGCTAGTGCCAAGGATATGTCCCACACAGCCTACAGCACCTTGATTATATTCACCAGTGCCTGTTGCTAGTGCCAAGGATATGTCCCACACAGCCTACAGCACCTTGATTATATTCACCTGTGCCTGTTGCTAGTGCCAAGGATATGTCCCACACAGCCTACAGCACCTTGATTATATTCACCTGTGCCTGTTGCTAGTGCCAAGGATATGTCCCACACAGCCTACAGCACCTTGATTATATTCACCTGTGCCTGTTGCTAGTGCCAAGGATATGTCCCACACAGCCTACAGCACCTTGATTATATTCACCTGTGCCTGTTGCTAGTGCCAAGGATATGTCCCACACAGCCTACAGCACCTTGATTATATTCACCTGTGCCTGTTGCTAGTGCCAAGGATATGTCCCACACAGCCTACAGCACCTTGATTATATTCACCTGTGCCTGTTGCTAGTGCCAAGGATATGTCCCACACAGCCTACAGCACCTTGATTATATTCACCTGTGCCTGTTGCTAGTGCCAAGGATATGTCCCACACAGCCTACAGCACCTTGATTATATTCACCTGTGCCTGTTGCTAGTGCCAAGGATATGTCCCACACAGCCTACAGCACCTTGATTATATTCACCTGTGCCTGTTGCTAGTGCCAAGGATATGTCCCACACAGCCTACAGCACCTTGATTATATTCACCTGTGTGCCTGTTGCTAGTGCCAAGGATATGTCCCACACAGCCTACAGCACCTTGATTATATTCACCTGTGCCTGTTGCTAGTGCCAAGGATATGTCCCACACAGCCTACAGCACCTTGATTATATTCACCTGTGCTTGTTGCTAGTGCCAAGGATATGTCCCACGCAGCCTACAGCACCTTGATTATATTCACCTGTGCCTGTTGCTAGTGCCAAGGATATGTCCCACACAGCCTACAGCACCTTGATTATATTCACCTGTGCCTGTTGCTAGTGCCAAGGATATGTCCCACACAGCCTACAGCACCTTGATTATATTCACCTGTGCCTGTTGCTAGTGCCAAGGATATGTCCCACACAGCCTACAGCACCTTGATTATATTCACCTGTGTGCCTGTTGCTAGTGCCAAGGATATGTCCCACACGGCCTACAGCACCTTGATTATATTCACCTGTGCTTGTTGCCAAGGATATGTCCCACACAGCCTACAACACCTTGATTATATTCACCTGTGCCTGTTGCTAGTGCCAAGGATATGTCCCACACAGCCTACAGCACCTTGATTATATTCACCTGTGCCTGTTGCTAGTGCCAAGGATATGTCTCCACACAGCCTACAGCACCTTGATTATCTTCACCTGTGCCTGTTGCTAGTGCCAAGGATATGTCTCACACAGCCTACAGCACCTTGATTATATTCACCTGTGCTTGTTGCTAGTGCCAAGGATATGTCCCACACAGCCTACAGCACCTTGATTATATTCACCCGTGCCTGTTGCTAGTGCCAAGGTTATGTCCCACACAGCCTACAGCACCTTGATTATATATTCACCTGTGCCTGTTGCTAGTGCCAAGGATATGTCCCACACAGCCTACAGCACCTTGATTATATTCACCTGTGCCTGTTGCTAGTGCCAAGGATATGTCCCACACAGCCTACATCACCTTGATTATATTCACCTGTGCCTGTTGCTAGTGCCAAGGATATGTCCCACACAGCCTACAGCACCTTGATTATATTCACCTGTGCTTGTTGCTAGTGCCAAGGATATGTCCCACACAGCCTACAGCACCTTGATTATATTCACCTGTGCCTGTTGCTAGTGCCAAGGATATGTCTCACACAGCCTACAGCACCTTGATTATATTCACCTGTGCCTGTTGCTAGTGCCAAGGATATGTCCCACACAGCCTACAGCACCTTGATTATATTCACCTGTGCTTGTTGCTAGTGCCAAGGATATGTCCCACACAGCCTACAGCACCTTGATTATATTAACCCGTGCCTGTTGCTAGTGCCAAGGTTATGTCCCACACAGCCTACAGCACCTTGATTATATATTCACCTGTGCCTGTTGCTAGTGCCAAGGATATGTCCCACACAGCCTACAGCACCTTGATTATATTCACCTGTGCCTGTTGCTAGTGCCAAGGATATGTCCCACACAGCCTACAGCACCTTGATTATATTCACCTGTGCCTGTTGCTAGTGCCAAGGATATGTCCCACACAGCCTACAGCACCTTGATTATATTCACCTGTGCTTGTTGCCAAGGATATGGCTCACATTGCCAGCCTACTTTGTTTGAGGACTTTGCTAAATCCTTACAAGTGCAACCCAGAGCTCCCGCAAGGAAGAGGGAGGGGGGACAGGACCAATGAAAACACTGCTAGCTACGAGATATAGCAATCTGCTCCACTGCATGGCAGACAGTCTCAAACATGATCTTTAGAGTGAGTCTTAAGACCTGCCCACACTGCACAAGCTAATGGCATTAATGCGCATGGGTCGCGTCCACACTGATACTTATTCTGGTCCACACCTGGATAGGTGGTTGGATGTGAATCAGAGCAACAAATTAAACTAACTACGCGAGTGTGCGTTGAAAAGAATTTCATTAGCTCACGTCTTTGTGATGCTGCAGTTGGGAACTTTGGAGCAGTTGAATACTATCTGTGGCCTGCAGCCAAGCTAGCTAGCTAGCTAGACCAACTACATAGCTAGAGAACTGTTGCTATGCTTAAGGGGGACCGTCTGTGCATTTTTTTAATTTTTTTTTTTACCTGTGGTTACAACTTTAGAGCTCAGTAGATTCTGCAAACTTCATGGTATGGACTTGATATATAGCTCAAAAGATAGGTCTCTCTGTGTGCTCTCTTTTGATACTAAAATATGTTTCATAGGTATAACTATAGGCAAGTTACTAGACCCTAAAGCGGAGGGACCACAAAAACCTGAATCGCTCCAACCTCCATAGAAACCACTCTGAGTTGCGAAGTGCAAAAAAATTAAAAATGGTACAAGTGGCTAGAGGAAGCTCTAGAGTACGCAATGACTATATTGAGTAGGCGTGAAAAATTTATTACCTGGTCAAGCGCGCGGTTGGAAAATTGAAGGCGTTGACAAAGCGACGGCAGTCGCAATCTTTGTCAGTTCTGCCTTTCCCTCAGCTCTCTCCTCGTTCTTCTCAGCAGCAAATGTTGCGTATCTATAGGAGCTGATCAGCAAGAAAAGGACGCAATAACAAACTCCATCTCAACTACAGCTACAGAACATGATTTTCACCGACTTTGGTAGGATGATTATTTTTTGCTTTGTACAGTTTATTTCAGTACTGGTATGGCCGAGACAAATACATCAGCCTTTTCCTTGACCCAGAGAGTATTAATACACATCAGTTTAAGTGCAGTATGGACAGGACAAATACATCAACCTTTTCCTCTGACCCAGAGAGTATTAATACACATCGGTTTAAGTGCAGTGTGGGCAGGACAGCGAGTAAGTGTGAGTTTTCATGCACACTACAGGGGTGTGGGTGTGGCTAAGAGGAATCCATTAGCAACGACAATCTGAAAGACATCCCCACTTCCAATGGACAGCAAGTGTCAAGGGTCAATTGTCTACGGAGTGTGAGTCTGGACATGCAGAGCAGGCAATGGGTGCTCTTGACCTTAGCACCCTGACCTTACCACCCTGGCGTGACCTTACCCCCCGGGCGTGACCTTACCCCCCGGGCGTGCGTGAGAGCTGCACGCGGGGAACCTTCGGCAAATGAGCATAGAACTAACAGATGCATGTCTGTGTAGTATAATGCAGTGCATGTGCATGCATGTCTGTGTAGTATAATGCAGTGCATGCATGTGCATGTCTGTGTAGTATAATGCAGTGCATGTCTGTGTAGTATAATGCAGTACATGTTGCATGCATGTCTGTGCAGTAAGTACATGTACATGTGTGCATGTATTGCATGCATGTTTGTATAGTGTGTGTGTGCGCGCGCTCGGATGTGCACAGTAGAACACGTCACCCACTTCTCCCACTTGAGCTAGCTGGTAGTATGTTTGTACAGTGATGCATCACCATGGCAACAGCTGCTCTGTTAGACATTGACCTTACCTCCCTGCTGGACTTGGCTTGGAAGGCGTGGCACTGTTTGGCGTAGTGACCCATGCCGAAGGAGACAGCGAGACAGTCAGGGAAGCCTCCCTTGCTTGTGTCATGAGCAACCTACACACACACACACACACCACCAGCACCATGAGACTCAGACATGTCAGCTGAAAGGTTGCCATAGTTACACAGAGAGAGGGAACCAACAAGACATGCAACATGGCGACACCACCCACCCTCTATTGACCACGCCTCCAAAACCTCCCAAACCAGCGGCAGCGGCTACTTCCTATTCTTCCATCGACTTTCAATCTCTTCCTCTCCCTCCAGCCAGAGCAGGGAACACCATCAAGGGAACACCCTCAAGCTTCAGGCATTTGTCATGTGTTCCAACAACACAACACTCGTAACAGGAACAGTCTTTCCAGACTTGTCGCTCACTAGAAGTGCACTGCCGCTCACTATAAGTGCACTGCCGCTCACTATAAGTGCGCACTGCCGAACCTCTCCACATGTATGCTGCACAGGGCAAGGACTATGTACACACAATTAGTAGCAAGCTAAGCCCGCGTCTGAGAGGCTGAGTTAGTCTGCTTCAGAGGGTCCGGCTGGGAACAAGCGACTAACTTCCTGTGAATTGGCACGGGCTCACAGCAGGCTGGGAGAAACACCACTACATGTACATGTACATACCTGCTCATACATGTACGAACATTAGCTGGTAGGCACGCCATGGCAGCGGCCTGCACTTTACATAGCAAGTGCCGGTCTTCTCTTCATGCACATACAGGAACCAGGTCTGGATAATTGTCGAGTGAACATCACACACCCACACACATGCCATGCCTACACTAAACCACACCCATATCAGCACATGCCATGCCCACAAGACACACCCACACCAGCACGCACATGCCCACAAGACACACCCACACCAGCACATGCCATGCCCACAAGACACACGCACACCAGCACATGCCATACTCACACTGCCTCGTTGTGACATGCCACACCCACATCTACATGTATAAACACCATCAGCGACTGTCTGATTGGGCCACAACAATCTTAATTGTTCATAACATTGTCTGAAACAGACGGTCCTTCAAGATGGTGGCCATGCCAGCAACCCTTCGCCCCCAAATAGGCCATGACTGGCATATGAGCTATCTGAATAGCAGCGAGCTACTCTGCCCACACCCACACACCATCACTGAGTCAGAGCTTAGCACCTGCCCAGACTGGCCTGAGGCCAATGTGGGAGGGATGGACAGTTGTCATGGATACTGTCTGCCAGTGAGGGATGACTTGACTTCATGTAGCAATTTACACACTCACATGCACACACATTGAAAACACACACACACACATTGGAGGGAAAAAACACACACACACACATTGAAAACACACACACACACACTGAACACCACACAGTGAGTGTGTGTGTGCACTCCACATAGCTACAGAGGGGGGAATCGAGTGTCAACACCGATTACTAGGGACATAACCTTGCCAACCATAGCTGTAATTTCAATGGCCAAGTGTGTCAACACAAAATTAGGAGAGTGTGTCCACACACACACCATCTGCTCCACACTGCCTGCTGGCAAAACATCAACACAGCAGCATGCAGTGTGTGTAATGTGTGTGTGTGTGTGTGTGTGTGTGTGTGGTGTGCATGTGTGTGTGCGTGCATGTGTGTGTGCATGTGTGTGTGCATGTGTGTGTGTGCATGTGTGCTATTGTGATAGTGTCTCGAGTCGACATTGCTATGAACTACACACAGGAATATAAACACACGTAGCGGTTACCCTTGCCCTAGCCCTAGTTGCTGCCCTAGCCCTAGTTGCTGCCCTAGCCCTAGTTGCTGCCCTGGCCCTAGTTGCTGCCCTAGCCCTAGTTGCTGCCCTAGCCCTAGCCCTAGTTGTTGCCCTAGACCTAGTTGTTGCCCTGGCCCTAGTTGCTGCCCTAGCCCTAGTTGCTGCCCTAGCCCTAGTTGTTGCCCTAGACCTAGTTGTTGCCCTGGCCCTAGTTGCTGCCCTAGCCCTAGTTGCTGCCCTAGCCCTAGTTGCTGCCCTAGCCCTAGTTACTGCCCTAGCCCTAGTTGCTGTCCTAGCCCTAGTTGTTGCCCTAGCCCTAGTTGCTGCCCTAGCCCTAGTTGTTACCCTAGCCCTAGTTGCTGCCCTAGCCCTAGTTGCTGCCCTAGCCCTAGTTGTTGCCCTAGACCTAGTTGTTGCCCTGGCCCTAGTTGCTGCCCTAGCCCTAGTTGCTGCCCTAGCCCTAGCCCTAGTTGTTGCCCTAGACCTAGTTGTTGCCCTGGCCCTAGTTGCTGCCCTAGCCCTAGTTGCTGCCCTAGCCCTAGTTACTGCCCTAGCCCTAGTTGCTGTCCTAGCCCTAGTTGTTACCCTAGCCCTAGTTGCTGCCCTAGCCCTAGTTGCTGCCCTAGCCCTAGTTGTTGCATATGTACTTCACTTGGACTATGCCCTCCTGTAAATAAAGCAATAGATGTTTATTCAGAAGCTCCTTCTAATTCTGTCATGTCAACTAAGAGGTCATTGAGAGACCTACATATGTATGTATGTATATTTGTATGTATGTCTAGTCCTGATGAAGGCTAGATAGAGCATTTAGTCGAAACGTCGAGTGAATAAAATTTGAAGTTGATTATTCAGAAGGTGATTATAATGTACGTTGGTTTATTAGAGAATGCCCCCCCCCTCCCCCCCCCCCCCCCCCCCCACACACACACTCACACAACTTAGCCAGAGCCTGTGCACTCTCTCAGCACTTGTGCAGGACAGACCCAACCTCTGTGGCCACAGCCTTGGAAACAACTGGCAGAGTTAGTCCAGGGAGGCTGCTAGTCACAGGGAGGCTGCTAGTCACAGGGAGGCTGCTAGTCACAGGGAGGCTGCTAGTCACAGGGAGGCTGCTAGTCACAGGGAGGCTGCTAGTCACAGGGAGGCTGCTAGTCACAGGGAGGCTGCTAGTCACAGGGAGGCTGCTAGTCACAGGGAGGCTGCTAGTCGGCTGCTAGTCACAGGGAGGCTGCTAGTCGGCTGCTAGTCACAGGGAGGCTGCTAGTCGGCTGCTAGTCACAGGGAGGCTGCTAGTCGGCTGCTAGTCACAGGGAGGCTGCTAGTCGGCTGCTAGTCACAGGGAGGCTGCTAGTCACAGGGAGGCTGCTAGTCACAGGGAGGCTGCTAGTCACAGGGAGGCTGCTAGTCACAGGGAGGCTGCTAGTCACAGGGAGGCTGCTAGTCACAGGGAGGCTGCTAGTCACAGGGAGGCTGCTAGTCACAGGGAGGCTGCTAGTCGGCTGCTAGTCACAGGGAGGCTGCTAGTCGGCTGCTAGTCACAGGGAGGCTGCTAGTCGGCTGCTAGTCACAGGGAGGCTGCTAGTCGGCTGCTAGTCACAGGGAGGCTGCTAGTCGGCTGCTAGTCACAGGGAGGCTGCTAGTCACAGGGAGGCTGCTAGTCACAGGGAGGCTGCTAGTCACAGGGAGGCTGCTAGTCACAGGGAGGCTGCTAGTCACAGGGAGGCTGCTAGTCACAGGGAGGCTGCTAGTCACAGGGAGGCTGCTAGTCACAGGGAGGCTGCTAGTCACAGTGAGGCTGCTAGTCACAGGGAGGCTGCTAGTCGGCTGCTAGTCACAGGGAGGCTGCTAGTCGGCTGCTAGTCGGCTGCTAGTCGGCTGCTAGTCACAGGGAGGCTGCTAGTCACAGGGAGGCTGCTAGTCACAGGGAGGCTGCTAGTCACAGGGAGGCTGCTAGTCACAGGGAGGCTGCTAGTCACAGGGAGGCTGCTAGTCGGCTGCTAGTCACAGGGAGGCTGCTAGTCACAGGGAGGCTGCTAGTCGGCTGCTAGTCACAGGGAGGCTGCTAGTCGGCTGCTAGTCACAGGGAGGCTGCTAGTCGGCTGCTAGTCACAGGGAGGCTGCTAGTCGGCTGCTAGTCACAGGGAGGCTGCTAGTCACAGGGAGGCTGCTAGTCACAGGGAGGCTGCTAGTCACAGGGAGGCTGCTAGTCACAGGGAGGCTGCTAGTCACAGGGAGGCTGCTAGTCACAGGGAGGCTGCTAGTCACAGGGAGGCTGCTAGTCACAGGGAGGCTGCTAGTCGGCTGCTAGTCACAGGGAGGCTGCTAGTCACAGGGAGGCTGCTAGTCACAGGGAGGCTGCTAGTCACAGGGAGGCTGCTAGTCACAGGGAGGCTGCTAGTCACAGGGAGGCTGCTAGTTGGCTGCTAGTCACAGGGAGGCTGCTAGTCACAGGGAAGCTGTTATTATGCTCACTTTTCCTTCTTGTCTGCCAGTTGTTGGCCCAGTGGCTGGGGTGGGTGGGGACTGCCCTGAAGGAACACAACAGCGTAGCAGTGTTCAGACCACTGTCTGGCCCAACAGTATGGAGAACCCAGAGAAGAAAAATGCAGCTAATTGGTGTCACCATGCCACCAAAGACAGCCGAGCCAAAGTTGGGGACCTTGATTTTTGGAGACTTGAAAGTGTGTCCTTATTAGAGGTCTCTGATGTCCCAGCTAGGCGTGTTCGCCGAGGCTTGACCAACACTGAGGGCAAATTAGTTCCGCTTGTTAGTTGCACACAAACACCTCATTAGGCCTTTGTTTTGCCAAATTTCACTTATGGGAGGGGGCTTGAGCTCACTGGCTCAGGGGGGCTTCACTAAGGGGGGCTTCAGCTCACTGGCTCAGGGGGCTTTAGCTCACTGGCTCAGGGGAGCTTCAGCTCACTGGTTCAGGGGAGCTTCAGCTCACTGGTTCAGGGGGCTTCAGCTCACTGGTTCAGGGGGCTTGAGCTCACTGGCTCGGGGAGCTTCAGCTGATATCTTAAGTTCTGTTGGCTGTAGTACTCAAAGACAGAACACATAGTCAAGTGCACACAGAAGCAGACTAGCAATTCATATTCTAGAGTAAGCCACCTCCCCCTTCCTTCCTTCTCTCTCACACGCACACAAAATCACAATGCCAATTTATTCAGCATAAAGATCTCTGTAACAAACAAGCAAGCAACACGTCCATCTCTATGTCCTAAACCACAATGCATGAAGCTCTTCTCTCCTTCAGGTTGCTATGCTACACTGAGAGCAAGCTAAGAACGCATTAAGAGCAGGTCCTAGATTTTGCAGACAGTGTGTAGTGCCTGCCATTGGCAAACACCTAGCACAGTAGATGTGACAGCTACCAAATAGGTAGTGCATGCTTACTGTGATGAATTCACACCTATTCACCATGACAATATATTCAATCCAAAATTGCAATCTCAGAGAAAGTAATCTCAGAGAAAGTAATCTCAGAGAAAGTAATCTCAGAGAAAGTACAAAAAACCCAAAAAGGTTTTCCAGATTCTCTGAAGCACTCCACGCTCCTCTGAAGCACTCCACGCTCCTCTGAAGCACTCCACGCTCCTCTGAAGCATCCACGCTCCTCTGAAGCACTCCACGCTCCTCTGAAGCATCCACGCTCCTCTGAAGCACTCCTCGCTCCTCTGAAGCACTCCACGCTCCTCTGAAGCACTCCACGCTCCTCTGAAGCATCCACGCTCCTCTGAAGCACTCCACGCTCCTCTGAAGCATCCACGCTCCTCTGAAGCACTCCACGCTCCTCTGAAGCATCCACGCTCCTCTGAAGCACTCCACGCTCCTCTGAAGCACTCCACGCTCCTCTGAAGCACTCCACGCTCCTCTGAAGCACTCCACGCTCCTCTGAAGCACTCCATGCTCCTCTGAAGCACTCCACGCTCCTCTGAAGCACTCCACGCTCCTCTGAAGCACTCCACGCTCCTCTGAAGCACTCCACGCTCCTCTGAAGCACTCCACGCTCCTCTGAAGCACTCCACGCTCCTCTGAAGCACTCCACGCTCCTCTGAAGCACTCCACGCTCCTCTGAAGCACTCCACGCTCCTCTGAAGCACTCCTCGCTCCTCTGAAGCACTCCACGCTCCTCTGAAGCACTCCACGCTCCTCTGAAGCACTCCACGCTCCTCGGAAGCACTCCACGCTCCTCTGAAGCACTCCACGCTCCTCTGAAGCACTCCACGCTCCTCTGAAGCACTCCACGCTCCTCTGAAGCATCCACGCTCCTCTGAAGCACTCCACGCTCCTCTGAAGCACTCCACGCTCCTCTGAAGCACTCCACGCTCCTCTGAAGCATCCACGTTCCTCTGAAGCACTCCACATTCCTCTGAAGCATCCACGTTCCTCTGAAGCACTCCACGTTCCTCTGAAGCACTCCTCGCTCCTCTGAAGCACTCCACGCTCCTCTGAAGCACTCCACGCTCCTCTGAAGCACTCCACACTCCTCTGAAGCACTCCACGCTCCTCTGAAGCATCCAAAGCACTCAACGCTCCTCTGAAGCACCCAACGCTCCTCTGAAGCAGAGACACCCACCAACCCTCTGTATAAAGCACTGCTACATCCCTCTGCAACCTGTTTGCTGCAGACATCACTCCATAACCTGTTTGTTGCAGACATCCCTCCATAACCTGTTTGTTGCAGACATACTCCGTAACCTGTTTGCTGCAGACATATCTCTTTAACTTGTTCTTGCAGACATCTCTCCGTAACCTGTTTGTTGCAGACATCCCTCCATAACCTGTTTGCTGCAGACATCCCTCCATAACCTGTTTGTTGCAGACATCCCTTCGCAACCTGTTTGTTGCAGACATCCCTTCGCAACCAGTATTTGTTTACCTTAAAGGCTGCCAATTCTTCTACTAAACTGCAGCTTATTGCAACTGCATTCTCCTGAAGTAGGCCATAGCTAAAGAGAGAGATTGGGGGGAGAGCCAGTGCATCTGCACAGGGATGTCTAGGAGACTGCACACTACAGCCATTGATATGTCACACATACACACACGTGCCTCACAGCAAGAGGATAAAAAGACTCACTAACTCCCAGTTCTTTCAGTCCCTTGACAGTTCCTAGCTATTCCTCTTTGAATCGCTGAGTACACATGTACAGTATGCATACATAATTCCACAGCTTGGAAAGCTCTATAAGGTAAACAATGCCACAACTTCAAAGAGAACATCAGAACAGTCCACCTTTGGGAGACTGAGGTGATAAAAAAGACAACACCATGCAAAGCAGTCTGTCTGTACGCATTGCACACTTGTGTATCCACCCAATGGCTTGGCATTGCTAGAGTGCCCCTGCAACATTCTTTCCAATGAGCTGTGAGCACCTAACCTGCCAGTGAGCAACTGTGGGGCACCTGGCCTGCCAGCGAGCAACTGCGGGGCACCTGGCCTGCCAGCGAGCAACTGTGGGGCACCTGGCCTGCCAGCGAGCAACTGCGGGGCACCTGGCCTGCCAGCGAGCAACTGTGGGGCACCTGACCTGCCAGTGAGCAACTGTACGCAGTGTGTGCTGCACAAACTCACTCACTCTTCTAGTCCACCTCTCCAACTAATATCTAAAAGGACCACATATGTACCCCATTGTTCAAGGACATGCCCAGTCATCAAAAATAACATCACTACTAGTCTAGCATAGATAGCGAGCCATTCCTAACCTGCCCAATCATATATTGCTGTAATAGTGGTAACCTGCCCTAGCATATATTTCCTACAGCAATAGTGTAACCTGCCCAAGCATACATTTCCTACAGCAATAGTGGGCTAGGGCTAGCCTGCCCAAGCATACATTTCCTATGGCAATAGTGGACCACTCCTAACCTGCCCAAGCATACATTTCCTACAGCAATAGTGGGCCACTCCTAACCTGCCCAAGCATACATTTCCTACAGCAATAGTGGGCCACTCCTAACCTGCCCAAGCATACATTTCCTACAGCAATTAGTGGGCCACTCCCAAGCATACATGTACATTTCCTACAGCAATAGTGGACCGCTCCTAACCTGCCCAAGCATACATTTCCTACAGCAATAGTGGGCCACTCCTAACCTGCCCAAGCATACATTTCCTACAGCAATAGTGGGCCACTCCTAACCTGCCCAAGCATACATTTCCTACAGCAATAGTGGGCCACTCCTAACCTGCCCAAGCATACATTTCCTACAGCAATAGTGGGCCACTCCTAACCTGCCCAAGCATACATTTCCTACAGCAATTAGTGGGCCACTCCCAAGCATACATGTACATTTCCTACAGCAATAGTGGACCGCTCCTAACCTGCCCAAGCATACATTTCCTACAGCAATAGTGGGCCACTCCTAACCTGCCCAAGCATACATTTCCTACAGCAATAGTGGGCCACTCCTAACCTGCCCAAGCATACATTTCCTACAGCAATTAGTGGGCCACTCCCAAGCATACATGTACATTTCCTACAGCAATAGTGGACCGCTCCTAACCTGCCCAAGCATATATTTCATCCAGCAATAGCCTAACCTGCCCAAGCATACATTTCCTGCAGCAATAGTGGGCCACTCCTAACCTGCCCAAGCATACATTTCCTACAGCAATAGTGGACCACTCCTAACCTGCCCTGGTGATCAGCAGAGTGTACACCCTCACACACATGCAGAAGACTACGGGGGGCACTAGGGCAGTGTAAGCTTCATATTTTGGTGGCCCACCATTTCCTACCTATGAATATTGTACACAATACTAACCTTTAAACTTCTGAGTTATTACATACACACATGAGTTACAAGCTCTACTCTTGCACACACACACACCACACACACACACACACAACACACACATCCTGAGAGGAAGGTTCACCATTATTGCAAGCCTGTGTAGTGTAGTGTGTGTGTGGGCATGTGTAGTGTAGTGTGTGTGTGGGCATGCTATGTGAGGTGTATTATAGACATGGTGGGAGCTCTCCTGCAGTGCTTGTGTGTATCTAGTGAAGCATGTGATAGGTGTGGAGATGACCAGTGCATTAGTGCAGTGCTTGTGTGTATCTAGTGAAGCATGTGATAGGTGTGGAGATGACCAGTGCATTAGTGCAATGCTTGTGTGTGTCTAGTGAAGCATGTGATAGGTGTGGAGATGACCAGTGCATTAGTGTAACCTTCAGCGATCCTTGATTAACTAACTCGTTGCTGAAAAGTGATCATCCCTGCTCCTGTTTTCACTCGTACACCCGGCAATGTCGTTAAACTCACACAGGGTCAAGGGTCGGGTCGCATACCAACAAAAGGATCTAAATGCATTTCTTTGCATTAGCATTTTTGTTGGTTGTTGGTATTGCATCAGTGTTTGTGTTAGTATTTGCATTTGTGTTAGTGTTAGCATTAGCATTCCTGTATCAGTATTTGCATTAATGTTTGTGCTATATTTAATTAGCGTTGTTTTTTCTGCATTATGCTTTGAATTGGTAATTGTGGTTGATTAGTGCTTTTGCACATCAAGTGTGAACCACTCGAGGCGAGACTAGACGTGTTAACAATGAAGGGTGGGGGTGGGGGAACTTCACGAGGTCTCTCCAAATATCAACTTGAAAAATCACCCTCTCCACGTTTGGGCTACCCTTTACCAGGAATAAGAGTAGCTACCGAATTGTCGAGAGAGTAAATTTCAAGTTGATTATTGAGGAAGTCATTATTATTCCTCATGTCCACTGGGAGTCTGTTGAGACTGGGAGTCTGTTGAGACAGTCTGTTGAGGGTTTCTCCGTTTTTGTGGGTGTTCTAAAATCCATGAAATTATCTTTGATTACACCAGCTAAGACTCATAGAGAAGAAGAATTCTTAAATAAACCTCATAGCATTATGCTAACACCTCAGGAAGGAGGAATGAGAGAGCAGCTGCCAGCAGACTTATAGAGACAAGAATTCTTAAATATATCTCATAGCATTATGCTAACACCTCAGGAAGGAGAAAGAGAGAGCAGCAGCTAGCAGACTTATAGAGACAAGAATTCTTAAATATATCTCATAGCATTATGCTAACACCTCAGGAAGGAGGAAAGAGAGAGCGGCAGCTGGCAGAGTCGAGGAGACAAACTTCCTACCTAATGAACTATTTTGTCTCAGCACTCAAGTGCCCAGACAGTGTTGGGAGCGTCCATGTATGTGCCTACAATGGAGCCCGCAGAGTGATGAACAGGTATTCAGGCCCTCTCAGTAGCCATGCACAAACAATGGCAGGAAAACCAGAATCAACCTCCCCACAATTGAGCATAGAGAATCATGCACACACACACACACACACACCACACACACTCACACACACACCACACACACACACACACCACACACACACCACACATACACGCACACACAGACCACACACACACCACACACTCACACACTCACACACACAACATGCTAGTCACATTCTAGCTGACAAGCTGGAGCAACCAGAACAAAACAACTAGAGGGAGGGCTGTGGGGAGCCGGTTGAGGGGGGAACAGTGACTTAGCCAAGACCAGAGCAAGACAACTGCACTATCTAGATTGGGACAGAAGTAACAGAGAGAGCAGGAAATCCCTGAAGAGCAACAACAACCCTGACTGGCTGAAACTGGGAGTTGCAGGGAGGCTTCAGATATTAGCTACTGGAGGCTTCAGATATTAGCTCCTGGAGGCTTCAGATATTAGCTACTGGAGGCTTCAGATATTAGCTACTGGAGGCTTCAGATATTAGCTACTGGAGGCTTCAGATATTAGCTACTGGAGGCTTCAGATATTAGCTCATGGAGGCTTCAGATATTAGCTCATGGAGGCTTCAGATATTAGCTCCTGGAGGCTTCAGATATTAGCTACTGGAGGCTTCAAATATTAATTAGCTACTGGAGGCTTCAGATATTAGGTAATGGAGGCTTCAGATATTAGCTCCTGGAGGCTTCAGATATTAGCTCCTGGAGGCTTCAGATATTAGCTCCTGGAGGCTTCAGATATTAGCTGAAGGCTTCAGATATTAGCTACTGGAGGCTCCAGATATTAGCTACTGGAGGCTTCAGATATTAGCTATTGGAGGCTTCAGATATTAGCTATTGGAGGCATCAAATATTAGCTACTGGAGGCTTCAGATATTAGCTCTTTGTGAACACACCACTACAGTCCACATAGAATATGCTGATAGTTTAGTGCAAGTGTTTACTTGACCTGCCATGTCGTCAGACAGTTTGACAGGACTCGAGCACCAAAGCTCGCAATCATGACTGCTATCATTCTTTCCTACTCAGCTCACAATCATGACTGCTATCATTCTCCCCCACTCAGCTCACAATCATGACTGGTATCATTCTCCCCCACTCAGCTCACAATCATGACTGCTATCATTCTCCCCCACTCAGCTCACAATCATGACTGCTATCATTCTCCCTCACTCAGCTCACAATCATGACTGATATCATTCTCTCCCACTCAGCTCACAATCATGACTGGTATCATTCTCTCCCACTCAGCTCACAATCATGACTGCTATCATTCTCTCCCACTCAGCTCACAATCATGACTGGCATCATTCTCTCCCACTCAGCTCACAATCATGACTGGTATCATTCTCCCCCACTCAGCTCACAATCATGACTGGTATCATTCTCTCCCACTCAGCTCACAATCATGACTGCTATCATTCTCTCCCACTCAGCTCACAATCATGACTGCTATCATTCTCCCCCACTCAGCTCACAATCATGACTGGTATCATTCTCCCCCACTCAGCTCACAATCATGACTGCTATCATTCTCCCCCACTCAGCTCACAATCATGACTGGTATCATTCTCCCCCACTCAGCTCACAATCATGACTGCTATCATTCTCCCCCACTCAGCTCACAATCATGACTGCTATCATTCTCCCCCACTCAGCTCACAATCATGACTGCTATCATTCTCCCCCACTCAGCTCACAATCATGACTGCTATCATTCTCTCCCACTCAGCTCACAATCATGACTGCTATCATTCTCCCCCACTCAGCTCACAATCATGACTGCTATCATTCTCCCCCACTCAGCTCACAATCATGACTGCTATCATTCTCCCCCACTCAGCTCACAATCATGACTGCTATCATTCTCCCCCACTCAGCTCACAATCATGACTGGTATCATTCTCTCCCACTCAGCTCACAATCATGACTGGTATCATTCTCCCCCACTCAGCTCACAATCATGACTGGTATCATTCTCCCCCACTCAGCTCACAATCATGACTGGTATCATTCTCCCCCACTCAGCTCACAATCATGACTGGCATCATTCTCTCCCACTCAGCTCACAATCATGACTGCTATCATTCTCCCCCACTCAGCTCACAATCATGACTGGTATCATTCTCCCCCACTCAGCTCACAATCATGACTGCTATCATTCTCCCCCACTCAGCTCACAATCATGACTGGTATCATTCTCCCCCACTCAGCTCACAATCATGACTGCTATCATTCTCCTCCACTCAGCTCACAATCATGACTGCTATCATTCTCCCCCACTCAGCTCACAATCATGACTGCTATCATTCTCTCCCACTCAGCTCACAATCATGACTGCTATCATTCTCCCCCACTCAGCTCACAATCATGACTGCTATCATTCTCCCCCACTCAGCTCACAATCATGACTGCTATCATTCTCTCCCACTCAGCTCACAATCATGACTGCTATCATTCTCTCCCACTCAGCTCACAATCATGACTGCTATCATTCTCTCCCACTCAGCTCACAATCATGACTGCTATCATTCTCTCCCACTCAGCTCACAATCATGACTGCTATCATTCTCCCCCACTCAGCTCACAATCATGACTGCTATCATTCTCCCCCACTCAGCTCACAATCATGACTGCTATCATTCTCTCCCACTCAGCTCACAATCATGACTGCTATCATTCTCTCCCACTCAGCTCACAATCATGACTGCTATCATTCTCCCCCACTCAGCTCACAATCATGACTGGTATCATTCTCCCCCACTCAGCTCACAATCATGACTGCTATCATTCTCTCCCACTCAGCTCACAATCATGACTGGTATCATTCTAGCCCCTCCCCATTGCTCAGTTTCAACCGGCAAAGGATGCGATGTGCGGGAATGAGAATCTTTGAGCAGAGACTGAGGTTGATCTCACATACTCAAGCCATATTTAATAATGTGGCGGGAATAGGTTGTCTTGCAGAGGTCCTCTACTAAAGCCCACACATCCAGTTGAAACCATGCCCAATTACCATCATGTCAAATTCATAGCTCTGTGCGGGCTTGCCTTTTCCATACTTGGTAGTCATCCCACCAAACGGATGCTGATAAATTTTACCATCCTTATTTCTTGAGAACGGTACTTAATTTTTTTATTAGTAGTGCCACTATTATAATAAGTTCCCTTTATTAGAAGTAAAATACAATAAGCTCCCTTTATTAGAAGTAAAATACATAAGCTCCCTTTATTAGAAGTAAAATACAACAAGTTCCCTTTATTAGACATAAGCTCCCTTTACTAGAAGTAAAATACAACAAGTTCCCTTTATTAGAAGTAAAATACATAAGCTCCCTTTATTAGAAGTAAAATACAATAAGCTCCCTTTACAACAAGTTCCCTTTATTAGAAGTAAAATACAATAAGCTCCCTTTAACATAAGCTCCCTTTATTAGAAGTAAAATACATAAGCTCCCTTTATTAGAAGTAAAATACAATAAGCTCCCTTTATTAGAAGTAAAATACAATAAGCTCCCTTTATTAGAGGGGAAGTACAATAAGCTCCCTTTATTAGAAGTAAAATACAACAAGTTCCCTTTATTAGAAGTAAAATACAATAAGCTCCCTTTAACATAAGCTCCCTTTATTAGAAGTAAAATACATAAGCTCCCTTTTATTAGAAGTAAAATACAATAAGCTCCCCTTTATTAGAAGTAAAATACAACAAGTTCCCTTTATTAGAAGTAATATACAATAAGCTCCCTTTATTAGAAGTAAAATACAATTCCCTTTATTAGAAGTGCTCCCTTTATTAGAAGTAAAATACGGCTCCCTTTATTAGAAGTAAAATATAACAATTTCCCTTTATTAGAAGTAAAATACATAAGCTCCCTTTATAGAAGTAAAATACAATAAGCTCCCTTTATTAGAAGTAAAATACATATGCTCCTTTTATTAGAAGTAAAATCCTTATATTAGAAGTAAAATACATAAGCTCCCTTTATTAGAATTAAAATACAATAAGCTCCCTTTATTAGAAGTAAAATACAATTCCCTTTATTAGAAGTGCTCCCTTTATTAGAAGTAAAATACGGCTCCCTTTATTAGAAGTAAAATACAACAAGTTCCCTTTATTAGAAGTAAAATACGTAAGTTCCCTTTATAGAAGTAAAATACAATAAGCTCCCTTTATTAGAAGTAAAATACATAAGCTCCTTTTATTAGAAGTAAAATACATAAGCTCCTTTTATTAGAAGTAAAATACATAAGCTCCCTTTATTAGAAGTAAAATACAATAAGCTCCCTTTATTAGAAGTAAAATACAATAAGCTCCCTTTATTAGAAGTAAAATACAATAAGTTCCCTTTATTATAAGTAAAATACAATAAGCTCCCTTTATTAGAAGTAAAATACAATAAGCTCCCTTTATTAGAGGGGAAGTACAATAAGCTCCCTTTATTAGAAGTAAAATACAATAAGCTCCCTTTATTAGAAGTAAAATACAATAAGCTCCCTTTATTAGAGGGGAAGTACAATAAGCTCCCTTTATTAGAAGTAAAATACAACAAGTTCCCTTTATTAGAAGTAAAATACTAAAATACAATAAGCTCCCTTTATTAGAGGGGAAGTACAATAAGCTCCCTTTATTAGAAGTAAAATACATGAGCTCCCTTTATTAGAAGTAAAATACAATAAGCTCCCTTTATTAGAGAGGAAGTACAATAAGCTCCCTTTATTAGAAGTAAAATACATGAGCTCCCTTTATTAGTAAAATACCCTTTATTAGAGGGTACAATAAGCTCCCTTTATAAGAGGGGAAGTACAATAAGCTCCCTTTATTAGAGGGGAAGTACAATAAGCTCCCTTATTAGAGGGGAAGTACAATAAGCTCCCTTTATTAGAGGGGTATTACAATAAGCTCCCTTTATTAGAGGGGAAGTACAATAAGCTGCAGTTTGGTAGAAGAATTGAAGAAAGCATCAACAAAAAAGCTCCACAACAAACCTTCCAGCAAAGAAACCCTCCACGAGCAGCCCTTTTCTTAAAGGAGAAGGGATTCAGGACGTTTGGCAATAGACCTAGGTGCCTGTGAAGCTGACTCTGCAAAAGAGCGTCCAAAACAGCAGGATTGACTATAAAAAGACCGTTGAAGACAGTGGTTGTGATAAAAATAATCGTACACCATCTCAGCCAGCACTGACGTTAATAGTAACCATGGACAGGCTGAATTGATTAGTCACCGTGGAAACGGTTATAGTCACCGTGGGTACTACTTTCCAACTCCTTTTCCTCCGACAACTCAGAAGAGAGCGCCGAGAGCACAAAAGCCACGAGTCGACAGCTTCTTGTATGCAAATAAAAACATCGCAACAGAATCAAGTGCCCATACAAGCCCAGCCCCTCTCTACCAGTCATGTTCCCACAGCAACAACACAGACAGTGCCAGCTACCATCACCCGGACTGGTTCTGCTGCTCTGAGAGATCTTAAAAGAAACCTTTTAGGACATGCTCCACCATTAGCCTAGGTCCAAAGCTAGCAGATGTAGACTAGACAACATTACCAAACAGAAAGAAACCTTGAATTGTAATGAACAATAACAATTAAAACTCTGTAATACAAGTAATGGGGAGAAATTCCCCCCCCCCTTCCCGTCCCTCACTGGATACAGCTTTCCCAATAAAGTATGTGCAAGAAGGATGACTAATTAACAATCACAGATCACATTAGGTTACCCTATTAAACATAATTAACAACATCCACTACCTACTGATCAACCAAACTAACAATTAGTTCAGTACTTTTAAAAAAATTTAAAAAATTTAACATTAACTCACTGTTGCCATGGAATGCAGAGGACATACTAGGATCGCTTCCCCATTACCCTCGGCAACCCTCAATGTCCCGTTGTTGTAAGATACGCTCACTTGCTTGCTGGAGAGAGGTCCTTCTCTGATCGATCTCAATGCTGAGAGCACATCTTTACTTGAGCGAGGTTCGTCGACACAAGTGTAACCGTGGTACACCAATAACATGAAGTCCCCCACGGGGGAAAGGCCACCAGGATGAGCATGTGTTAGGTGGGCATGCTCACTGTCTATGATATCCGATATGGTTCTGTTTATCTTTTTGCTTCCAGAGGTCGAGGGGTCATAGTGTGAAGTGCTCAATGCTCGTCCTAGTCTCGAAAACGTGTTCTTGACTTTTGCCATTGTTGGCTATCTTTATAAGAGCATTTCGGAGTGAGTAGCTAGAGAAGGAAATCACTGGTTTTAAAGAAGTACCATCGGTGAATAATTTGGTGGAATAGAGTGACTGGCTTTGAGTGGGTTTTTGACAGAGAAATCACAGGAAGCTGCATAAATTCGCAGCTGTTTACAACTTCAGTGTGAACAACCGCCAACAAAAAGTCCCCATGTTGTTATTACTCCAGGGGGGGGGGGGGGGGGGGGGGATAATTTCAGCTGGGAAAAGATGGCCATGCACTTTCAAACAAACCCCCAAGGAATTCTGAGTGGGATTTCCTAGAAAATCATGACATGTATTTCGAGTAGATAATATATACCAAGCTTGCCACTTGGGCTGTATCAACAGACACGCCACATAATCCACATTCAACAAGCAAACACAGGGATGTCGGGCTATGTGAGCAAGCATCTATGCTCATTAAGCACTCCCATAATATATATTCATATATATATATATATCACTGGTATTGGGTAAGCTCTTCTACTGCAAACAATGAATAGGATATCTCAACTTCATGAGGCAATAATGGTAAACATCACCTGCGCCCATTAAATGGTAACAGTTAAATTGATCTTGCAAAAACAAAAAAAAACTTGACAAAAGAGCAAGTCAATTTTCGTGCATATATATATATATATATATATATTAGTAGCTAGGAACCAGTGTGAATATGCTAGCTTCTACGGTTAGAACTATACCTACGCTGATCAAGGCTCCAGTAAAAGCCGAGGTTGTCTTATATCTTCAGTTACGCCTTATTAACTGCAGTTTCTCCAAAATAACAGTCAGCTACGATTTAGAAACAGCCGGACAACTTCATTGACACTTGTCGCTACTTGTAGTGTCCCCCAACGTTAATCTGTAGGCGTGGTCAGTAGCAAATCACGCCGCTGCATCGGTCACGCGTGTATCGCGTGACCTAATGACTCCGCCTTTATTACTTAAACACTAACCGGCCAGCAAACTTGAATCTCTTTACTGCTGTATTTCTTCTCCGTCTACCCTGCGGTGTGAGCTAGGACAGAGGTTTAAAGTGAGCCAACGTATTTAGCGGTAGGAGTAAGATTTATACTTTACCATGGCTGTATGACGGTAGGTTTAGTGTATGCATATGATATTAGCTAGGTATGAAGTACTTGATTTTTGGCTGTAGCTGTCTATGTGTTTGGTCCTTTATATAGTGTGTATATATATGTATATATGCAATTCTTCCTATATTTTATTATCTGATGCAATGGCATATAATGGATAAAGCTGCAGAAATAGTTGTCATATCTTGACAACATTGCCAAATTGCAAAGGCAGAATACACTTATTTTCCGTCCAACATATGCTGTTGCCACACCCATTAATGCACAAAGCCACCATGTAATTACAGAGGTAAACAGATGCTACTGAGAGGAATGTTTCCTTCTCCTGGGATGATATAATGAAGATACTATATATCCATCCCTGTGCCACATATGGTTGAAGCACATGGTTGAAGCAGCTAGTGCAATGAGACTTTCTGTCAGTACACATGTATGGCTTGGTTTATCTAGTAGCTACTAGCATCCTTCATTGCTATCACTGCAAAAAAAAAATTATAACGACAACAACAAAAAGTCATTGTTTAAAGTTCTGTTCATTTTTGGACAGCCATCCCCAGGCTAGCTGGTGTGGTGGGCTAGCTGGCTTGGTGGGTTAGCTGGCTTGGTGGGTTAGCTGGCTTGGTGGGGTAGCTGGCTTGGTGGGTGGCTGGCGTGCTGGGATAGCTACAGTAGCTTGTGTCAGAGCAGTTGACAATTTTATTGGGTGCTCTAATGACCTGTTTCTGGTCTGTTGTTCAGCTGAGCATGACAAAGTATTCCACAACAATGCCAATTTGTACAAGTATGTTAAGCTGCAAGGAAAAAATAATCAAACTTCATTTGTACAGGCATCTGGGACAACCATACATACACACATACATACACACATCATACAAACATGTGCATACATACATACACATACATATATACACCTATATACATGCATGTACATACAAACATGTGCATACATACATACACATATATATACATATATACACATATACATACATGTACATACAAACATGTACATACATACATACACACATATATACACCTGTATACATACATGTACATACAATATATACATGCACATGTACATACAATATATACATACACACATGTACAAACATACATATGCACATACAGGTATACAGACATACCTACATATAACTATGCTTAATTAGCTGCTAGACGTGTGGTTTGGTGTACTCGGTTGCTCGTTATTTAATGGTGTCGCTCCATTGCTTCCCTTCACTGCGGACACCAGGAATCATCCCTTGTGGAGCACAGTGGAAGAAGACTCGAAAGAATGGTGCCCGTTTTGATATCATTAGTTACTGGTGATATTCATAGAGTTGCTAGGAGGTGTGACTTGTTCATGTGCACATTCTGCACTAGCTCAGTTCTGAAGTAATCAAAGGAAGGTTCCACACTGTTTTCAATGTAGTTAGCAAATTATAGAATAAGTAACACTTTAGAAGCACACATTAATTCTACAATGTCTAGATTAATATACATGTAGTTAGAAGCAAATACAATAGAATCACATGTATGAATAGGAACAGGCAGAAATAAAACTCGGCATGCTCTGGGAGGAGAAGTCTTGCAAATGCAGCATGCTAGGCAGAGTGGACCTGCTAAGTGCAGCATGCTAGGCAGATTGGGTACACCTGCTAAGTGCAGCATGCTAGGCACACATGCTAAGTGCAGCATGCTAGGCAGAGTGGGTGCACCTGCTAAGTGCAGCATGCTAGGCAGCGTGGGTTCAGCAAAGTGTCCAACATCTTGACTTGTCTTTGCTGTTGTATGCTGAGCAAGACTGTCTGTAAGATTCTCTAGCTCTGCTATTTCTTCTACTATACCTCTCCTTGAAAGGGAGTCCACCCTCAGTTTTAGACTGGAGTGGCATGTCTGAATAGTAGAAAATGTAAGCCGAGCGGTGGGAAGTTAGTCTCTTCAGGAAGCATACTTGCAACGGTGCATGTACCATCAGTCAAGTATTATCGCATTCACACTGGACCAGCATCAGAGCCAGATTGAAGTAGGTTAACAATAGCTCTATGAGGACACACACTGGACTAGCACCTGGTTTGAGGCAGGTTAAAGTAGGTTGACAATAGCTCTATGAGGACACACACTCGACCTGCACCACACTGGTTTGAGGCAGGTTAAAATAGGTTGACAATAGCTCTATGGGGGGCACAACTGGACCAACATCACACTGGATTGAGGCAGGTTAAAGTAGGTTGAGAATAGCTCTATAGGGGCACAACTGGACCAACATCACACTGGGTTGAAGAAGGTTGACAATAGCTCTATGTGGACACTACACTGGTTGAAGTAGGTTGACAATAACTCTCTCTATGGGGACGGACACACTTTAGCAGTACACGTATTTAGTCTTCAAGAATGCAATGATGCTGGCCCTCCTCAGAAAGTCCCTAGTTTGGTGCTACCAGCTCGTAGTTTGACACATCTGTCATCCCTGTCACTTGCTCTCCAACATCTCCCAAGATGACCGTACAAGTCCTCCTTGGAATGAGTACCTCTGTGTGCGGTTGTTTGTGCTAATTTAGCTCATAGTGACTTATCCATACTGTGAAGTGAAGGTGGAGATTTGTCTTGAAACTAGCAGGTTTAGTTTTTTGAGGAAACGTTTCAGAGACACACATGTGGCTAGAGATGGCCAAATTATATCTGCTTATTTGAATTCCAGGCATCCCAGCAATGCATGGAAAATCCTAGGATGAACTTAGGATATCGTGAGCTCAAGTTCTTGCCCGTGTATCCTACCCTCACTATCACATGATCCATTGTCTGCAGTGATGCTCACTCTCCTTCCAGCTGTGGGCATAAAAACACCCTCACACATTTATACACACAGTGCTTACCAAATATTCCCCCAGTTGTCACTCTGGCTGGTATGTGGGGGTTTCAATATCCCTCATTAATCCATTTAACCATTTCCAGAAGGTTGTAAATTTAATCCTATTAGATCCTATTAGGCATGTTACCTCTATGCTCTATGAATTTTATTAACAAAACAGCTGTTCGCCACCTGGCGCTGGCACCATGGAGTATAATAATAATGGCCTCTTTATGCAGGGGAACGGTGAGCATTGATGGTTGGTCGTCAACACAACATTTTACTCCGTGCTTGAACTGATTAGCTAACAACTTTCTGCGCATCTTCAGAGCAATTATATTTATAGCAGTGAGCTGCAGGTTCTAGGAGTAGTATCTTACACTGGTCTCACTGCAGTTTCCAGGAGTAGTCTCTTACACTGGTCACAATGCAGTGAGCTGCAGCTTCCAGGAGTAGTCTCTTACACTGGTCACAATGCAGTGAGCTGCAGCTTCCAGGAGTAGTCTCTTACACTGGTCACAATGCAGTGAGCTGCAGTTTCCAGGAGTAGTATCTTACACTGGTCACAATGCAGTGAGCTGCAGTGTTTCAACAGGAGTAGTCTCTTACACTGGTCACAATGCAGTGAGATGCAGTTTAGGTAAGCACCAGCTTGTTACATTCTCAAGAGTGAAGGAGTTGAGTGTGTTCCTGGCAAGCCTATGTAGGTGTCTGTACACCTACCTCAGCAGAAGAGCTTCCAGCAGCAGAAAGTGACCGTGGACCCATGTGATCCTCAGACCTCCGTGTGATCCTCAGCCCCTTTTCCCGCCTTCCCCCCCCCCCCCTAACCATGTCAAAGAGGAAATAAGTTTTCAGACTGTTTTCCAGTGATAGAGCTGTCTACTGGGCACGTGCAGATAAAGAATGCATTGTTCAGCGTGGGACAGATTAAAAAAATTACCATTTTTTTTGGTTGTGAATGATGTCCAAGTTTGCACCTGTAGGCGCTTATGGTTGGCAGTCTGTTGAGATTCTTGATACTATGCCAATTATTTGGCCATGTCTCTTGATGGACAATTGAGTGGCATCACAGCCCTCCGCGGCGGGATGTATTTAATTAATATGTGTCCCGATAGAGCTGTTGTCAACCTCCCTCATCCCAGTGTGGTGTTGGTCCAGTGTGTGTCCCCATAGAGCTGTTGTCAACCTGCCTCATCCCAGTGTGGTGTTGGTCCAGTGTGTGTGCCCATAGAGCTGTTGTCAACCTGAGTGTGGTGTTGGTCCAGTGTGTGTCCCCATAGAGCTGTTGTCAACCTGCCTCATCCCAGTGTGGTGTTGCTCCAGTGTGTGTCCCCATGGAGCTATTGTCAACCTACTTCAACCTGCCTCAACCCAGTGTAGTGTTGGTCCAGTGGATGTCCCCATAGAGCTATTGTTAATAACCTACTTCAACCTGCCTCCACCCAATGTGGTGTTGGTCCAGTGTGTGTCCCCATAGAGCTGTTGTCAACCTACTTCAACCTGCCTCCACCCAGTGTGGTGTTAGTCCAGTGTGTCTCCCCATAGAGCTGTTGTCAACCTAACCTGCCTCCACCCAGTGTAATGTGTGTCGAGTATTTGTGGTCACTGACATGCACAAACAGGTTTTAGAATATGTGAAGCCAATAGCCAGTGAGATCATAAATTATGTTACTGAGACTGAGAGTTATGAACTGCATATTTTGTAGACAATTCCTCTCGTGATTTGAGTGTGAAACTGGTTCACTTAATGAAGAATCAGGTGTGCCCATGTTGTGTGTGAGTGTTTGTGTGTGCATGTGTATTTTGTGTAAGTATGTGTGAGTGTTTGCGTGTGCATGTGTATTTGTGTAAGTATGTGTGAGTGTTTGTGTGTGCATGTGTATTTGTGTAAGTATGTGTTTGTGTGTGCATGTGTATTTGTGTAAGTATGTGTGAGTGTTTGTGTGTGCATGTTATTGTGTAAGTATGTGAGTGTTTGTGTGTGCATGTGTATTTGTGTAAGTATGTGTGAGTGTTTGTGTGTGCATGTGTATTTTGTGTAAGTATGTGTGAGTGTTTGCGTGTGCATGTGTATTTGTGTAAGTATGTGTGAGTGTTTGTGTGTGCATGTGTATTTGTGGGTGCATGTGTATTTGTGCATGTGTATTTGTGTAAGTATGTGTGAGTGTTTGTGTGTGCATGTGTATGTGTGAGTGTTTGTGTGTGCATGTGTATTTGTGTAAGTATGTGTGAGTGTTTGTGTGTGCATGTGTAAGTATGTGTGAGTGTTTGTGTGTGCATGTTATTGTGTAAGTATGTGTGAGTGTTTGCGTGTGCATGTGTATTTGTGTAAGTATGTGTGAGTGTTTGTATGTGCATGTTATTGTGTAAGTATGTGTGAGTGTTTGCATGTGTATTTGTGTAAGTATGTTTGAGTGTTTGCGTGTGCATGTGTATTAATTCCTGAAGTGTTTATTTCACAGAAGGTGTGTACATTCACGGTTGAGCTTTGTCTTGACTTCGGCTAGCTTCCTCATGACTAAGACACGCACACACAACATGCAAGGGCACAGACACACATACCTGCAAGGGTGCACACACACACACAGGGTGCTGTCCACACATTTCCTGGGACCCCCCCCCCCCCCCCCCCCCAAGGGTGGTCTCTCATCTAGTTGTGCTGTGAACAATCTTGGAAATATGTACAAGTGTCCAAAGTGCCTGAGGCCAGGGGTAGGCTAGGATTAGGGTCAGGGCTATGGTTAATGCTAGTGCTTAGGTCAGGCTAAAATTAAGGCTAGGATTTGGGATAGGGCTAAGATCAGGACTGTGGTTGGGGCAGGATTGGGCTAGGGCTCTGGCGGCTAGGGCTTGGGATAGACCGTAGAAGGATGGCTAGGATTAGGGCCAGGATGGCTAGGGCTAGAATTAAGCAACAATTTTGGAAGGAAGAATCCATGGTATCCTGAGGTTATCCATGGTATCCTGGGGTTATATGGTATCCTGGGGTTATCCATGATATCCTGAGGTTATCCATGGTATCCTGGGGTTATCCATGGTATCCTGGGGTTATCCATGATATCCTGGGATTATCCATGGTATCCTGGGGTTATATGGTATCCTGGGGTTATCCATGATATCCTGGGGTTATCCATGGTATCCTGGGGAGTTATCCATGGTATCCTGGGGTTATCCATGGCACCACTGGATCGTGAGACTATTAAGCTTCCTAGGAATCCTAGAACACTTGAGCTCTTCTAACATCCATGTTGTATATCAGTCTCCCTCTATAGGACATCCCAGTGTAGTCCACATATCCATGACCTGCAACCCCGGGAAGCTATGGTTGTGGTCCCACTTATCCCTGGCCAGGAATCCTGGGATGCTAGGAATGGTTGTGGTCCCACTTATCCATGGCCTGGAATCCTTCCTGGGATGCTAGGAATGATTGTGGTCCCACTTATCCCTGGCCTGGAATCCTGGGATGCTAGGAATGGTTGTGGTCCCTGGCCCGGAATCCTGGGATGCTAGGAATGGTTGTGGTCACACTTATCCCTGGCCTGGAATCCTGGGATGCTAGGAATGGTTGTGGTCCCACTTATCCCTGGCCTGGAATCCTGGGATGCTAGGAATGGTTGTGGTCCCTGGCCCGGAATCCTGGGATGCTAGGAATGGTTGTGGTCACACTTATCCCTGGCCTGGAATCCTGGGATGCTAGGAATGGTTGTGGTCACACTTATCCCTGGCCTGGAATCCTGGGATGCTAGGAATGATTGTGGCATAACCTGTAAGGAGGAAGAAGTGCATGCCTGCACACACAGATATTTGAGAGTGGTGGCGTAATGTCACTCCACCTCTACTACTACCCTGGTGACCATCCCTTCACTATCTATGGAACCAGTTCCCTCTATCCCTGCCACTACCTGGTGGACCAGTTATCTCCCACCAGTAGGGGAACAGATACCCTCCACCAGCAGGGGACCAGCTCCACCAGTAGGGGACCAGATACCCTCCACCAGTAGGGGACCAGATAACCAGTAGGGGACCAGATACCCTCCACCAGTAGGGGACCAGATAACCAGTAGGGGACCAGATAGTCTCTACCAGTAAGGGACCAGATACTCTCCACTACCTGAGGGATTAGTTCCTTCCACTACTTGAGGGACTAGTTCCCTCCATCCCTACCACTATCTGGAGGACCAGTTCCCTCCATCCCTACCACTATATGGAGGACCAGTTCCCTCCATCCCTACCACTATCTGGAGGACCAGTTCCCTCCATCCCTACCACTATCTGGGGGACCAGTTCCCTCCATCCCTACCACTATCTGGGGGACCAGTTCCCTCCATCCCTACCACTATCTGGAGGACCAGTTGCCTCCATTCCTACCACTATCTGGGGGACCAGTTCTCTCCATCCCTACCACTATCTGGAGGACCAGTTCCTTCCATTCCTACCACTATCTGGGGGACCAGTTCTCTCCATTCCTACCACTACTGGGGGACCAGTTCCCTCCATCCCTACACTATCTGGAGGACCAGTTCCCTCCATCCCTACCACTATCTGGAGGACCAGTTCCCTCCATCCATACCACTATCTGGGGGACCAGTTCCAATGTGTTGCTCTCAAATTCATTTTGCGTTTTCCAGATTCTGGCACAACCACTGATTAGCTTTCCCTCCGGCTCTTGTTTGGTTAACACTACTTGATAGTTATGTTATAATATTAGACTATTGTTTATATATAGATGGTCATAATCCCGTCAGTTCTTAAGTAGGAGTGGTTTACTGGTCATGTGACAAGTCACGTGACAACTAAATAATACTATGCCACTTGTTTCCTGCATGCTAGAAACAAGTGTGCCGTAATGAGATTCATGGAGTAATAATCCCACAAATTCTAGACCCAATTGGTGTATGTTGACCTATTGTACTTTTGAGATGTGCAGCGTGCTCGTGGTTGGTTTGAGACATGCAGGTACTCGTGGTTGGTTTGAGACGTGCAGTGTGGTTGTGGTTGGTTTGAGACGTGCAGGTACTCGTGGTTGGTTTGAGACGTGCAGCGTGCTTGTGGTTGGTTTGACGTCTCATAGCAGCACTTGCAGATTCCTTAGCATGAGATGAGGTGCTGCACCATCTGAGTGTGCCCACGATCTCAATAGTCTGGTGTCTCTGGCCCAGTCTCCTGGCCATGGAACGCTCTGTGTACCCACGGTCCCCATGGAGTCATCTGAGCCATCCCAACAAGAGCAGAGTCTGTTGAGCTTGGTGCAGATGTGTAGTCCTCAGCCTGGTGGCTTCTTGCCTGGAAATTTAACGCAGTCATGATTTCCCTACCCACACTAGGATCCCTGCTCATCTAGCTAATTGGGGGGGCATGCTCTAAGTTACCAATTTAGCTGCAAGTCTAGGGAAGAGCTAAGCAGGAAACCCTGCGATCACCAACACCGAGTGGTATATACAGTTAGTCAAGGTCAGACAGAGGTATTTGATTTTAGCAAAACATTTGAAAGTTCTACCAAGTATACGGACATTTGGCGATAGTGAATGATCGCTCCTTAAATGCTCATTGCAACTACTGCCAGCAAAAATGTGGCTGCGGTTAACTTGAATATTTTAAATGTTTCCCCATCACATGACAGTCACATGATCCTCACTGCTAACGACGGTTGTGAGCAACTATGGTCAAGGAAGTTGAGCTCTTCAAGGCAGCCCAGACTGGCAACATTGCCCTGCTGGAGAGGGCCTTCGCTCATCATTTGAAGAGAATGACGGGAGGAATCTCTCATGGCTCAGGCCTGGGAAGGTGAGAGAGGTGTGGGGGGGTTGAGAGAACAAGGGGGTGATTGTAACTAATGAGCTGATAGTGACAGTAACTTGGTGTTACTAATACCCCACAAGACACATCCACATGCATGAAGCATGGTCAAGTTGTTCTTGAGTGTCATGGTTTGCCCTAGGCACCAGATTTCTGCTGCTGCATTTTGTTGTAACCATGGAAATGTGGCATTTCACCCCAGTACCGAGTACCTCTTAATCCAGCACAGTAGCACTAGACCTCTTAATCCAGCACAGTAGCACTGGACCTCTTAATCCAGCACAGTAGCACTAGACCTCTTAATCCAGCACAGTAGCACTGGACCTCTTAATCCAGCACAGTAGCACTAGACCTCTTAATCCAGCACAGTAGCACTAGACCTCTTAATCCAGCACAGCAGCACTAGCCCTCTTAATCCAGCACAGTAGCACTAGACCTCTTAATCCAGCACAGTAGCACTAGACCTCTTAATCCAGCACAGTAGCACTAGCCCTCTTAATCCAGCACAGTAGCACTAGACCTCTTAATCCAGCACAGTAGCACTAGACCTCTTAATCCAGCACAGTAGCACTGGACCTCTTAATCCAGCACACACTAGCCCTCTTAATCCAGCACAGTGGCACTGGACCTCTTAATCCAGCACAGTAGCACTAGACCTCTTAATCCAGCACAGTAGCACTGGACCTCTTAATCCAGCACAGTAGCACTAGCCCTCTTAATCCAGCACAGTAGCACTAGCCCTCTTAATCCAGCACAGTAGCACTAGACCTCTTAATCCAGCACAGTAGCACTGGACCTCTTAATCCAGCACAGTAGCACTAGACCTCTTAATCCAGCACAGTAGCACTAGACCTCTTAATCCAGCACAGTAGCACTAGCCCTCTTAATCCAGCACAGTAGCACTGGACCTCTTAATCCAGCACAGTAGCACTAGCCCTCTTAATCCAGCACAGTAGCACTAGACCTCTTAATCCAGCACAGTAGCACTGGCCCTCTTAATCCAGCACAGTAGCACTAGACCTCTTAATCCAGCACAGTAGCACTAGACCTCTTAATTCAGCACAGTAGCACTGGACCTCTTAATCCAGCACAGTAGCACTGGACCTCTTAATCCAGCACAGTAGCACTAGACCTCTTAATCCAGCACAGTAGCACTGGACCTCTTAATCCAGCACAGTAGCACTAGCCCTCTTAATCCAGCACAGTAGCACTAGACCTCTTAATCCAGCACAGTAGCACTAGACCTCTTAATCCAGCACAGTAGCACTAGCCCTCTTAATCCAGCACAGTAGCACTAGACCTCTTAATCCAGCACAGTAGCACTAGCCCTCTTAATCCAGCACAGTAGCACTAGTCCTCTTAATCCAGCACAGTAGCACTAGACCTCTTAATCCAGCACAGTAGCACTGGACCTCTTAATCCAGCACAGTAGCACTAGCCCTCTTAATCCAGCACAGTAGCACTAGACCTCTTAATCCAGCACAGTAGCACTGGACCTCTTAATCCAGCACAGTAGCACTAGCCCTCTTAATCCAGCACAGTAGCACTAGACCTCTTAATCCAGCACAGTAGCACTAGACCTCTTAATCCAGCACAGTAGCACTAGACCTCTTAATCCAGCACAGTAGCACTAGACCTCTTAATCCAGCACAGTAGCACTAGCCCTCTTAATCCAGCACAGCAGCACTAGACCTCTTAATCCAGCACAGTAGCACTAGACCTCTTAATCCAGCACAGTAGCACTGGACCTCTTAATCCAGCACAGTAGCACTGGACCTCTTAATCCAGCACAGTAGCACTAGCCCTCTTAATCCAGCACAGTAGCACTAGACCTCTTAATCCAGCACAGTAGCACTAGCCCTCTTAATCCAGCACAGTAGCACTAGACCTCTTAATCCAGCACAGTAGCACTGGACCTCTTAATCCAGCACAGTAGCACTAGCCCTCTTAATCCAGCACAGTAGCACTGGACCTCTTAATCCAGCACAGTAGCACTAGACCTCTTAATCCAGCACAGTAGCACTAGCCCTCTTAATCCAGCACAGTAGCACTAGATCTCTTAATCCAGCACAGTAGCACTAGACCTCTTAATCCAGCACACACTAGCCCTCTTAATCCAGCACAGTAGCACTGGACCTCTTAATCCAGCACAGTAGCACTAGACCTCTTAATCCAGCACAGTAGCACTAGCCCTCTTAATCCAGCACAGTAGCACTGGACCTCTTAATCCAGCACAGTAGCACTGGACCTCTTAATCCAGCACAGTAGCACTAGACCTCTTAATCCAGCACAGTAGCACTAGCCCTCTTAATCCAGCACAGTAGCACTAGACCTCTTAATCCAGCACAGTAGCACTAGCCCTCTTAATCCAGCACAGTAGCACTGGACCTCTTAATCCAGCACAGTAGCACTAGACCTCTTAATCCAGCACAGTAGCACTAGACCTCTTAATCCAGCACAGTAGCACTAGCCCTCTTAATCCAGCACACACTAGACCTCTTAATCCAGCACAGTGGCACTAGCCCTCTTAATCCAGCACAGTGGCACTAGCCCTCTTAATCCAGCACACTAGCACTGGACCTCTTAATCCAGCACAGTAGCACTAGACCTCTTAATCCAGCACAGTAGCACTGGACCTCTTAATCCAGCACAGTAGCACTAGCCCTCTTAATCCAGCACAGTAGCACTAGACCTCTTAATCCAGCACAGCAGCACTAGACCTCTTAATCCAGCACAGTAGCACTAGCCCTCTTAATCCAGCACAGTAGCACTAGCCCTCTTAATCCAGCACAGTAGCACTAGACCTCTTAATCCAGCACAGTAGCACTGGACCTCTTAATCCAGCACAGCAGCACTAGCCCTCTTAATCCAGCACAGTAGCACTAGACCTCTTAATCCAGCACAGTAGCACTAGACCTCTTAATCCAGCACAGTAGCACTAGACCTCTTAATCCAGCACAGTAGCACTGGACCTCTTAATCCAGCACAGTAGCACTAGTCCTCTTAATCCAGCACAGCAGCACTAGACCTCTTAATCCAGCACAGTAGCACTGGACCTCTTAATCCAGCACAGTAGCACTGGACCTCTTAATCCAGCACAGTAGCACTAGACCTCTTAATCCAGCACAGTAGCACTAGCCCTCTTAATCCAGCACAGTAGCACTAGACCTCTTAATCCAGCACAGTAGCACTAGATCTCTTAATTCAGCACACACTAGCCCTCTTAATCCAGCACAGTAGCACTAGCCCTCTTAATCCAGCACAGTAGCACTAGACCTCTTAATCCAGCACAGTAGCACTGGACCTCTTAATCCAGCACAGTAGCACTAGACCTCTTAATCCAGCACAGTAGCACTAGACCTCTTAATCCAGCACAGTAGCACTAGCCCTCTTAATCCAGCACAGTAGCACTGGACCTCTTAATCCAGCACAGTAGCACTGGACCTCTTAATCCAGCACAGTAGCACTAGACCTCTTAATCCAGCACAGTAGCACTAGACCTCTTAATCCAGCACAGTAGCACTAGACCTCTTAATCCAGCACAGTAGCACTAGCCCTCTTAATCCAGCACAGTAGCACTAGACCTCTTAATCCAGCACAGTAGCACTGGACCTCTTAATCCAGCACAGTAGCACTAGACCTCTTAATCCAGCACAGTAGCACTGGACCTCTTAATCCAGCACAGTAGCACTAGCCCTCTTAATCCAGCACAGTAGCACTGGACCTCTTAATCCAGCACAGTAGCACTGGACCTCTTAATCCAGCACAGTAGCACTAGCCCTCTTAATCCAGCACAGTAGCACTAGACCTCTTAATCCAGCACACACTAGCCCTCTTAATCCAGCACAGCAGCACTAGACCTCTTAATCCAGCACAGTAGCACTAGCCCTCTTAATCCAGCACAGTAGCACTGGACCTCTTAATCCAGCACAGTAGCACTAGCCCTCTTAATCCAGCACAGTAGCACTGGACCTCTTAATCCAGCACAGTAGCACTAGACCTCTTAATCCAGCACAGTAGCACTAGACCTCTTAATCCAGCACAGTAGCACTAGACCTCTTAATCCAGCACAGTAGCACTAGCCCTCTTAATCCAGCACAGTAGCACTAGACCTCTTAATCCAGCACAGTAGCACTAGCCCTCTTAATCCAGCACAGTAGCACTAGCCCTCTTAATCCAGCACAGTAGCACTAGACCTCTTAATCCAGCACAGTAGCACTAGCCCTCTTAATCCAGCACAGTAGCACTAGACCTCTTAATCCAGCACAGTAGCACTAGACCTCTTAATCCAGCACAGTAGCACTAGCCCTCTTAATCCAGCACAGTAGCACTAGCCCTCTTAATCCAGCACAGTAGCACTAGACCTCTTAATCCAGCACAGTAGCACTGGACCTCTTAATCCAGCACAGTAGCACTAGACCTCTTAATCCAGCACAGTAGCACTAGCCCTCTTAATCCAGCACAGTAGCACTAGCCCTCTTAATCCAGCACAGTAGCACTAGCCCTCTTAATCCAGCACAGTAGCACTGGACCTCTTAATCCAGCACAGTAGCACTAGACCTCTTAATCCAGCACAGTAGCACTAGCCCTCTTAATCCAGCACAGTAGCACTAGCCCTCTTAATCCAGCACAGTAGCACTAGCCCTCTTAATCCAGCACAGTAGCACTAGACCTCTTAATCCAGCACAGTAGCACTAGACCTCTTAATCCAGCACAGTAGCACTGGACCTCTTAATCCAGCACAGTAGCACTAGACCTCTTAATCCAGCACAGTAGCACTAGCCCTCTTAATCCAGCACAGTAGCACTAGCCCTCTTAATCCAGCACAGTAGCACTAGACCTCTTAATCCAGCACAGTAGCACTAGACCTCTTAATCCAGCACAGTAGCACTAGACCTCTTAATCCAGCACAGTAGCACTAGACCTCTTAATCCAGCACAGTAGCACTAGACCTCTTAATCCAGCACAGTAGCACTGGCCCTCTTAATCCAGCACAGTAGCACTGGACCTCTTAATCCAGCACAGTAGCACTAGACCTCTTAATCCAGCACAGTAGCACTAGACCTCTTAATCCAGCACAGTAGCACTAGCCCTCTTAATCCAGCACACACTAGCCCTCTTAATCCAGCACAGTAGCACTAGACCTCTTAATCCAGCACAGTAGCACTGGACCTCTTAATCCAGCACAGTAGCACTAGACCTCTTAATCCAGCACAGTAGCACTAGCCCTCTTAATCCAGCACAGTAGCACTGGACCTCTTAATCCAGCACAGTAGCACTGGACCTCTTAATCCAGCACAGTAGCACTAGACCTCTTAATCCAGCACAGTAGCACTAGACCTCTTAATCCAGCACAGTAGCACTAGACCTCTTAATCCAGCACAGTAGCACTAGACCTCTTAATCCAGCACAGTAGCACTAGCCCTCTTAATCCAGCACAGTAGCACTAGCCCTCTTAATCCAGCACAGTAGCACTAGACCTCTTAATCCAGCACAGTAGCTCACTAGACCTCTTAATCCAGCACAGTAGCACTGGACCTCTTAATCCAGCACAGTAGCACTAGACCTCTTAATCCAGCACAGTAGCACTAGCCCTCTTAATCCAGCACAGTAGCACTAGCCCTCTTAATCCAGCACAGCAGCACTAGACCTCTTAATCCAGCACAGTAGCACTGGACCTCTTAATCCAGCACAGTAGCACTAGACCTCTTAATCCAGCACAGTAGCACTAGACCTCTTAATCCAGCACAGTAGCACTGGACCTCTTAATCCAGCACAGTAGCACTAGACCTCTTAATCCAGCACAGTAGCACTAGCCCTCTTAATCCAGCACAGTAGCACTAGACCTCTTAATCCAGCACAGTAGCACTAGCCCTCTTAATCCAGCACAGTAGCACTAGACCTCTTAATCCAGCACAGTAGCACTAGCCCTCTTAATCCAGCACAGTAGCACTAGACATCTTAATCCAGCACAGTAGCACTAGACCTCTTAATCCAGCACACACTAGACCTCTTAATCCAGCACAGTAGCACTAGCCCTCTTAATCCAGCACAGTAGCACTAGACCTCTTAATCCAGCACAGTAGCACTAGACCTCTTAATCCAGCACAGCAGCACTGGACCTCTTAATCCAGCACAGTAGCACTAGCCCTCTTAATCCAGCACAGTAGCACTAGACCTCTTAATCCAGCACAGTAGCACTGGACCTCTTAATCCAGCACAGTAGCACTAGCCCTCTTAATCCAGCACAGTAGCACTAGACCTCTTAATCCAGCACAGTAGCACTAGCCCTCTTAATCCAGCACAGTAGCACTAGACCTCTTAATCCAGCACAGTAGCACTAGCCCTCTTAATCCAGCACAGTAGCACTAGCCCTCTTAATCCAGCACAGTAGCACTAGACCTCTTAATCCAGCACAGTAGCACTAGACCTCTTAATCCAGCACAGTAGCACTAGACCTCTTAATCCAGCACAGTAGCACTAGACCTCTTAATCCAGCACAGTAGCACTAGCCCTCTTAATCCAGCACAGTAGCACTGGACCTCTTAATCCAGCACAGTAGCACTAGACCTCTTAATCCAGCACAGTAGCACTGGACCTCTTAATCCAGCACAGCAGCACTAGCCCTCTTAATCCAGCACAGTAGCACTAGACCTCTTAATCCAGCACAGTAGCACTAGACCTCTTAATCCAGCACAGTAGCACTAGACCTCTTAATCCAGCACAGTAGCACTAGACCTCTTAATCCAGCACACTAGCACTAGCCCTCTTAATCCAGCACAGTCCTCTTAATCCAGCACAGTAGCACTAGACCTCTTAATCCAGCACAGTAGCACTAGCCCTCTTAATCCAGCACAGTAGCACTAGCCCTCTTAATCCAGCACAGTAGCACTAGCCCTCTTAATCCAGCACAGTAGCACTAGACCTCTTAATCCAGCACAGTAGCACTGGACCTCTTAATCCAGCACAGTAGCACTAGACCTCTTAATCCAGCACAGTAGCACTAGCCCTCTTAATCCAGCACAGTAGCACTGGACCTCTTAATCCAGCACAGTAGCACTAGACCTCTTAATCCAGCACAGTAGCACTGGACCTCTTAATCCAGCACAGTAGCACTAGCCCTCTTAATCCAGCACAGTAGCACTAGCCCTCTTAATCCAGCACAGTAGCACTAGACCTCTTAATCCAGCACAGTAGCACTAGACCTCTTAATCCAGCACAGTAGCACTAGACCTCTTAATCCAGCACAGTAACACTAGACCTCTTAATCCAGCACAGTAGCACTGGACCTCTTAATCCAGCACAGTAGCACTAGACCTCTTAATCCAGCACAGTAGCACTGGACCTCTTAATCCAGCACAGTAGCACTAGCCCTCTTAATCCAGCACAGTAGCACTAGACCTCTTAATCCAGCACAGTAGCACTAGACCTCTTAATCCAGCACAGTAGCACTAGCCCTCTTAATCCAGCACAGTAGCACTGGACCTCTTAATCCAGCACAGTAGCACTAGACCTCTTAATCCAGCACAGTAGCACTGGACCTCTTAATCCAGCACAGTAGCACTAGCCCTCTTAATCCAGCACAGTAGCACTAGACCTCTTAATCCAGCACAGTAGCACTGGACCTCTTAATCCAGCACAGTAGCACTAGACCTCTTAATCCAGCACAGTAGCACTAGACCTCTTAATCCAGCACACACTAGCCCTCTTAATCCAGCACAGTAGCACTAGACCTCTTAATCCAGCACAGTAGCACTAGCCCTCTTAATCCAGCACAGTAGCACTAGCCCTCTTAATCCAGCACAGTAGCACTGGACCTCTTAATCCAGCACAGTAGCTCACTAGACCTCTTAATCCAGCACAGTAGCACTAGCCCTCTTAATCCAGCACAGTAGCACTAGACCTCTTAATCCAGCACAGTAGCACTGGACCTCTTAATCCAGCACAGTAGCACTGGACCTCTTAATCCAGCACAGTAGCACTAGACCTCTTAATCCAGCACAGTAGCACTAGCCCTCTTAATCCAGCACAGTAGCACTAGACCTCTTAATCCAGCACAGTAGCACTGGATCTCTTAATCCAGCACAGTAGCACTAGACCTCTTAATCCAGCACAGTAGCACTAGCCCTCTTAATCCAGCACAGTAGCACTGGACCTCTTAATCCAGCACAGTAGCACTGGACCTCTTAATCCAGCACAGTAGCACTAGACCTCTTAATCCAGCACAGTAGCACTGGACCTCTTAATCCAGCACAGTAGCACTGGACCTCTTAATCCAGCACAGTAGCACTAGACCTCTTAATCCAGCACAGTAGCACTAGCCCTCTTAATCCAGCACAGTAGCACTAGACCTCTTAATCCAGCACAGTAGCACTAGACCTCTTAATCCAGCACAGTAGCACTGGACCTCTTAATCCAGCACAGTAGCACTAGACCTCTTAATCCAGCACAGTAGCACTAGACCTCTTAATCCAGCACAGTAGCACTAGACCTCTTAATCCAGCACAGTAGCACTGGACCTCTTAATCCAGCACAGTAGCACTAGACCTCTTAATCCAGCACAGTAGCACTAGACCTCTTAATCCAGCACAGTAGCACTGGACCTCTTAATCCAGCACAGTAGCACTAGCCCTCTTAATCCAGCACAGTAGCACTAGCCCTCTTAATCCAGCACAGTAGCACTAGACCTCTTAATCCAGCACAGTAGCACTAGCCCTCTTAATCCAGCACAGTAGCACTGGACCTCTTAATCCAGCACAGTAGCACTAGACCTCTTAATCCAGCACAGTAGCACTAGCCCTCTTAATCCAGCACAGTAGCACTAGACCTCTTAATCCAGCACAGTAGCACTAGACCTCTTAATCCAGCACAGTAGCACTAGCCCTCTTAATCCAGCACAGTAGCACTAGACCTCTTAATCCAGCACAGTAGCACTAGACCTCTTAATCCAGCACAGTAGCACTAGCCCTCTTAATCCAGCACAGTAGCACTAGACCTCTTAATCCAGCACAGTAGCACTAGACCTCTTAATCCAGCACAGTAGCACTAGCCCTCTTAATCCAGCACAGTAGCACTAGCCCTCTTAATCCAGCACAGTAGCACTAGACCTCTTAATCCAGCACAGTAGCACTAGATCTCTTAATCCAGCACAGTAGCACTAGACCTCTTAATCCAGCACAGCAGCACTAGCCCTCTTAATCCAGCACAGTGGCACTGCTCTTGGTAGCCATTACCAAAAAGCTACGCTAGTGCTCACATAGTGAAATCCATTTCGGGCTGTTTATTAGTAAGGCTGCAACTAGTAAGGCTGCATCTAGCAAGGCTGCGTCTAGCTAGGCTGCGTCTATCCAGGCCAGCAAGGCTGCATCTAGCATGTTTGCATCTAGCAAGGCTGTGTCTGGCACTGGCAAGGCTGCATCTAGCAAGGCTGCGTCTAGCAAGGCTGCATCTAGCAAGGCTGCTGTCTAGCAAGGCTGCATCTAGCAAGGCTGCGTCTAGCAAGGCTGCGTCTAGCAAGGCTGCGTCTAGCAAGGCCAGGCTGTCTAGCAAGGCTGTGTCTAGAAAGGCTGCATCTAGCAAGGCTGCGTCTAGCAAGGCTGCGTCTAGCAAGGCTGCATCTAGCCAGGCTGCGTCTAGCCAGGCTGCATCTAGCGAGGCTGCGTCTAGTGAGGCTGCGTCTAGCAAGGCTGCATCTAGCAAGGCTGCGTCTAGCAAGGCTGCGTCTAGCAAGGCTGCGTCTAGCAAGGCTGCATCTAGCAAGGCTACGTCTAGCAAGGCTGCGTCTAGCAAGGCTGCATCTATCCAGGCTTCATCTAGCCAGGCTGCATCTAGCAAGGCTGCATCTAGCAAGGCTGCGTCTAGCAAGGCTGCGTCTAGCAAGGCTACGTCTAGCAAGGCTGCATCTAGCAAGGCTACGTCTAGCCAGGCTGCGTCTAGCAAGGCTGCATCTAGCAAGGCTGCATCTAGCAAGGCTGCGTCTAGCAAGGCTCTGCTAGAAGAAGGCTGCAGTTGCTGGAATGGCAAGGTTTACAGTGGCAAGCATCATCACTGTCGGCTTCAACAACATGCCAGAAGAAGTGAGTAGCACAGCTGAAGGCAGCAAATGATTCTAAATGTACAATGAATGGAAGGACTTGAGAGAAATTGATCACCTGCTGTACTAGAGCTTAGAAGATTGAGGCGCTAGCTAAAACCTAAAGTGACTTGTGCGGTCTTTGGCCTAAGTGCTAGTGAGCTATTTAAACAAAAGAATATTCAAGTTCTTGTTTACTTCACCTGCCACTAGGCTAGCTAGCATGTCAACCATGCTTACCTGATAGACCCTCAAGGGATGACGAAGCCACCCTGGACTCTTGCTGCTAATTAATCACATGACGTAAAGAATTATTCAGGCTCACTCGAATGTTGTGTTTTTTTAATTCTAGCCCTAAAGAGTTAGCCAGTGGTCAGCATTTCAAGGGTGATTGCTAATGGGAGTTGCATGACATGACTAATCTAATGGGAGGTGCATGGCATGACTAATCTAATGGGAGGTGCATGGCATGACTAATCTAATGGGAGGTGCATGACATGACTAATCTAATGGTGCATGACATGACTAATCTAATGGCAGGTGCATGACATGACTAATCTAATGGGAGGTGCATGACATGACTAATCTAATGGGAGGTGCATGACATGACTAATCTAATGGGAGGTGCATGACATGACTAATCTAATGGGAGGTGCATGGCATGACTAATCTAATGGGAGGTGCATGACACGGTACTAATCTAATTAGAAATGTTCAACGTCTCTGTAACCTCTTCTCCTCATTTCCTCTGCTAGCTGGGAACTGTTTAAGGTCCCCATAACTCTCCACACACCCCCCCCCCCCCCCCCCCCCCCACCAGTGCTAATAATTATGTTAGAGTCAAACGATGGTCTGTATAAGTGCTTGAAGAACGCATTAAAACATCGACGGGTAGGCGTAGGTGAGGATTGGTGGCAACCGTTTTGCAAGGCATCTCTACCTGGGAACCTTCAACCACTCTCTTGGGAATATTTCTTAGCTCTGCTGTAAAACTCAATGTAGTCATGGTGAGGTGTCGAATGATGTGAAGTGGCGTGGGGTTCGGGTCACTTATTTTGCACATGCTGAAAGGTCGGTGCACAAACCAAAGCCCCTCCCCCCCAATATTGTACTGCATTTCTGCATTTTGCTTGCCATAGACCCTAAGCTACCCCCCCCCCCCCCCCCACACACACAATATATATATTGTACTGTATTTTTAAAGCCCTCGGGGAGATCTCTCTTTTGAGACTAAAATCACTTGCATCGAGATACAGGGGGGAAATAAAGAGTGCTCTGGGATTGAGGTAAACAAACATGCTATGTTACTCTGTGTGCAACAAGACTAACTGCAAAGAAATCCATCCTGGAGTGCTTTCTTTCTGAGTGAAGGGATTCACAATGGTTCCCAGTAAGCATACAAGGTGCCTGTGCAGCTTTCCATAGCAGAAGAGCTTCCGGAATTGCGGCATGGCCAGGCAAAGATAGTCAGTGTCACAGTTGTGGTTGTCAAGGCCAGGCAGAGATAGTCAGTGACAGCAGGTGTGGTTGTCAAGACCAGACAGAGATAGTCAGTGGCAGCAGTTGTGGTGGTCATAACTTGCTATTTTGCACCTTCACTTCATCAAGCTAAAGGTTTCCATATAATCATAGAGTCGACTACTGAGCATGTGCAGGAAAACACTCCATTGTTCCCTGCATGCGGCTCATTTTTATATCTATTATGTGCATGCATGAACATTGTCAGAGTTTACTGAGCATGTGCATGAAAACACTCCATTGTTCCCTGCATGCGGCTCATTTTTATATCTATTATGTGCATGCATGAACATTGTCAGAGTTTGTGGTTTAGTTATTGATTCCAGAAATTGGTTTAACATACATGTAGCTTCTTTTTTTGCCCATTTTCAGGCATTTAGATCTCTCTTGTTAATCCTTTAACACCTACCTGTACAAACTCATATTGTTAAATGAGAAATGTATTTATAAATTAATCTTAAACTCCAAACACTGGATTTTTATTTATTTATTTATTTTTACCTGCACATGCCCAGTAGACTGCTCTATTATTATAGAAAACTGTGCTTCCTGATGCTTCCTGATGAGGTCGGTTAGTAAATCTGGCACTGGCAGCAGCTGTCCAACTCCTCCAGGCGTCTCCTGCTCTGTCTGGAAGCCCTTCTGCCCAGGAAACTGCACAGACACCTGTGCCAACCGGGAACCACTCTGAACCCCCTTGCTCGAATGCTCCTGGATGGATTTCTGTGTTTCCGTTCTCCCCAGGTTCTCAACCAAACTGCAGCTCATTGTATTTGCATTCCAGTGAGCTTGAAATGATTATTCCTGGAAAGACTATTGATAGTTTTAATCGTTGCAGCAAAAGTTAAGGAAAAGCACATGCTCACACAAATCACTTTCTGTTTTGTTTATCTAGAAAAATGTTGCAAGCTGTTGCTCACTTAACTCTGTGAGAACTGGTAGGAGGTATGCACACAAAGATTGCAGGCTGGTGGACATTACTACACTGCTGCACTGGAGCTCGCACGGTGAAGTCGAACTCCATAACACCAGCTAACTCTACTCTAGTAGAAGAACACCTCAGTTGCTGAAGTGGCAAGATATACAGCCACAAACATCATTGTTATCAGCTTCAACAGTAACAAAATACCCACCCACCCCCCTTGCTTTGTACGAGACCCTCCTGGAGTGAAGCAGTGCACAGCCTCAAGTAGGCACTTGCTCACCTGCAATCTTGAGTGAGGCTTTGCACAGCTTCAAGTAGACACTTGCTCACCTGCAATCTTGAGTGGGGCTGTGCACAGCCTCAAGTAGGCACTTGCTCACCTGCAATCTTGAGTAGGGCCGTGCACAGCCTCAAGTAGACACTTGCTCACCTGCAATCTTGCTCGCCTGCAATCTTGAGTGAGGCTGTGATGAAACGTATCCAATTATAGTAATATAGTGTTTCAAAGCATGTTCCTGCGAGAGAATGGCTCAGAGGACCACATCCACTGCAAGTCTCTCTGCTAGCAGCCAGCACAGCACCTGCTATCTTCAGTGAGACAGCTAAACTATGCAGTGAAGATGTCAACCCAACCTGCCTGGGAGGAATAGTGGACAAGGAATACAGTAGAACCTCAGAGTTACGAACCCCTCGGGAAAATGAGTGTTCGTAACTCTGAAATGTCCGTAACTCTGAAACAATTACATCATAATGATGTCATGCTTATTTAGACTTGTTTAACAGTACAGTATGTACTTGTACGTACTTATCTACTCTTCTGCAGGTATTTCACAATAGTTTCACTGTTACAAGACTCTTTTACCTCTCCACTTACTAAATGTTATGCCATCACATGTATTAAATTATATTCACTTGTACAAATTATGCCATTACACCAAGTATGTCTGTACTTTATGCACAAACATTTTACTACAGTACTGTATAACTAAGATTTAAAGAAATCAGTAATGTGTGTTTGTTTTAAAGAATCGTGTCTCTTCTTTGCTGCTAAAGAGTGCAGTTCACGTAGAAGTACTAAGTTCATTGGTGTAGCTTCTGCTTGTTGTTCCATCCATGTCAAACAAGTGCTGAAAGCTTCTTCAGCTTCAGTATGGGTGATGGTGCCAGCAGTTTGTTCTTCCTCTTCCTCCTCACTTTCATCAACTACTGATGATGCTCGAACAGTGCCTAGTATATCCTCATCAGTCATGTCCTCCACACCAGTTTCACCTTGGTCCATGGTTAGCCATTCTTCCATCTCAGCATCAGGGACACCTAACTGATTACATTCTTCCGACACCCCTGGCAATTCTTCTTGTTGACTACCACAGTCTGGACCAAAGCCTAGCTTGTTCCAGGCACGACTAAGTGAGATTGTAGAAATCTCATCCCAGGACTTGGCACAAAGATAAACCACGTCTTTGATGGTGAGGCTCTTGCTGAATTGCACAAATGAGTCATGCTCTGAGTGCCCCAGTAGCAGCTTTCTTAAAAGTAGTTTCTTATATCTACGTTTTAAGTTCTCAAGCACACCCTGATCCATAGGCTGAACCAAGCTGGTAACATTGGGTGGTAAAAATAAACATTTAATGTCACCGTCAGCAGACACAAGTGTGGATGGAGAGGGATGGGATGGAGCATTATCGAGGAGGAGGACAGCCTTAGAAGACAATGACTTTGACCGCAGATAGAACTTCACTGAGGGCACAAAGTGTTTGTGGAACCAATCTGAGAAAATTATTCTGTCCATCCATGCACTCTTCTGGTTGTAATAAAGAACTGGCAGAGCCGACATATTGACTCCAGAAAAACAACGTGGCTTAGCACTTTTGTGTATAAATACTAAAGGCAGGTGGAAATCTCCACTGGCATTAGCAGTGGCCATCAATGTCACTCTATCCTTAGGAGATTTAAAATTCTTTGCTTTCTTTTCAGAAGCATCGGCTAAGGTTTTGTTCGGAAGAAGATGCCAATACAGGCCTGTCTCATCACAGTTAAAAATCTGGTGTGGAGACAGCTTGTGTTCTTCCACAAATTCATGGAAAAATTTCTTAAATTTTTCTGCAGCACTAGCATCTGCTGACAGGGATTCACCTTGTAGACTCAACTGCCTTATTCCATGCCTCTTCTTAAATCGATGCAACCATCCATTGCTACCTTTGAAGTCATCTTCAGATTTATCTGGATGGAGCTGTTGAAAGCCATCATCAAGACACCACTGATTGGCGTGCCCTTATGCCGTTCTTGTGTGAACCACAAATGCATGGCTCTATCAAAAGCATCATCATCAGCTCTTCTTACAATGCACCTCTTTTTCAGGGAGCTAACATCTAGTGCTTCAGCAGCAAACCTCGTAATCTTTTCCCTAGCTTTTTTTATGTCCGTTACGGTTGTTTTTCCAATTCCAAACTCCTTGGCTACGGCTGACAAAGTACTGCCTTGGTCCACTTTCTTCAAAATCTTAAGTTTCTGATCGATGGATAGCGTGACTCGCTTACGTTTCGTAGAAGAGCTTGAGGCCATGGCAAAGAAACTACACGTAGCTGCGCGAAGGAGAGCAGCTGCAATTCAGGTATGCGCATGCGGGATAAATGTTACCGTGCGTCGAGTGTGACGACCCTTGACCCATTTGGATGTTGACTTGCCGTTCGGTTGACCGAGGTGTTCGTAATTCTGGGGTTCGTAACTCTGAGGTTCTACTGTACATACATAGTCACCCCAGTAAAGGTGCCGTCACCTGACGGAGATTTGGTGATCTATCCCATGCATGCCAGTACCGTAGGCTAATAGAGCATGCCCTCAAGTAGTGCGCAGAGCTAGCTGCCCGTGAAATTAATAGAGTTTGTGCGCTCTAATGGAGGATGTGTGATATGGAACTAGTCCACCTCACAGCTCTCTTGGTTGTGTGCTCATGTTGTGACACAATAACTTGCCGCAGTCTCTTCTACAAAGGCAACATGGATGCTACCTTGTAAGGTAGTTAAACCTTCACATGCATATCATAAAAGGGAGTTGGTAAGTGTTGCTAGACTGGCAGCTTTTGTAGTAATATCCGGCAAGGATTGCTTGATGTCCGTTGTTTGCCGACATTCTTCCTGTGACGGCTGCCACAATGATATTGCTACGACTTTGCTACTAGCAACAAACAATTAGCAGCCATTAACACTTGTGGTCTACTGCTGTTAGTCATGTTGTTGTTGTTTGTGTGTTTGTTGTTCTTGTTTTGTTGTTGTTAGCACCCGGAATAAGTTGCATCCCAACATCCAGGACAATGCTGGCTGCACTCTGCTACATCATGCCATTCTCAATGGACACAAGTAAGGCCACTACTGGGTTAAGGGGAGGGCATTACAGGGTTAAAGTCAGGCCACTACATGGTGAAGTGAGGAAACGGGTTAAAGTGAAGAAACTGCAGGTTAAAGTGCAGTCACTACAGGGTTAGTCCGGCCACTACACTACAAGATTATATATAGGGGGAACCACAGGTTCAAGATATTCTATCATAGCCATCCATTTTTCCTGTTGCTATACATGAATATCATTATAGCTGCACACTAATGCATGTGTCCAGACTAGTATGAATATCATTATAGCTGCACACTAATGCATGTGTCCCTACTAGTATGAATATAAGCCTATATAATATTACACCAAGTGGCACTCCCTATTTTGGTTTAACCTCCCCCCCCCCCCCACACACACCCCCACACACACACACACACTATGACCTACTTAGCAGCTATCCAGTAGTTTTTTAGCTCCAAAAACTAGGGCAGTGAACTGGCAGTCCCAAAAACCTTGAAATTCATATTTCTTTAAGTGCTGCATCCATCTAACATAATATTGCATGAGCATGTCAAACCGGAAAGGAATCTTTGCTATAGACCACATGACCCATTACATAATGATACCCATTGCATAGCGAATACCCATTGCATAGCGAATGCCCATTGCATAGCGAATACCCATTGCATAGCGAATGCCCATTGCTTAGCGAATACCCATTGCATAGCGAATACCCATTGCATAGCGAATACCCATTGCATAGCGAATACCCATCAGGGTTTCATTTAGAAAATTGTCCAAGGGGGGGCAACTGGAGGAATCTGGATATTAGGGGGGGGGGGGGGGGCAAAAAGGTTCCAAGGGGGGGCAGCCACCCACCTAAATGAAACCCTGCCCATTACATAGTGAATACCCATTACACAATGAACATCAATATCACACCGCATTCTTGTGTCTTATATTTGGTGTGCATTTTTTAAAGGTAAAGGGTCTTCTGTAAATGTTTGTGGTCTACATTTGCAAAATATATATATTTATTTTTTTGACAATTTTAACCAGCTATTTTCTGATCTCTCTCTTCCCTCTATAACTTCATAACTACTTAAATTGCAATGCCCGAGGCCAGATGTTCCACTGCACATCCACGACTAATTTTCTCTCAATTGTCGGGAGGAACCGCAGGAAAGGGTCATCATTATATTGATGATGTGATCAAACTAACTGCAGCTGCAGAACAAGTGCCCATGCAAACTTCAGCTGTTTAGTTTGTAGAGTTCCAGCTCAGTCCAGGAAGCTGCAGCTGATCCTCTGCCAAGACAAGAGGAAACATGTTAGACAGTTTTAAACAGTTTTTAAAAAACCCAGAAGCTTGGAGTGGGTTCCCCACCACTCAACCATATAGCTAATATAAACCCCCAGAAGCTTGGAGTGGGTTCCCCACCACTCAACCATATAGCTAATATAAACCCCCAGAAGCTTGGAGTGGGTTCCCCACCACTCAACCATATAGCTAATATAAACCCCCAGAAGCTTGGAGTGGGTTCCCCACCACTCAACCATATAGCTAATATAAACCCCCAGAAGCTTGGAGTGGGTTCTCCACCACTCAACCATATAGCTAATATAACCCCAGAAGCTTGGAGTGGGTTCCCCACCACTCAACCATATAGCTAATATAAACCCCCAGAAGCTTGGAGTGGGTTCTCCACCACTCAACCATATAGCTAATATAAACCCCCAGAAGCTTGGAGTGGCGACTCAACCATATAGCTAATATAAACCCCCAGAAGCTTGGAGTGGGTTCCCCACCACTCAACCATATAGCTAATATAAACCCCCAGAAGCTTGGAGTGGGTTCTCCACCACTCAACCATATAGCTAATATAACCCCAGAAGCTTGGAGTGGGTTCCCCACCACTCAACCATATAGCTAATATAAACCCCCAGAAGCTTGGAGTGGGTTCTCCACCACTCAACCATATAGCTAATATAAACCCCCAGAAGCTTGGAGTGGCGACTCAACCATATAGCTAATATAAACCCCCAGAAGCTTGGAGTGGGTTCCCCACCACTCAACCATATAGCTAATATAAACCCCCAGAAGCTTGGAGTGGGTTCCCCACCACTCAACCATATAGCTAATATAAACCCCCAGAAGCTTGGAGTGGGTTCTCCACCACTCAACCATATAGCTAATATAACCCCAAGAAGCTTGGAGTGGGTTCCCCACCACTCAACCATATAGCTAATATAAACCCCCAGAAGCTTGGAGTGGGTTCTCCACCACTCAACCATATAGCTAATATAAACCCCCAGAAGCTTGGAGTGGGTTCCCCACCACTCAACCATATAGCTAATATAACCCCCAGAAGCTTGGAGTGGGTTCCCCACCACTCAACCATATAGCTAATATAAACCCCAGAAGCTTGGAGTGGGTTCCCCACCACTCAACCATATAGCTAATATAAACCCCAGAAGCTTGGAATGGGTTCTCCACCACTCAACCATATAAACCCCAGAAGCTTGGAGTGGGTTCTCCACCACTCAACCATATAGCTAATATAAACCCCCAGAAGCTTGGAGTGGGTTCTCCACCACTCAACCATATAGCTAATATAACCCCAAGAAGCTTGGAGTGGATTCCCCACCACTCAACCATATAGCTAATATAAACCCCAAGAAGCTTGGAGTGGGTTCCCCACCACTCAACCATATAGCTAATATAACCCCAGAAGCTTGGAGTGGGTTCTCCACCACTCAACCATATAGCTAATATAAACCCCCAGAAGCTTGGAGTGGGTTCCCCACCACTCAACCATATAGCTATAATATAAACCCCAGAAGCTTGGAGTGGGTTCCCCACCACTCAACCATATAGCTAATATAAACCCCAGAAGCTTGGAGTGGGTTCCCCACCACTCAACCATATAGCTAATATAAACCCCCAGAAGCTTGGAGTGGGTTCCCCACCACTCAACCATATAGCTAATGTAACCCCCAGAAGCTTGGAGTGGGTTCCCCACCACTCAACCATATAGCTAATATAAACCCCCAGAAGCTTGGAGTGGGTTCCCCACCACTCAACCGTATAACCCCAGAAGCTTGGAGTGGGTTCCCCACCACTCAACCATGTTGTGTTTGTGTGTGCATGTGTATTTGTGTTAAGTATGTGTGAGTGTTTGTATGTGTATATGTGTAAGTATGTGTGAGTGTATAGCTAATATAAACCCCCAGAAGCTTGGAGTGGGTTCTCCACCACTCAACTATTACAAAAACGTTTTGATTTAACAACGACAAAACAACAACTATATGTTGGTGTTGAAAAAGAAAGAAAACAAGACTTGACCACACATACCTAGACCACAGCAGTTAGATGACCCCTTACCATTTATGAACATGACACTAATATTGTGCTGTTTTTAGAATCAAAGTCGTACACATGATTTTAGATGGTTAAGGGTGGATTAACTGGATTTGCTCTCTCTGCATGTGGGCGCAGTCTTGCTTCTGATATTTTTTTGATAAGTCAATGTAATTTAGTTGTGTATCTATGGTGGAGCTGAGTGCTTGTCACGACCTCTATTAGCAGGTTTCCATGGTGACAGGTTAGTGCATGCTTGCTGTATTCATGCAAGGATCGGTTATATGCACAGCATGTGCAAAAGGTCAGTTGTTGACCTTTTACATTTGAAGTGCTTGCATAATGTCGCTGTGACAACTTGCTAATTTACCACATGTGACCACAGCCCAAGTGGAAGCACTTAGCTCCACTCTCAACTGAGCAGTAATCAGGTTAATCTGAAGTGACCTCTTGATCTGGTGTCAGAGAATAGAGATGGAATGGAGGAGGTTCTTAACACCTCGGGTTCGTGCAGAATTTTGAGATGAGTGGTGGGGGGTACTCCAAATTTGGCAGTACCGCAGAGCCCAATATGTGGGTTTCTCCCCTCCACCCCAGAATCTCTGACATTGATTCCGAGGCATTTTGTAGGTACTTATAACCATTCCATAGTAATTAGCACATGAACAGAACATTCTTGACCAGTGAGGAAGCCACATGTCCTCAGGACATTCTCGATTATTCACAATACAGTATATAAAGAACAAACTGGGAAGCAATGAAGTCGGCAATTAGATGGTTTTCTGAGAATCTTACTCTTGTCACAAGAGTTAGCGGGTACAGGTGTTCAGCCAAACCTGGTCAACCACTTTGAGGTCCATTTATCTAGATGTGTATATGTCAGTGTATCCTGTAGTAATAAACATGATATGATTGTTAGTTCTGGAGTTATTTCGAGAACACAAAGTTCTTGAATATTTTTAACAGCGGGAGACCAACAAGATAGACCACCTTGGTGTTTAGAACATGGAAAGAACCTACTGACAAGAATTACTGACTTTATGCTAGCTTTGTATATGACTACACTGCTTGACCTAACCTCTATTCATCATTACCTATCTCTGAAGAAGTCCAGCTGATCTTCACTGCCATCAAATGCTTCACATGATGTTGTAGGGTAGAGACTAACTACTGGAACACAGGCAACACAGCTTCTCGGAGCTGTCACTGCACCACAGTCGACTTTATTGCGTCCCAGGTAAGTCCACACACGATCTCCCTCATCTTTACTCTTTCTTTGCTGGAGAAGCCGAAATCATCCTGGAGAAACTAGTTAATAACTTCATCTTTGCTAGAACAGATCGCCATGATACCGGAAGTGAAGTTTGACGTTCCATTTACCAGAGGTACCCAAGTCGGGTGTTCTTTATGTTACCATAGTTACCCAGGCCATGCATTCTTTGTTACCACAGTTACCCAAGCTGTGCTTTGTTACCATAGTTACCCTGGCCTTATGTTCTTTGTTACCATAGTTACCCAAGCCGGATTCTTTGTTACCATAGTTACCCAAGCCAGATTCTTTATGCTACCATAGTTACCCAACCTTATGTTACCATAGTTACCCAAGCCAGATGTTCTTTGTTACCATAGTTACCAACGCCAAATATTCTTTGTTGCCATAGTTACCCAAGCTAACCCAAGCCACGTGTTCTCGCCATAGTTACCAGCACATGTTCTTTATGTTACCATAGTTACCCAAGCCAGATGTTCTTTGTTACCATAGTTACCAAAGCCAGATATTCTTTGTTGCCATAGTTACCCACGCTAACCCAAGCCACGTGTTCTCACCATAGTTACCAGCACATGTTCTTTATGTTACCATAGTTACCCAAGCTGGATGTTCTTTATGTTACCATAGTTACCCAAGCCTTATGTTCTTTGTGTTACCAAAGTTACCCAAGCCGGATATTCTTTGTTGCCATAGTTACCCAAGCCACATGTTCTTTTATGTCCCCGTGTTAATGTTACCATAGTTATCAAAGCTGTGCATTCTTTGTTACCATAGTTACAAAAGCCATGCCTTCTTTGTTACCATAGTTACCCTAGCCAGATGTTCTTTATGTTACCATAGTTACCCAAACTGTGTGTTCTTTATGTTACCATAGTTACCCAAGCGGGATGTTCTTTATGTTACTGTGGTTACCCAAGCCGTGCGTTCTTTGTGCTACCCTAGTTACCCAATCTGGATGTTTTCTTTTGTTACCATAGTTACCCAAGCCGGATGTTCTCTGTGTTACCATAGTTACCCAAGCCGGATGTTCTTTGTTACCATAGTTACCCTGGCCAGATGTTCTTTATGTTACCATAGTTACCCAAACTGTGTGTTCTTTATGTTACCATAGTTACCCAGGCACCCAGGCCACGTGTTCTTTATGTTTTTGTTAGCGCTAGAACAGCTGTGGGTGGGCGTATTTGTGCGATATTTCAGGCTTTGTACTCAAGCGATCAATTAATTGAGTGGTTATCGTTTAGTTTTGAGCCTTGTGGTGCCTACGCCGGTGAGAGGATGCATCCACACAACAATGGAATTTCCATTCCAATGGAATTTGGTATCTACCATATTTGTTTGCAGTTGTTGACGTTCCTTTGTTAGATACACCGTAGCTTTTTTAAATGTATGTTGGAAAATCCCCTGAAGAAAAAATTCTTGTATATTCCTTTAATTAGAGAGGCAGTATCCCTATTGTTGAAGTGTGCAGCCTCCACCAGTATTACGGATAACTCTGGGAGTGCCCCTCTTCATCTGGCTGCCTGGAAGGGTGACCTTGAGGTGGTCAAGATGCTCGTTACCCAGGGGCCCTCGTACGCCAACGTCAACCAGCAGAATGACTCCGACGATGCTGCCCTCCACCTGGCTAGCCAGTATGGTTACTCAAAGGTAGTGGAGTTCTTGTTGCAGGTATGTACGATGCGAGAGATTGTACATATGTACATGTACTATTCCCCCTCCTCCCCTCCTCCTCCCCTCCTCCCCTCCTCCTCCCCTCCTCCTCCCCTCCTCCTCCCCTCCTCCTCCCCTCCTCCTCCCCTCCTCCTCCCCTCCTCCCCTCCTCCTCCCCTCCTCCTCCCCTCCTCCTCCCCTCCTCCTCCCCTCCTCCTCCCCTCCTCCTCCCCTCCTCCTCCCCTCCTCCTCCCCTCCTCCTCCCCTCCTCCTCCCCTCCTCCTCCCCTCCTCCTCCCCTCCTCCTCCCCTCCTCCTCCCCTCCTCCTCCCCTCCTTCTCCCCTCCTTCCCTCCTCCCCTCCTCCTCCCCTCCTCCTACCCTTCCTCCTACCCTTCCTCCCCTCCTCCCCTCTCTCCTTCTCTTCCTCTCCTCTGTTCTCCTCATATAGCGCCATGCCGATCCCCTGCTCTATAACGCACGTGACGAAACTCCCCTGGACCTGGCGTCACAGTACGGACACTTGGCGTGTGTCCATTTCCTCATCTCCTACTCACCCGAGACCTTGCGGCCAACCATCCGAGGATTCTCCCCGCTTCACCTGGCCGCTAGGAACGGTCACTGCATTGTGGCTCTCTCACTGATCAATGCTGGAATCTCCATCAATACTGTGGTGTGTGGAGGAGTGTGCTAGTGGATATAGTTAATACTGTGAGGTGTGCTAGTGGATATAGTGCCACCATTAATACTGTGAGGTGTGCTAGTGGATATAGTGCCACCATTAATACTGTGAGGTGTGCTAGTGGATATAGTGCCACCATTAATACTGTGAGGTGTGCTAGTGGATATAGTTAATACTGTGAGGTGTGCTAGTGGATATGGTTAATACTGTGAGGTGTGCTAGTGGATATAGTGCCACCATTAATACTGTGAGGTGTGCTAGTGGATATAGTGCCACCATTAATACTGTGAGGTGTGCTAGTGGATATAGTGCCACCATTAATACTGTGGTGGTGGATATAGTGCCACCATTAATACTGTGGTGTGTGTGCTAGTGGATATAGTGCCAGTTATAGTGGGTATGATTTAATGCTCCCATTTAGTGGGTATGATTTAATGCTGAAAATTACATTTTAGTGGGTTGGGTTGACTATTTCGAGCCTAACTTCCGTACACTGCCACCTAGTATGCGAACTTTAGTACCAAATTGTACTATAAAAGTGCATTCTAATGATATGGCTCAAGATAAAACATGATGACTATAAAAGTGCATTCTAATGATATGGCTCAAGATAAAACATGATGAGGGCTGCAATGGAAGATCACCTACATGCACAGGTTAAATTTCTCCCCTGTGGTTTCCCTAGACAAGCTGTAGATTCGTCTGTGGCTGGATAACAGCCACTACATTGTCACCCTGTTGAGTACATTCCCTTCCAACTGCACAAGTCGTCGAAACAAACAAGCCCGTAATTCAAAAACAGTTGAATATTTCTATTAAAAAAAGGACAACAGAGTTGGAATCTACAGCAGAAGAGCATTTTAATGATATTTAAATTGTAGGGCAAAGAAGATCATCACATGGAAAATTAAAATATTTTAATGTGATTTTTTGGACTTTTCCCTAAAATTGGTCTACCATTAAAATGCTCTTCTGCTTTAGATTCCAACTCTGTTGCCCTTTGTTTAAGAAATATTCAACTGTTATTTAGTTGTGTGCACGTTAATTTTGATGACTCATGCGGCTGGAGGTGGTATTATGAATGCGGTGTACTTCCTTCTCCAGTGTGTGTGCTATGACGACAGGCAGTTAACCCTTTCACCCTCGACTTCATTTTGAGATTTTGACCTATTTTTACTTTAATTTTTGTATCTGATCATCTGTTCAGAAAAGTCCCCGGCAACCGCATATCACATGATTGACAAAGAGTTACTGATCAACTTGGTGATAAATATATTGCCTAGCAACCAAACCACAAACAATTTTTTGATTCGAATACTTTTTATCACTGCGTTTATCGACTATTACAAGTATATTTTATGGTTTTTCAGATTAAATACTAAAATATGGTCGCTTATCGAACTGCAAACAGTATATAATCTGGAAAATGTAAGTTTTTTGGCATACTTTATGAATATTGAATGCCCTAATTTTTCTATTTTACAGGATATAGCCATGTTTGTCAGTCTATAAGAGTATTGACTGTTGTCAAGTACCACGAGGAAGGTCTGGCTGTATTGAAAGTTGAACTTTTCAAGATGTTGCACAAAGGCACAATAAAGCAAAGACTCATCAAGAAAACATACGTGTACTACACATGTCTGCATGCATAAATGATAAAGAAAAGAAGTATACATGTACATGCCTAACACATGTATATACTACAAAAGCAATACAAAGAAAATCTCGAAGAGAAAAGGAAGCTAGTGCGAGTAGTCAGTGCTGGGGAGTGTGTGGAATTCCCTGAAGCATGTCCTTCCACGCACAGCACAAAGGCTAATACCACAAAGAGAGCAGTGACAAAAGGTCTCTTACCTCTGGCCTCGACTTCTTCCTTGGCCTTTTCTCTTCCTTGGCTTTTTCCTCTTCCTTGGCCTTTTCCTCGGCCTCGGCATCCAACACGCACCCTGTCTCAGCGATCAGAAGGTAACAGTGATACTTCTGAATCAGAAGATGGAACTACATCAAATGAAGGAGAAGATGGTAGGAGAGATTGTAGGAGCACTTGGGGGCGAGTTTGCAGGACCACTCGGAGGAGAATTTGCAGGATCACTCAAGAGGTTCAGCAGATTCAAGATCAGTGGCTAAACCTATATAAAAGATTATTATTATGAACTTTATAACCTAGTGAACTTTATAACTAGGAACTTTATAACGTAGTGATATATATTTCTGGCTTATTATGTCTCACTGTTTGATAGCTCAAATATTATATTCCATTCTATAGATTTCTACTCATACTTACCAAGCAACTCATACTCTTCATCAGGGTCATAAAAGCTCTATCAGAAGCACTGGCACTTGAAGTGTTTGGTCCAACATCCTGAGGAATTGAAGTTAAAGCTCTGGACAAAAAGCTGCCGCCAACTCCTTAGGGTCTAATACCTCATCACCAAGGAAGGAAGACACTTGACCTTCATCATCTTCATCTCTATCATAGTCAGAGAGGTCGAAACCGCCATCAAACAAGAGCTCTAACACCCGAGCATGATCAAATCTTTCAGCCGTTATTTTGCTTGAATTAAAAATTGTTTGACGTCATAGTTACCTACGTGCTATGGTTCTTAAATTTTTTGTTGAAATAGAACAGTCCGTCGTGCACATTTACGGTAAGTTTTGAATATGTAGAGTCAACGGTTGATTTTTAATAATTATTAACGCGACGGTCACTCAATCTCGCGCTTCTATGCGCTTATGACGGTGAAGCGGTTAATGAGCAAAACATCTTCCACAATCCTCCTCAACAGGGTGATATTTTAGTGGTTGTTATCTAGCCTCCAAAGATCTACAGCTTGTCTTGAGAAACCACTAAAACATGAAGAAATTATAAGTGACCTTCCATTGCAGCCCTCATCATGTCTGAAGCTCTAACATGAGCCATATAATTATGTATTAGGTGACCTTCCATTGCAGCCCTCATCATGTCTGAAGCTCTAACATGAGCCATATAATTGCGTATTAGGTGACCTTCCATTGCAGCCCTCATCATGTCTGAAGCTCTAACATGAACCTATAATTGTGTATTAGGTGACCTTCCATTGCAGCCCTCATCATGTCTGAAGCTCTAACATGAGCCATATAATTGCGTATTAGGTGACCTTCCATTGCAGCCCTCATCATGTCTGAAGCTCTAACATGAGCCTATAATTGTGTATTAGGTGACCTTCCATTGAGCCCTCATCATGTCTGAAGCTCTAGTTAACATGAGCCATATAATTGTGTATTAGGTGACCTTCCATTGCAGCCGCCCTCATCATGTCTGAAGCTCTAACATGAGCCATATAATTGCGTATTAGGTGACCTTCCATTGAGCCCTCATCATGTCTGAAGCTCTAGTTAACATGAGCCATATAATTGTGTATTAGGTGACCTTCCATTGCAGCCGCCCTCATCATGTCTGAAGCTCTAACATGAGCCATATAATTGCGTATTAGGTGACCTTCCATTGCAGCCCTCATCATGTCTGAAGCTCTAACATGAGCCATATAATTGCGTATTAGGTGACCTTCCATTGAGCCCTCATTATGTCTGAAGCTCTAACATGAGCCATATAATTGCGTATTAGGTGACCTTCCATTGAGCCCTCATCATGTCTGAAGCTCTAGTTAACATGAGCCATATAATTGTGTATTAGGTGACCTTCCATTGCAGCCCTCATCATGTCTGAAGCTCTAACATGAGCCATATAATTGCGTATTAGGTGACCTTCCATTGAGCCCTCATTATGTCTGAAGCTCTAACATGAGCCATATAATTGCGTATTAGGTGACCTTCCATTGAGCCCTCATCATGTCTGAAGCTCTAGTTAACATGAGCCATATAATTGTGTATTAGGTGACCTTCCATTGCAGCCCTCATCATGTCTGAAGCTCTAACATGAGCCATATAATTGCGTATTAGGTGACCTTCCATTGAGCCCTCATCATGTCTGAAGCTCTAGTTAACATGAGCCATATAATTGTGTATTAGGTGACCTTCCATTGCAGCCCTCATCATGTCTGAAGCTCTAACATGAGCCATATAATTGTGTATTAGGTGACCTTCCATTGCAGCCCTCAGCCATGAAGCTCTAACATAAGCCATATAATTGTGTATTAGGTGACCTTCCATTGCAGCCCTCATCATGTCTGAAGCTCTAACATGAGCCATATAATGTATTAGGTGACCTTCCATTGCAGCCCTCATCATGTCTGAAGCTCTAACATGAGCCATATAATTGTGTATTAGGTGACCTTCCATTGCAGCTCTCATCATGTCTGAAGCTCTAACATGAGCCATATAATTGCGTATTAGGTGACCTTCCATTGAGCCCTCATCATGTCTGAAGCTCTAGTTAACATGAGCCATATAATTGTGTATTAGGTGACCTTCCATTGCAGCGCTCATCATGTCTGAAGCTCTAACATGAGCACTCTTATAATGCTAGAATTTGGTACTAAAATTAGTGGTAGTATACAGAGGGCTGTGGTGGAAAAGAAGTGAGCTCACTAAATGGGGTATGGGGGGAGGGGCTTATGTCTCCTGTGCTATATACCGTCTAGAGGATCTATGTAATATTCACACCATATATAGGATATTTGTGTACTACTCACACCATATATAGGATATTTGTGTTCTATTCACACCATATATAGGATATTTGTGTTCTATTCACACCAAATATAGGATATTTGTGTTCTATTCACACCATATATAGGATATTTGTGTACTACTCACACCATTTATAGGATATTTGTGTTCTATTCACACCATATATAGGATATTTGTGTTCTATTCACACCAAATATAGGATATTTGTGTTCTATTCACACCAAATAGGATATTTGTGTGCTACTCACACCATATATAGGATATTTGTGTTCTATTCACACCAAATATAGGATATTTGTGTTCTATTCACACCAAATATAGGATATTTGTGTGCTACTCACACCATATATAGGATATTTGTGTTCTATTCACACCAAATATAGGATATTTGTGTTCTATTCACACCAAATATAGGATATTTGTGTACTACTCACACCATTTATAGGATATTTGTGTACTACTCACACCATTTATAGGATTTTGTGTTCTACTCGCACCATTTATAGGATATTTGTGTTCTACTCACACCATTTATAGGATATTTGTGTTCTACTCACACCCTATGGAGGATATTTGTGTAGTATAAACACCATATAGAGGTTATTTGTAGTACCCACACCGTATAGAGGATATTTGTGTACTGCACACACCGTATAGAGGATATTTGTGTAGTATAAACACCATGTGATTACTACACAAACATCTTCCGTGGTGTTGTACATGAACACCATTATGCCAGGATATTTTTGAGCAATTACATATTTGAAGATTTTCACACATGATGTCTGGCTTGCTACAGTAGTTAGCTGTGAGGCACTGGGCAGTGGCTGTGTGCTGTGGTGTAGACTACTGTCATGGTCTAGCTGTGTGGCACTGGGCAGTGGCTGTGTACTGTAGACTACTGTCATGGTCTAGCTGTGAGGCACTGGGCAGTGGCTGTGTGCTGTAGACTACTGTCATGGTCTAGCTGTGTGGCACTGGGCAGTGGCTGTGTGCTGTACTGTAGACTACTGTCATGGTCTAGCTGTGTGGCACTGGGCAGTGGCTGTGTGCTGTAGACTACTGTCATGGTCTAGCTGTGAGGCACTGGGCAGTGGCTGTGTGCTGTGGTGTAGACTACTGTCATGGTCTAGCTGTGTGGCACTGGGCAGTGGCTGTGTACTGTAGACTACTGTCATGGTCTAGCTGTGAGGCACTGGGCAGTGGCTGTGTGCTGTAGACTACTGTCATGGTCTAGCTGTGTGGCACTGGGCAGTGGCTGTGTGCTGTACTGTAGACTACTGTCATGGTCTAGCTGTGTGGCACTGGGCAGTGGCTGTGTGCTGTAGACTACTGTCATGGTCTAGCTGTGTGGCACTGGGCAGTGGCTGTGTGCTGTGGTGTAGACTACTGTCATGGTCTAGCTGTGTGGCACTGGGCAGTGGCTGTGTACTGTAGACTACTGTCATGGTCTAGCTGTGAGGCACTGGGCAGTGGCTGTGTGCTGTAGACTACTGTCATGGTCTAGCTGTGTGGCACTGGGCAGTGGCTGTGTGCTGTACTGTAGACTACTGTCATGGTCTAGCTGTGTGGCACTGGGCAGTGGCTGTGTGCTGTAGACTACTGTCATGGTCTAGCTGTGTGGCACTGGGCAGTGGCTGTGTGCTGTAGACTACTGTCATGGTCTAGCTGTGTGGCACTGGGCAGTGGCTGTGTGCTGTGCTGTAGACTACTGTCATGGTCTAGCTGTGTGGCACTGGGCAGTGGCTCTGTGCGGTGCTGTAGACTACTGTCATGGTCTAGCTGTGTGGCACTGGGCAGTGGCTGTGTGCTGTGATGTAGACTACTGTCATGGTCTAGCTGTGTGGCACTGGGCAGTGGCTCTGTGCTGTAGACTACTGTCATGGTCTAGCTGTGTGGCACTGGGTAGTGGCTGTGTGCTATGCTGTAGACTACTGTCATGGTCTAGCTGTGTGGCACTGGGCAGTGGCTCTGTGCGGTGCTGTAGACTACTGTCATGGTCTAGCTGTGTGGCACTGGGCAGTGGCTGTGTGCTGTGCTGTAGACTACTGTCATGGTCTAGCTGTGTGGCACTGGGCAGTGGCTCTGTGCTGTGCTGTAGACTACTGTCATGGTCTAGCTGTGTGGCACTGGGCAGTGGCTGTGTGCTGTGCTGTAGACTACTGTCATGGTCTAGCTGTGTGGCACTGGGCAGTGGCTGTGTGCTGTACTGTAGACTACTGTCATGGTCTAGCTGTGTGGCACTGGGCAGTGGCTGTGTGCTGTTCTGTAGACTACTGTCATGGTCTAGCTGTGTGGCACTGGGCAGTGGCTGTGTGCTGTGGTGTAGACTACTGTCATGGTCTAGCTGTGTGGCACTGGGCAGTGGCTGTGTGCAGTGCTGTAGACTACTGTCATGGTCTAGCTGTGTGGCACTGGGCAGTGGCTCTGTGCTGTGCTGTAGACTACTGTCATGGTCTAGCTGTGTGGCACTGGGCAGTGGCTGTGTGCTGTGATGTAGACTACTGTCATGGTCTAGCTGTGTGGCACTGGGCAGTGGCTCTGTGCTGTAGACTACTGTCATGGTCTAGCTGTGTGGCACTGGGTAGTGGCTCTGTGCTGTGCTGTAGACTACTGTCATGGTCTAGCTGTGTGGCACTGGGCAGTGGCTGTGTGCTATGCTGTAGACTACTGTCATGGTCTAGCTGTGTGGCACTGGGCAGTGGCTCTGTGCTGTGCTGTAGACTACTGTCATGGTCTAGCTGTGTGGCAGTGGCTGTGTGCTGTGATGTAGACTACTGTCATGGTCTAGCTGTGTGGCACTGGGCAGTGGCTGTGTGTTGTGCTGTAGACTACTGTCATGGTCTAGCTGTGTGGCACTGGGCAGTGGATGTGTGCTGTGGTGTAGACTACTGTCATGGTCTAGCTGTGTGGCACTGGGCAGTGGCTGTGTGCTGTAGACTACTGTCATGGTCTAGCTGTGTGGCACTGGGCAGTGGCTGTGTGCTGTAGACTACTGTCATGGTCTAGCTGTGTGGCACTGGGCAGTGGCTGTGTGCTGTGGTGTAGACTACTGTCATGGTCTAGCTGTGTGGCACTGGGCAGTGGATGTGTGCTGTACTGTAGACTACTGTCATGGTCTAGCTGTGTGGCACTGGGCAGTGGCTGTAGCTGTAGACTACTGTCATGGTCTAGCTGTGTGGCACTGGGCAGTGGCTGTGTGCTGTTCTGTAGACTACTGTCATGGTCTAGCTGTGTGGCAGTGGCTGTGTGCTGTGGTGTAGCTGAACATTACTGCATTAGCTGCTTTCGTTCTTGCCCTCTTCAGACCCACTTTCATTTGGGGGGGAGGTTGGCTTCACTTTCCAACTCACATCAGTCTAGAGTTGTCTGGTCTCGTAAAGCAGGAAGGAAATATGTACTGTACATGTAGTATATTGTGTGTGGCACCCACTAACTAGCCTTGTTGTGTGTGGCACCCACTAACTAGCCTTGTTGTGTGTGGCACCCACTAACTAGCCTTGTTGTGTGTGGCATGTGGCACCCACTAACTAGCCTTGTTGTGTGTGGCACCCACTAACTAGCCTTGTTGTGTGTGGCACCCACTAACTAGCCTTGTTGTGTGTGGCACCCACTAACTAGCCTTGTTGTGTGTGGCACCCACTAACTAGCCATGTTGTGTGTGGCACCCACTAACTAGCCTTGTTGTGTGTGGCACCCACTAACTAGCCTTGTTGTGTGTGGCACCCACTAACTAGCCTTGTTGTGTGTAGCACCCACTAACTAGCCTTGTTGTGTGTGGCACCCACTAACTAGCCTTGTTGTGTGTGGCACCCACTAACTAGCCTTGTTGTGTGTGGCACCCACTAACTAGCCTTGTTGTGTGTGGCACCCCCACCCACTAACTAGCCTTGTTGTGTGTGGCACCCACTAACTAGCCTGGTTGTGTGTGGCACCCACTAACTAGCCTTGTTGTGTGTGCCACCCACTAACTAGCCTTGTTCTGTGTGCCCCCACTAACTAGCCTTGTTGTGTGTGGCACCCACTAACTAGCCTTGTTGTGTGTGGCACCCACTAACTAGCCTTGTTGTGTGTGGCACCCACTAACTAGCCTTGTTGTGTGTAGCACCCACTAACTAGCCTTGTTGTGTGTGGCATGATAACTAGCCTTGTTGTGTGTGGCACCCACTAACTAGCCTTGTTGTGTGTAGCACCCACTAACTAGCCTTGTTGTGTGTGGCACCCACTAACTAGCCTTGTTGTGTGTGGCACCCACTAACTAGCCTTGTTGTGTGTGGCACCCACTAACTAGCCTTGTTGTGTGTGGCACTGGCTAACTAGCCTGGTTGTTTGTGGCACCCACTAACTAGCCTGGTTGTGTGTCGTCAATGTCTCTCTGGTCACTCCTCTTTGCTCCTCCCCCTCCCTGTGGTATCCCAGAGGTCTAATGTTCCTCTCCCCTTCCCAGCGGGACCACGGCTCAGCACTGCATGAAGCTGCACTCTGCGGCAAGATGGACATGGTCGAGCTCCTCTTGGACAAGGGTGTGGACTTTGACCTGAAGGATGTGGACGGTTGTACTGTGATGGACGTGCTGGAGCAGTTTACAGCCAGCCAGGCCACCGAGATACGCAGGAAGATACAATGTGAGTGGGTGGGGTGGGTGCAGGAGGAGAGGGGGGGGGGACAGCGAGGGAGTTGGGGCAGGGGGGGGGGGGGGGGGGGTAGACCACTGAGATGCTGTAAATCTGGAATGCATATTATCCACAAGCAACTATTTTTTGTGTCCTAATATTTGCACCAAGTGCTCTGCTAATTATTGCTCCAGTTGGTGCATGCTGGCTGCTGCTAGCTATCTCTCAGTGCAGTGCACATGTGGTAGCAAGGAGGAACTAGGAGTGCTGGTATGAGGCAGCTAGGCCATCCATCTGGCTCACTACTCAGAGCTAGCCTCTCTCCTCTACTTAGAGCTAGCCTCTCTCCTCTGCCACCAGCACAGGTGTGTGCATGATCAAACAAGAGTTAACTGCACCACTCAAATTCTTTCTTTCTTCCCTTCCAACCCTCAAATAAAGTCCATTGTTGTAGTACTGATAAGATTGCCAGTCTGTTTTTACTTTTGTAGGTGGGTGGGCGTGGCTGTGAAAACCTATCAGCAAGAAAGACTTCCATATTTACATTCTTATGTGCATGTTGACAGCTATTTATTGCCTGGTCGACTTCCCTTCAGCACTCCGACAATTCTGTCAATCACTTCCTGATGACCCCACTCAATGGTGGAGTTGTTACTAGCTTCTGCATGGTCTTTCTTCCCTCTCCACAGCCATATTCCATTTCTCATTCACAAAAGCCATCCATTGTGTTCAAGGCACTGAATGAAATGAAATAATATTCTTGCAATAGAGCGTGCTTGTCAGTGGGTGGGCATGGCCTCAGTATCTTGGCAGGTCATGTGACTTGTGCCAGTCATGTGACACACTGTTCTTTCCCATGTAGTGCACATGGATGATCTGCGACGCTCTAGGTCGCACTCTCAGCGTAACCCTGCCTCCAGAGTTGTTGCTGTTGCTAAGACAACCAGCCAACCCCTGGTGCAAGGCTCCAGTGCCTTGGCCTTCTCTACAGGAGACCATATCTCTGTGATGAGGGCATCTGGGGGAGGAGTCTACGTGGGCAGTGTCCGGGGAAACAGTGGCTCCTTCCTGGCTGAAGATGTCATATTTTACAAAGGTCCGTATTTCATTCGTAACTTGCAGAACTGTTATGTTTGGAATTTGTAGTTCCATGGCAACCGCTCGGGATATGGACTGGTAAATCTAATTCTTATAGAGATATGTAGCTAGTGAGGACTGGTAGAGCAGGTTCTTATAGAGGTAACTATGAGGACTGGTAGAGCAGGTTCTTATAGAGGTAACTAGTGAAGACTGGTAGAGCAGGTTCTTATAGAGATAACTAGTGAGAACTGGTAGAGCAGGTTCTTATAGAGATAACTAGTGAGGACTGGTAGAGCAGGTTCTTATAGAGGCAACTAGTGAGGACTGGTAGAGCAGGTTCTTATAGAGGTAACTATGAGGACTGGTAGAGCAGGTTCTTATAGAGGTAACTATGAGGACTGGTAGAGCAGGTTCTTATAGAGGTAACTAGTGAGGACTGGTAGAGCAGGTTCTTATAGAGGTAACTAGTGAGAACTGGTAGAGCAGGTTCTTATAGAGGTAACTATGAGGACTTGTAGAGCAGGTTCTTATAGAGGTAACTAGTGAGGACTGGTAGAGCAGGTTCTTATAGAGATAACTAGTGAGGACTGGTAGAACAGGTTCTTATAGAGGTAACTAGTGAGGACTTGTAGAACAGGTTCTTATAGAGATAACTAGTGAGGACTGGTAGAGCAGGTTCTAATAGAGGTAACTAGTGAGGACTGGTAGAGCAGGTTCTTATAGAGGTAACTATGAGGACTGGTAGAGCAGGTTCTTATAGAGGTAACTAGTGAGGACTGGTAGAGCAGGTTCTTATAGAGGTAACTAGTGAGGACTGGTAGAACAGGTTCTTATAGAGGTAACTAGTGAGGACTGGTAGAGCAGGTTCTTATAGAGGTAACTAGTGAGAACTGGTAGAGCAGGTTCTTATAGAGGTAACTAGTGAGGACTGGTAGAGCAGGTTCTTATAGAGGTAACTAGTGAGGACTGGTAGAGCAGGTTCTTATAGAGGTAACTATGAGGACTGGTAGAGCAGGTTCTTATAGAGGTAACTATGAGGACTGGTAGAGCAGGTTCTTATAGAGGTAACTATGAGGACTGGTAGAGCAGGTTCTTATAGAGATAACTAGTGAGGACTGGTAGAGCAGGTTCTTATAGAGATAACTAGTGAGGACTGGTAGAGCAGGTTCTTATAGAGGTAACTAGTGAGGACTAGTAGAGCAGGTTCTTATAGAGGTAACTAGTGAGGACTGGTAGAGCAGGTTCTTATAGAGATAACTATTGAGGACTGGTAGAGCAAGTTCTTATAGAGGTAACTAGTGAGGACTGGTAGAGCAGGTTCTTATAGAGGTAACTAGTGAGGACTTGTATACCAGGTTCTTATAGAGGTAACTGAGGACTGGTAGAGCAGGTTCTTATAGAGGTAACTAGTGAGGACTTGTATACAGGTTCTTATAGAGGTAACTATGAGGACTGGTAGAGCAGGTCTTATAGAGGTAACTAGTGAGGACTTGTATAGCAGGTTCTTATAGAGGTAACTAGTGAGGACTGGTAGAGCAGGTTCTTATAGAGGTAACTATGAGGACTGGTAGAGCAGGTTCTTATAGAGGCAACTAGTGAGGACTGGTAGAGCAGGTTCTTATAGAGGTAGTAACTATGAGGACTGGTAGAGCAGGTTCTTATAGAGATAACTAGTGAGGACTGGTAGAGCAGGTTCTTATAGAGGTAACTAGTGAGGACTGGTAGAGCAGGTTCTTATAGAGGTAACTAGTGAGGACTGGTAGAACAGGTTCTTATAGAGGTAACTAGTGAGGACTGGTAGAGCAGGTTCTTATAGAGGTAACTAGTGAGGACTGGTAGAGCAGGTTCTTATAGAGGTAACTAGTGAGGACTGGTAGAGCAGGTTCTTATAGAGGTAACTAGTGAGGACTGGTAGAGCAGGTTCTTATAGAGGTAACTAGTGAGGACTGGTAGAGCAGGTTCTTATAGAGGTAACTATGAGGACTGGTAGAGCAGGTTCTTATAGAGATAACTAGTGAGGACTGGTAGAGCAGGTTCTTATAGAGGACTAGTGAGGACGACTGGTAGAGCAGGTTCTTATAGAGGTAACTAGTGAGGACTGGTAGAACAGGTTCTTATAGAGGTAACTATGAGGACTGGTAGAGCAGGTTCTTATAGAGGTAACTATGAGGACTGGTAGAGCAGGTTCTTATAGAGGTAACTAGTGAGGACTGGTAGAGCAGGTTCTTATAGAGGTAACTATGAGGACTGGTAGAGCAGGTTCTTATAGAGATAACTAGTGAGGACTGGTAGAACAGGTTCTTATAGAGGTAACTAGTGAGGACTGGTAGAGCAGGTTCTTATAGAGGTAACTAGTGAGGACTGGTAGAGCAGGTTCTTATAGAGGTAACTATGAGGACTGGTAGAGCAGGTTCTTATAGAGATAACTAGTGAGGACTGGTAGAGCAGGTTCTTATAGAGGACTAGTGAGGACGACTGGTAGAGCAGGTTCTTATAGAGGTAACTAGTGAGGACTGGTAGAACAGGTTCTTATAGAGGTAACTATGAGGACTGGTAGAGCAGGTTCTTATAGAGGTAACTATGAGGACTGGTAGAGCAGGTTCTTATAGAGATAACTAGTGAGGACTGGTAGAGCAGGTTCTTATAGAGGTAACTATGAGGACTGGTAGAGCAGGTTCTTATAGAGATAACTAGTGAGGACTGGTAGAGCAGGTTCTTATAGAGGTAACTATGAGGACTGGTAGAGCAGGTTCTTATAGAGGTAACTAGTGAGGACTGGTAGAGCATGTTCTTATAGAGATAACTAGTGAGGACTTGTATAGCAGGTTCTTATAGAGGTAACTATGAGGACTGGTAGAGCAGGTTCTTATAGAGGTAACTAGTGAGGACTGGTAGAACAGGTTCTTATAGAGGTAACTAGTGAGAACTGGTAGAGCAGGTTCTTATAGAGGTAACTAGTGAGGACTGGTATAGCAGGTTCTTATAGAGGTAACTAGTGAGAACTGGTAGAGCAGGTTCTTATAGAGGTAACTAGTGAGGACTGGTAGAGCAGGTTCTTATAGAGGTAACTAGTGAGGACTGGTCGAGCAGGTTATTATAGAGATAACTAGTGAGGACTGGTAGAACAGGTTCTTATAGAGGTAACTATGAGGACGACTGGTAGAGCAGGTTCTTATAGAGGTAACTATGAGGACTGGTAGAGCAGGTTCTTATTGAAATAGCTGAGTTTGTGTTTAAGTTTTCTCTAAATGTTGTTATTCTCAACGAACTCTCAGAAAGAATACATAATAGGGACTAATTACTCCTGATGAAGGCTAGAGCATCGAGCCATCGAGCCAGTATGATTATGGAGAAAGTGGTGTATCTACTGAGAGTTAATGAGTACACATTCCTCAAATGCGGCCATTAGCCACTTCTAGCGTAGAACTTAAGGGTGCTTGCCCAGTGACTTATTTGTTGTTGTAATAACAATTATAATAACTTGTGTCAAGTGTTCAGAATGCAAATACAATAAGCTGCAGATGGTACAAGCAGCAGCTCCTCTGAGACATGGAGCAGCGCTATGTTACTCTGTATATATACATATGTATGTTACTCGATGTCTACAACAAGACTCATTACTAAGGTAATCCATCCAGGAGCACCTTCTTTCTCAAGAGTGAAGGCATTCAGAGCGATTCCAGGTAAGCACAGGTGCTTGTGCAGCTTTCCTCTGCAGACGGGCTTCCTGAGACATTAGCAAAGGCAAGGATGAAGCATTCATGGTGGCAGTGAAGGCCAGGAAGAGAGTGTTCATGGTGGCAGTGAAGGCTAGGAAGAGACTTTCATGATGGCAGTGAAGGTCGGAAGAGACTTTCATGATGGCAGTGAAGGCCAGGAAGAGACTGTTCATGATGGCAGTGAAGGCCAGGAAGAGACTGTTCATGATGGCAGTGAAGGCCAGGAAGAGACTGTTCATGATGGCAGTGAAGGCCAGGAAGAGACTGTTCATGATGGCAGTGAAGGTCAGGAAGAGACTTTCATGATGGCAGTGAAGGTCAGGAAGAGACTTTCATGATGGCAGGAAGAGACTGTTCATGATGGCAGTGAAGGCTAGGAAGAGACTTTCATGATGGCAGTGAAGGTCAGGAAGAGACTGTTCATGATGGCAGTGAAGGCTAGGAAGAGACTGTTCATGATGGCAGTGAAGGCCAGGAAGAGACTGTTCATGATGGCTGTGAAGGCCAGGAAGAGACTGTTCATGATGGCAGTGAAGGCCAGGAAGAGACTGTTCATGATGGCAGTGAAGGTCAGGAAGAGACTGTTCATGATGGCTGTGAAGGTAAGGAAGAGACTGTTCATGATGGCAGTGAAGGCCAGGAAGAGACTGTTCATGATGGCTGTGAAGGCCAGGAAGAGACTGTTCATGATGGCAGTGAAGGCAAGGAAGAGACTGTTCATGATGGCTGTGAAGGTCAGGAAGAGACTGTTCATGATGGCAGCGAAGGGACTGTTCATGATGGCAGTGAAGGCCAGGAAGAGACTGTTCATGATGGCCAGGAAGAGACTGTTCATGATGGCTGTGAAGGCCAGGAAGAGACTGTTCATGATGGCAGTGAAGGCCAGGAAGGGACTTCATGACGGCAGTGAAGGTCAGGAAGAGACTGTTCATGTTGGCAGTGAAGGTCAGGAAGAGACTGTTCATGATGGCAGTGAAGGCCAGGAAGAGACTGTTCATGATGGCAGTGAAGGCCAGGAAGAGACTGTTCATGATGGCAGTGAAGGCCAGGAAGAGACTGTTCATGATGGCAGTGAAGGCCAGGAAGAGACTGTTCATGATGGCAGTGAAGGCCAGGAAGGGACTTCATGACGGCAGTGAAGGTCAGGAAGAGACTGTTCATGATGGCTGTGAAGGCCAGGAAGAGACTGTTCATGATGGCTGTGAAGGCCAGGAAGAGACTGTTCATGATGGCAGTGAAGGCCAGGAAGAGACTGTTCATGATGGCAGTGAAGGCCAGGAAGGGACTTCATGACGGCAGTGAAGGTCAGGAAGAGACTGTTCATGATGGCAGTGAAGGCCAGGAAGAGACTGTTCATGATGATGGCTGCTGCAATCATCAGCTTTTATTATAATATAAAACTTGAGTCCAGTTTGCATCTGGAGGAGGCACTTATGGAGGTCAGTCTTTATTCATCAGGTCAGCAATGAGTTTAGTTGCCCTTTGGACATTCTCTGCACTGGCCTTTATTAAAGGTAGCATCACTCCACCTCTCTGTAAGTAAAGGTCGGGGTCTCAACTTCTCTATACTAGCCTTTATTAAAGGTAGGAGTCGTACTTCTGTTGATCTATGGGTACCAATTGCCTAAATTAGCTAAATACAGTACCTGCCAAATCCTAAAATAGTTTAAACTAGCCGAGAGACACCCGGCTTTGCCTGGATTCTGGGACGAGTATATCTGTCATCTTGCAACACAGCTCTTCCAGGGACGATTCTGCTACTTCTTGGGTAGTGCAACATATCTCATCTGGGGAAAATTCTGCTACTTCTTGGGTAGTGCAACACGTCTCTTCCAGAGAAGACTCTGCTGCATCTTGGGTAACACGTGCATGCCTGTCCCTGTGTAAAAAGCATGCCTTTGAGCTTGCTACCTTCAGTACTGTTGGATCGATTTCCAGACAATACCAAGCCCATACACACCCCAAGGTCAGGTACTGTTCTTGCAGTGATCTGCACAGCTATTGGTTGGCTTCCAGGAGATCCTGTATTGTGCCGTGGTTTCTGAAGCTGTGGGCAAACAAGAAGGTAACATATCTCACCACATTCGCAGTAGGTAGGATTGTTTGAGTATTCCCACTGGACCACGTTGTTGTCTGTTGGCCTGGGAACTTTGGGTGCGGAATCTTTCAGGGACTTCCTTGCACCCACATTTCCTGTTCCCATTGGCAGTGGTTCAGTGGCGATCGTGCCCATGGATGCCATGGCAGTTCTTCCAAATTAGATCTTCCACAGCTCTTCTCATTTGGACTTTGTGATGGTATCGACTGCTGGTTAGAATGGAGTGCCTCTCCTCTGTCAGTCTCTCTCTTCTGCTAGTATAATTTGCATGAAGTTTTCTCCACTGAAGCAATTATCTCAGAATTTTGGCAGTTAAAAAAGGTTGTTGCGAGTGCCTCCAAGAAATAGTTATTTATGTTTCTGTTGTTGTTGCTGTTGTTGTTGCATGTACAATGTAATTATATGCATATAATTATATATATACATGTAGCTAAGTGCATGCTTCTACAGAGTACAAATGTATATACCATCTGTTGGTTTGTGACTTCATACAGAAGTGAACAGTCAGCTTGTGCCTACTGAGGAGTGTGACCTGCACATGATACCAGGCCACACCCATGCCATCGGCCACTCTCATGATGCCACACCCATTATCAGCAAGTCGCCGCCTGGGAGTGTTGCACTCGTGGAGAAGTCTATGGAGGAAGTGAGGATGAGAGGGGATGGAGTGAAGAGGGTGGGTGAGGAAAGTGAGGGAGGAGGGCAATCTTTTGTAGCTGACCCATTGCATTGCATGGGAGGGGGAGAGACTTGTACATAGCGTTGCTTTCCGAGCATACTCCAATCTTTGGTGCATTTGTAATCGTGTGTGCAGCAGGTGACATCTCACTTAGGTGGGGGGGCGCTCGTAACAAAGTCCTCTGTATGAGTGTGCCTGACTCTTGTCCCTCACGACAAACCAAAAGCATTTTATAGGACTTGTCAACAAAGAAAATGTTCACTGCAGGCCACAGCAATTTTACCAATAAACATCAAATTTTAAAATGCAGTATAAATATTTGTCTTGATAGGTAAAGGGTCCTATTTCCCAGTATATCTCGCACTATTCCTTACCATGCTTATCACTAAAATACACACGCATGGCTACATGCATCATAAGTAGTTGCCTATGTGTTGAAAGTAAGTAGTTGCCCTTGTGTTGAAAGTAATAGTTGCCTGTGTGTTGAAAGTAAGTGGTTGCCTGTGTGTTGAAAGTAAGTAGTTGCCCTTGTGTTGAAAGTAAGTAGTTGCCTGTGTGTTGAAGGTATGTAGTTACCTAGTTGTGTTGAAGGTAAGTAGTAGTCACCTGTGTGTTGAAGATGGTCTGAGCTGGTAACTATTGCCACAAGAGTAAGCTTCTGAGGACACTATTCCTGGTTGTGTTGGAAGTCTGAGCTGTTAACTATTGCCACAAGAGTAAGCTTCTGAGGACACTATTCCTGGTTGTGTTGGAGGTCTGAGCTGTTAACTATTGCCACAAGAGTAAGCTTCTGAGGATGGTTGTGTTGGAGGTCTGTGCTGTTAACTATTGCCACAAGAGTAAGCTTCTGAGGACACTATTCCTGGTTGTGTTGGAGGTCTGAGCTGTTAACTATTGCCACAAGAGTAAGCTTCTGAGGAAACCAACTCGGCACTTCTGTGTAGTGACCACATGCAGCTGCTGCTGATTCCTCGCCCAGCTAGGCTAATTACTGCACCAACACAAGTGTGTTTATTGTTTTGATGACCTTGACCTATTGTAGGTGTGTTTTACTGAATCCAGAAACTGAACCGCCGCCTCAATGCATGCACAATTAGAGTTCTTCTGGTAGTAAAATTATAATGAATGATGAATGGCCTATTGTATCCAAGTTGTGGTTGTGTTTTTTTTGGGGGGGGGGGGGGGGGGGGATAAGATGGATGCAGCGTACATACATTAGATCCTCTTAAAAATGAATTTCAATTTTAAACACTTTTTGTTGCTTCCAGTTGACTACCTTTATGAGGGACTAAGGCTGGGGGAGGCTTGCATGCTAAGGCCGGGAGGGAAGGCTTGCATGCTCAGGCCAGGAGGGAAGGCTTGCATGCTAAGGCCGGCAGGGTAGGCTTGCATGCTAAGGCCGGGAGGGAAGGCTTGCATGCTAAGGCCGGGAGGGAAGGCTTGCATGCTAAGGCCGGGAGGGAAGGCTTGCATGCTAAGGCCGGGAGGGAAGGCTTGCATGCTAAGGCCGGGAGGGAAGGCTTGCATTCTAAGGCCGGGGAAGGCTTGCATGCTAAGGCTGGGGTGAGGCTTGCATGCTAAGGCCGGGGAAGGCTTGCATGCTAAGGCTGGGGTGAGGCTTGCATTCTAAGGCCGGGGAAGGCTTGCATGCTAAGGCTGGGGGAAGGCTTGCATTCTAAGAGGGTCAAGCCTATACAAGGAGTACTCCTGTCTCCAGTGAACCAGCTGTGCAAGACTAGGGGTACTAAATTGGGAGGGACCAAGGGAGATGGGGATAGTCCTGACTGCTTCTTTTCTCCCATGTCACCCCATCCATGCACCCGCAATCCTTCCCAGGGCCAACCTACAACTTTAGCACCTCTCACACATCCTCACAGCAGCTTAAACAGTCCTGACCCCTCCCATCCAGAAGACATTCCAAATAATTCCTGTCTTCACGGGGACGAATGTGTTCCCTCTGCCCTCACCAAGTCTTCCAACAGTAAAGCAACAGAAACCACTTCAGAAGCTAGCTCTACAACACCAGTTGTCATGGAAACAAAACCTGGCACTTCTGAAAATGCCTCGGGCTCTGTGGCTGCTACTGGAACGACTGCGCACCACCTTCCGGGGGGCTTGACAAGGAAAATGACCAAGAAGGAGAAGAGGTTTCACTTGTCTAAGGACGACGGCAGCTACACTGAACTTAACCCCATCTGTCCCCATGAAGCAAAGCGAGAGTTTGGCGAGTCACTCAAGCTCAAGACATTTGACTCTAAAGGTGTGATCTCTGGGCCAGAGAAAGGTCACGTAGGTTTGTCTGAGGAAGGATCTTTCCCATCCTTAGTCTCTCAGCCAGATACTGAAGGTATGCAAGTGTGCACTGTGGGCTATGCAGGAGAGAGAGAGAGTATGTTCCTCTAGGGGGAATAGAACAGTGTGCACTGTGGGCTATGCAGGAGAGAGAGAGAGTATGTTCCTCTAGGGGGAATAGAACAGTGTGCACTGTGGGCTATGCAGGAGAGAGAGAGAGTATGTTCCTCTAGGGGGAATAGAACAGTGTGCACTGTGGGCTATGCAGGAGAGAGAGAGAGTATGTTCCTCTAGGGGGAATAGAACAGGTGGCATGCTCAATGTTATTAGTAGCACGCTACATCGCTAAAGACACACCCCAGCACTTGAGGTGTACATGCAATGTTTTGAAGGGGCAGGGCTAGAAGGGTGTGAGGTAGCGCCTGGTGCTGTGTTGTTCAGAGGTGTGGCCTGTCTCGTACAGAACTGTGCTGTCTATTTTGTACTTGGACAAGTGAGAGAGTTGGTGAGGGTAGTGATTAGGGGTGTGAGTGGGACTGTTCCTTGTGGTGAGGTGTTGGGACGTTTACATTTGACTACTCCACTTTGATCTACAGTAAGTATAATGAACATGTTGTTACAGGTAGTTATAGTATAGGAGTTGATGTATGTAGCTGTCTGTGGTAGGTGTAGTTACCTGTCGTGTAGTATTTGTAGTTGCATGTAGTCACCTGTGTTGGTATAGTTACATGTAGTTATTTGTAGTTACATGTATAGTCACCTGTGTTGGTATAGTTACATGTAGTTATTTGTAGTTGCATGTAGTCACCTGTGTTGGTATAGTTACATGTAGTTATTTGTAGTTACATGTATAGTCACCTGTGTTGTATAGTTACATGTAGTTATTTGTAGTTACATGTATAGTCACCTGTGTTGTTAGTTACATGTAGCTTCATGCATGTTACTGACTTGGACACGTAAATAGACTGACATAGTGTGACGCTCTTAGCGTACAAATTGTGCAACTGGCAGAGTGGAGGGAGAAATTACCACTTCAGCTCATGAGATCAGTCCTGGCACAACTAGCTGACAGGCTCATGAGATCACTCCTGGCACAACTAGCTGACAGGCTCATGAGATCAGTCCTGGCACGACTAGCTGACAGGCTCATGAGATCAGTCTAGCTGACAGGCTCATGAGATCAGTCTAGCTGACAGGCTCATGAGATCAGTCCTGGCACGACTAGCTGACAGGCTCGTGAGATCAGTCTAGCTGACAGGCTCATGAGATCCTGGCACGACTAGCTGACAGGCTCGTGAGATCAGTCCTGGCACGACTAGCTGACAGGCTCGTGAGATCAGTCCTGGCACAACTAGCTGACAGGCACATGAGATCAGTCCTGGCACAACTAGCTGCCAGGCTCATGAGATCAGTCTAGCTGCCAGGCTCATGAGATCAGTCCTAGCTGCCAGGCTGGTGAGCTATCAAGTTCTGTGATAATGAGATGATTGGGAGCAGTTTCCTACTTGTTGTGTTATTCTTCTCTTCTTGTTTTGTTCCTCTCAGCTCCAACTGCGGAGGTTCAAGGTGCGTATTATGTCCTCGAAGTCGGCAGCTTTGACAAATCTCAAAACTCTGATACCATACCCATCGTCAACCACATATCTGGAATGGAACCTCTATATTTTGAATCACATTCTGGTTCCACCAGTGGGACAGGAGCCCAACCGTTGCCGGGGGAGAATGGTTACTTTATGCTGAATGTGGACGACCCTTCTCTGCCCCAAGGAGAGGATGAAGACCAGGCCATGTACAGCACTGTTTCAACCAGCAGAAGAGCCCATTACGAGAATATCTCTTTGCTAGGTTCCAAAGGCAAGTCGAGGTTAGATCGAGCTGCAAGTGGCCATAATGGAGTAGCACAATTGCATCCACATTTAGTAGTAGGTGATTGTGACGAAGGCAAAGCAAGTGAAACAGGTTTTTCCGGTGTGAGCTCGGATACAGTTGCATCAACACTTTATGCAAACATGACCACACCCACTAGTAACAAACTTTTGGACACAAAGGACGACGAATGTAGTCATGTGACTGGATCCAGCAATCAGGAGAGCCCACAAGGTTCCTATGGCTTGTATGAAAACACGCAACCTAGATTTGTGCTGTCCCCATCCCCGGACACAAGCTCCACCTCCAACTCCACCCCCACAGCCAACACAACTGCTCTGGAGAGGCCTGCGGTGAAGCGGTCTGCCAAGCAACACCGAGACGTCTATGAGACGACCGCACCCAGTAAGAGTCAGCCCAGCAAGGAGGCAAATATGGGCGTGTCTGTTTGCCAGCGCGGGCCACTTAATTCCTCTGAAAATGGTTGGTCTACTTCTAAATGCTAAAAGGTTGTCACGGTTAGAATTCCCACGAACAGGTACAGCAAAGAGTAGCAGTGGTTGGAGTGTCTTCCACTTCTCTAGAGGTTGTGAGATTTTCTTAATAGAGCACTTCCTGTAGTATACTAGAAACTTCTTTAGAATACTAGATATTTCCTGTAATATACTAGATATTTCCTGTAGTATACTAGATATTTCCTATAGTATACTAGATATTTCCTGTAGTATACTAGATATTTCCTGTAGTATACTAGATATCTCCTGTTGATATTAGACTGCCGTGCTCCTTTAATAAAGACTGAAAGAATTTCCTATTTTTGGTTGGTTGAGATCCTGTTGACAGTGCATGAATAGATTGCCAATGTATTGTGTATAATTACCCGAGTCCAAGTGGAACATGGTGTGGGTTATCTCACGAGCACGTGTCCATACTTTCACAAGACGAAGTTGAGGAAAATAACCACATGCAATTGGAATGATGCGCCATATTCCGCGACAGTGTTTGTTCTGTACTTGACGTGGTCAACAGCTGGCTGTCAGGATGGATGCCATCTACATCACACACTTAAGTCACTTCTAGTTTTCTTGATGGTATTCATAGCTTTATTGCTGTCAATAAAATTGCATAACTACTTTGTCAAACAAAATAACTACCTCTGCTCGCTTGGAAAATGTTGCCATCATTCTTGGGAAATGGTAGTTCATAACTATGTGCATGTGCAGTAGAGAAAAATAGCCACTAGTGGAACAAGGAGAGTATCTAGGAGAGTATCTAACCCCATGCCCATAGGAAACTACTACAGAGAGCATATCCAGTATAGAATATATATATAAGTATACAGTATATATAGGTATACCATCTAACCCCGTGCCCATAGGAAACTACTACAGAGAGCATATCCAGTATAGAAGATATATATATACAGTATATATACTGTAGGTATACCATCTAACCCCGTGCCCATAGGAAACTACTACAGAGAGCATATCCAGTATAGAATATATATATATAAGTATACAGTATATATAGGTATACCATCTAACCCCGTGCCCATAGGAAACTACTACAGAGAGCATATCCAGTATAGAAGATATATATATACAGTATATATACTGTAGGTATACCATCTAACCCCGTGCCCATAGGAAACTACTACAGAGAGCATATCCAGTATAGAATATATATATATATATATACAGTATATATAGGTATACCATCTAACCCCGTGCCCTTAGGAAACTACTACAGAGAGCATATCCAGTATAGAATATATATATACAGTATATATAGGTATACCATCTAACCCCGTGCCCTTAGGAAACTACTACAGAGAGCATATCCAGTATAGAATATATATATATATATATACAGTATATATAGGTATACCATCTAACCCCGTGCCCTTAGGAAACTACTACAGAGAGCATATCCAGTATAGAATATATATATACAGTATATATAGGTATACCATCTAACCCCATGCCTATAGGAAACTACTACAGAGAGCATATCCGGTATAGAATAAGGACAAACATATATATATATATATATACAAGCCTTGTATACAAGCCTTGAATGTGAATGATCACACATGTCCTGGTGTTGCAGAGCTCCTGGAGTCTAATATATTTGAGGCAGGTGGGGAAAACCCCTTTGCTGGATTGGTCATGACTGACTCTGAACTCCGGTTGGGAGGTGTGATGACAAACTCCTCCTCCTGTCTGTCCTCTGTTGAAGGTGTGGCTGGAAAGGAAAAGACGATGGAGTTATGGGACAGCGTAAAGGTGGAGCAGGAGTGGTCTCAGGTAAGCCACACCCAATCCATGGAGAGATGGCAGGATAACTGTCGAATTAGACGCATACGTGATTATGAGTGGTAGTTTACACCAAATCCCACTAGGAACCATATTTATACCAAATCCCACTAGGTACCATATTTACACCAAATTCCACTAGGAACCATATTTACACCAAATCCCACTAGGAACCATATTTACACCAAATCCCACTAGGAACCATATTTATACCAAATCCCACTAGGAACCATATTTATACCAAATCCCACTAGGAACCATATTTATACCAAATCCCACTAGGAACCATATTTACACCAAATCCCACTAGGAAGCATATTTATACAAAATCCCACTAGGAACCATATTTATACAAAATCCCACTAGGAACCATATTTATACCAAATCCCAATAGGAACCATATTTATACAAAATCCCACTAGGAACCATGTTTACACCAAATCCCACTAGGAACCATATTTATACAAAATCCCACTAGGAACCATATTTATACAAAATCCCACTAGGAACCATATTTATACAAAATCCCACTAGGAACCATATTTATACAAAATCCCACTAGGAACCATATTTACACCAAATCCCACTAGGAAGCATATTTATACAAAATCCCACTAGGAACCATATTTATACAAAATCCCACTAGGAACCATATTTATACAAAATCCCACTAGGAACCATATTTATACAAAATCCCACTAGGAACCATATTTACACAAAATCCCACTAGGAAGCATATTTATACCAAATCCCACTAGGAACCATATTTACACCAAATCCCACTAGGAACCATATTTACACCAAATCCCACTAGGAACCATATTTATACCAAATCCCACTAGGAACCATATTTATACCAAATCCCACTAGGAACCATATTTATACCAAATCCCACTAGGAACCATATTTATACCAAATCCCACTAGGAACCATATTTACACCAAATCCCACTAAGAAGCATATTTATACAAAATCCCACTAGGAACCATATTTATACAAAATCCCACTAGGAACCATATTTATACAAAATCCCACTAGGAACCATATTTATACAAAATCCCACTAGGAACCATGTTTACACCAAATCCCACTAGGAACCATATTTATACAAAATCCCACTAGGAACCATATTTATACAAAATCCCACTAGGAACCATATTTATACAAAATCCCACTAGGAACCATATTTATACCAAATCCCACTAGGAAGCATATTTATACAAAATCCCACTAGGAACCATATTTATACCAAATCCCACTAGGAACCATATTTATACAAAATCCCACTAGGAACCATATTTATACAAAATCCCACTAGGAAGCATATTTATACAAAATCCCACTGGAACCATATTTATACAAAATCCCACTAGGAACCATATTTATACCAAATCCCACTAGGAACCATATTTATACAAAATCCCACTAGAACCATATTTATACAAAATCCCACTAGGAACCATATTTATACAAAATCCCACTAGGAACCATATTTATACAAAATCCCACTAGGAACCATATTTATACAAAATCCCACTGGAACCATGATGTCTCATGTTATTACATACACCATACAATAAGAAGGGGAGAAGAAGACACTTGAGGGGGTTCTACACTATCAACAATCTACAATAGTAGCGCGCTACTACACTTCAGAGTCATACTTTGTCCCCAAAACATTGATTACTATACCAACGTCATTGGCACGTGCTATTAAGGTGCAATTTCACCTTTTCTAACCGCTTACAAGTGAAAAATGCCTAAGCATTCTGATTGGCTAATGATAGTGAAATATCATATCAATAGCCGCAGGATCTACAGAGGCAGGAGACATGTCAGTGTGTGCATGCACCTATTACAGAGGCAGGAGGCATGTCAGTGTGTGCATGCACCTATTACAGAGGCAGGAGACATGTCAGTGTGTGCATGCACCTATTACAGAGGCTAGAGACATGTCAGTGTGTGCATGCACCTATTACAGAGGCTAGGGACATGTCAGTGTGTGCATGCACCTATTACAGAGGCTAGAGACATGTCAGTGTGTGCATGCACCTATTACAGAGGCAGGAGACATGTCAGTGTGTGCATGCACCTATTACAGAGGCAGGAGACATGTCAGTGTGTGCATGCACCTATTACAGAGGCAGGAGACATGTCAGTGTGTGCATGCACCTATTACAGAGGCTAGAGACATGTCAGTGTGTGCATGCACCTATTACAGAGGCTAGAGACATGTCAGTGTGTGCATGCACCTATTACAGAGGCTAGAGACATGTCAGTGTGTGCATGCACCTATTACAGAGGCTAGAGACATGTCAGTGTGTGCATGCACCTATTACAGAGGCTAGAGACATGTCAGTGTGTGCATGCACCTATTACAGAGGCAGGAGACATGTCAGTGTGTGCATGCACCTATTACAGAGGCAGGGGACATGTCAGTGTGTGCATGCACCTATTACAGAGGCAGGAGACATGTCAGTGTGTGCATGCACCTATTACAGAGGCTAGAGACATGTCAGTGTGTGCATGTACCTATTACAGAGGCAGGGGACATGTCAGCGTGTGCATGCACCTATTACAGAGGCTAGAGACATGTGTGTGTGCATGCACCTATTACAGAGGCTAGAGACATGTCAGTGTGTGCATGCACCTATTACAGAGGCTAGAGACATGTCAGTGTGTGCATGCACCTATTACAGAGGCTAGGGACATGTCAGTGTGTGCATGCACCTATTACAGAGGCTAGAGACATGTCAGTGTGTGCATGCACCTATTACAGAGGCAGGAGACATGTCAGTGTGTGCATGCACCTATTACAGAGGCTAGAGACATGTCAGTGTGTGCATGCACCTATTACAGAGGCTAGAGACATGTCAGTGTGTGCATGCACCTATTACAGAGGCAGGAGACATGTCAGTGTGTGCATGCACCTATTACAGAGGCAGGAGACATGTCAGTGTGTGCATGCACCTATTACAGAGGCAGGAGACATGTCAGTGTGTGCATGCACCTATTACAGAGGCTAGAGACATGTCAGTGTGTGCATGCACCTATTACAGAGGCTAGAGACATGTCAGTGTGTGCATGCACCTATTACAGAGGCTAGAGACATGTCAGTGTGTGCATGCACCTATTACAGAGGCTAGAGACATGTCAGTGTGTGCATGCACCTATTACAGAGGCAGGAGACATGTCAGTGTGTGCATGCACCTATTACAGAGGCAGGGGACATGTCAGTGTGTGCATGTACCTATTACAGAGGCAGGGGACATGTCAGCGTGTGCATGCACCTATTACAGAGGCTAGAGACATGTCAGTGTGTGCATGCACCTATTACAGAGGCTAGAGACATGTCAGTGTGTGCATGCACCTATTACAGAGGCTGGAGACATGTCAGTGTGTGCATGCACCTATTACAGAGGCAGGAGACATGTCAGTGTGTGCATGCACCTATTACAGAGGCAGGAGACATGTCAGTGTGTGCATGCACCTATTACAGAGGCTAGAGACATGTCAGTGTGTGCATGCACCTATTACAGAGGCAGGAGACATGTCAGTGTGTGCATGCACCTATTACAGAGGCAGGAGACATGTCAGTGTGTGCATGCACCTATTACAGAGGCAGGAGACATGTCAGTGTGTGCATGCACCTATTACAGAGGCAGGAGACATGTCAGTGTGTGCATGCACCTATTACAGAGGCTAGAGACATGTCAGTGTGTGCATGCACCTATTACAGAGGCTAGAGACATGTCAGTGTGTGCATGCACCTATTACAGAGGCAGGAGACATGTCAGTGTGTGCATGCACCTATTACAGAGGCTAGAGACATGTCAGTGTGTGCATGCACCTATTACAGAGGCTAGAGACATGTCATTGTGTGCATGCACCTATTACAGAGGCAGGAGACATGTCAGTGTGTGCATGCACCTATTACAGAGGCTAGAGACATGTCAGTGTGTGCATGTACCTATTACAGAGGCTAGAGACATGTCAGTGTGTGCATGCACCTATTACAGAGGCTAGAGACATGTCAGTGTGTGCATGCACCTATTACAGAGGCTAGAGACATGTCAGTGTGTGCATGCACCTATTACAGAGGCTAGAGACATGTCAGTGTGTGCATGCACCTATTACAGAGGCAGGAGACATGTCAGTGTGTGCATGCACCTATTACAGAGGCAGGAGACATGTCAGTGTGTGCATGCACCTATTACAGAGGCAGGGGACATGTCAGTGTGTGCATGCACCTATTACAGAGGCTAGAGACATGTCAGTGTGTGCATGCACCTATTACAGAGGCAGGGGACATGTCAGTGTGTGCATGCACCTATTACAGAGGCTAGAGACATGTCAGTGTGTGCATGCACCTATTACAGAGGCAGGAGACATGTCAGTGTGTGCATGCACCTATTACAGAGGCTAGAGACATGTCAGTGTGTGCATGCACCTATTACAGAGGCAGGAGACATGTCAGTGTGTGCATGCACCTATTACAGAGGCTAGAGACATGTCAGTGTGTGCATGCACCTATTACAGAGGCTAGAGACATGTCAGTGTGTGCATGCACCTATTACAGAGGCAGGAGACATGTCAGTGTGTGCATGCACCTATTACAGAGGCAGGAGACATGTCAGTGTGTGCATGCACCTATTACAGAGGCTAGAGACATGTCAGTGTGTGCATGCACCTATTACAGAGGCAGGAGACATGTCAGTGTGTGCATGCACCTATTACAGAGGCTAGAGACATGTCAGTGTGTGCATGCACCTATTACAGAGGCTAGAGACATGTCAGTGTGTGCATGCACCTATTACAGAGGCAGGAGACATGTCAGTGTGTGCATGCACCTATTACAGAGGCTAGAGACATGTCAGTGTGTGCATGTACCTATTACAGAGGCAGGAGACATGTCAGTGTGTGCATGCACCTATTACAGAGGCAGGAGACATGTCAGTGTGTGCATGCACCTATTACAGAGGCTAGAGACATGTCAGTGTGTGCATGCACCTATTACAGAGGCAGGGGACAGTGTGTGCGTGCATCTTTATCAGTACTACAGGCCGATGGTCTGTATAATAGAATGCGTCCCTTAATTTTGTGACAGTTAACATTCATACACAATCAGCCAATAGATGGGAGATGATGTGAACACCTCTTCAGTGCTGGTTGTTAGACCTGGTACTTAAATTAAAAGCATCTACTTTTTGTTAAGCACCCACTAACTATTGGCTCTATCCTCTATTTGTAAGCATCGGTCATGACGTTATTCCTTCTTGCTTGAGAGTCTGTTTCTTCCAGTGCTGTCCACCTAGACACTCTCCACTCCAGGCTCTGTTCTCAGTGGCTGTCCACCTAGACACTCTCCACTCCAGGCTGTGTTCTCAGTGGCTGTCCACCTAGACACTCTCCACTCCAGGCTCAGGGCTGTCCACCTAGACACTCTCCACTCCAGGCTGTGTTCTCAGTGGCTGTCCACCTAGACACTCTCCACTCCAGGCTGTGTTCTCAGTGGCTGTCCACCTAGACACTCTCCACTCCAGGCTCAGGGCTGTCCACCTAGACACTCTCCACTCCAGGCTGTGTTCTCAGTGCTGTCCACCTAGACACTCTCCACTCCAGGCTGTGTTCTCAGTGGCTGTCCACCTAGACACTCTCCACTCCAGGCTGTGTTCTCAGTGGCTGTCCACCTAGACACTCTCCACTCCAGGCTGTGTTCTCAGTGGCTGTCCACCTAGACACTCTCCACTCCAGGCTGTGTTCTCAGTGGCTGTCCACCTAGACACTCTCCACTCCAGGCTGTGTTCTCAGTGGCTGTCCACCTAGACACTCTCCACTCCAGGCCTCTCAGTGCTGTCCACCTAGACACTCTCCACTCCAGGCTGTGTTCTCAGTGCTGTCCACCTAGACACTCTCCACTCCAGGCTGTGTTCTCAGTGGCTGTCCACCTAGACACTCTCCACTCCAGGCTGTGTTCTCAGTGGCTGTCCACCTAGACACTCTCCACTCCAGGCTGTGTTCTCAGTGGCTGTCCACCTAGACACTCTCCACTCCAGGCTGTGTTCTCAGTGGCTGTCCACCTAGACACTCTCCACTCCAGGCTGTGTTCTCAGTGGCTGTCCACCTAGACACTCTCCACTCCAGGCTGTGTTCTCAGTGCTGTCCACCTAGACACTCTCCACTCCAGGCTGTGTTCTCAGTGGCTGTCCACCTAGACACTCTCCACTCCAGGCTGTGTTCTCAGTGGCTGTCCACCTAGACACTCTCCACTCCAGGCTGTGTTCTCAGTGGCTGTCCACCTAGACACTCTCCACTCCAGGCTGTGTTCTCAGTGGCTGTCCACCTAGACACTCTCCACTCCAGGCTGTGTTCTCAGTGGCTGTCCACCTAGACACTCTCCACTCCAGGCTGTGTTCTCAGTGGCTGTCCACCTAGACACTCTCCACTCCAGGCTGTGTTCTCAGTGGCTGTCCACCTAGACACTCTCCACTCCAGGCTGTGTTCTCAGTGGCTGTCCACCTAGACACTCTCCACTCCAGGCTGTGTTCTCAGTGCTGTCCACCTAGACACTCTCCACTCCAGGCTGTGTTCTCAGTGGCTGTCCACCTAGACACTCTCCACTCCAGGCTGTGTTCTCAGTGGCTGTCCACCTAGACACTCTCCACTCCAGGCTGTGTTCTCAGTGGCTGTCCACCTAGACACTCTCCACTCCAGGCTGTGTTCTCAGTGGCTGTCCACCTAGACACTCTCCACTCCAGGCTGTGTTCTCAGTGGCTGTCCACCTAGACACTCTCCACTCCAGGCTGTGTTCTCAGTGGCTGTCCACCTAGACACTCTCCACTCCAGGCTGTGTTCTCAGTGGCTGTCCACCTAGACACTCTCCACTCCAGGCTGTGTTCTCAGTGGCTGTCCACCTAGACACTCTCCACTCCAGGCTGTGCTCTGTAACAGTTCAACTATTTGCTATTCCCTACAGCTTGGCACGTGAGGTGCACTATTGTAGCATGCCAATTCTTATAGGACCATAGGCTTTATTCGTTCAGTGCAGCTGCTCAGTGTCTGTGCTTGTTTGCCTGCTGGCTGTGCTATAACTGACCTGCCTGCTGGCTGTGCTTATAACTGACCTGCCTGCTGGCTGTGCTATAACTGACCTGCCTGCTGGCTGTGCTATAACTGACCTGCCTGCTCACTGTGGTATTTATAGCTATAAACTCTTCCTTTAAAAAAAAAATCAAATTATTATAATGCAAATATAATAAGCTGCAGTTTGGTAAGAATCAGCTCCTTTGAAACAAGAAAGCGCATAAGGCTGTACAGGCTACTGTATGTCTTTCTATGTCTTCAACAAAACTTCAGCAAGGAAATTCATCCGTCCATCCAGGAGTGCCTCCTTTCTCAAAAGTGAAGAGATTCTGAGCAATTCCAGGTCAGCAAGGTGCATGCATAGCTGTCCTGCTAACGGGGCCTTCAGAAACAGCAGCAAATGCCAGGAAGAGACTTCATGATGGCAGCGAAGGTCAGGAAGAGACTCTTCATGATGGCAGCGAAGGTCAGGAAGAGACTCTTCATGATGGCAGTGAAGGCCAGGAAGAGACTGTTCATGATGGCTGTGAAGGCCAGGAAGAGACTGTTCATGATGGCTGTGAAGGCCAGGAAGAGACTGTTCATGGTGGCAGTGAAGGCTAGGAAGAGACTGTTCATGATGGCAGTGAAGGCCAGGAAGAGACTGTTCATGATGGCAGTGAAGGCCAGGAAGAGACTGTTCATGATGGCTGTGAAGGCTAGGAAGAGACTGTTCATGATGGCAGCGAAGGTCAGGAAGAGACTCTTCATGATGTCAGGAAGAGACTGTTCATGATGGCTGTGAAGGCCAGGAAGAGACTGTTCATGATGGCTGTAAAGGCCAGGAAGAGACTGTTCATGATGGCTGTGAAGGCTAGGAAGAGACTGTTCATGATGGCAGTGAAGGCCAGGAAGAGAGTGTTCATGATGGCAGTGAAGGCCAGGAAGAGACTGTTCATGATGGCAGTGAAGGCCAGGAAGAGACTGTTCATGATGGCAGTGAAGGCCAGGGAGAGACTGCTCATGATGGCAATGAAGGCCAGGGAGGCTGTTCATGATGGCACTTACACAGCACTAGCACTAACACTAGCACTAACAATAGGGTTTACACTAGCACTAACACGAGCATGGGTTCTTGGTGGTTTTAACTCGTGTGGTCATCTTCATTGCCCTTAGGTGGACTCGCTACTCCGAGATGTAAGAGGAAGCTTCGGCAACCTTCCTCTCCTCTTTGCTCCGGCCTCCAAGACCAACCCTACCTGCGAGATATCGACCTGGCTGAAAGCCGAGGGGCTGGTCAAGTACTCGGCACCGCTTCAAGTGAATGGGTATGACAACCTTCGCTTCCTGGGAGGAAACATCCTCACCATGGATGACATGGTGGATGTCGGGATCGTCTCCGTGGACGACCAATAGTAAGTGTGATTGGCTGTTGTTGTTGTTTATTGTTAGATTGCCTCGTGTGCATTGCAGCAACCTCATGGCGGCAGTTTCTCTGTTAGCTCCACCCCCTTCACTAAGCCATGCCTCCACTGTAGTCGAGTGGTTGGGGCTCCTAGATCTTCTGCTTTTGGAGCAAAAATTTGAAAACTACACTTTGAAGAAGATCTCTACTCTCTGGGACGTGCAGCTCACCTCTGTGAGCAGGGGTTGGGAAGGGAAGGGGGAGGAAGGGTTAGCGGAGCAGGAGAAACCAGACAGGTCAATGGAGGGAAGCCGGAGGGTATTTATTTAGAACTTTATGGCACATGCTTATGCACACATACTTGCAGGTGGTCGGTGTTGAGTTACTCGGATACAGGAAGAGACTACAGTATGGAATAGCAGAGTTGTGTCACGCCCACCCAGAGTGGGGTCAGGAGTACGCCTACCCTCCCAAACATACTAGCAATGTAAGGGGTGTGGTCTCATGATTATCGTGGGAGGTTGTGTACATGTCTGATTAGTACAAAAGCAGAGTGGGTGGGCATATGTTGTACATGTATATTCTAGGGGGGTACACACTGGACTAAGGTTTGAGGCAGGTTGACAATAGCTCTATGAGGGGGGCACACACTGGACCAACACAACACTGGGTGGAGGCAGGTTGAAGTAGGTTGACAATAGCTCTATGGGGACACACACTGGACCAACACCACACTGGGTGGAGGCAGGTTGAAGTAGGTTCTATGGGGGCACACACTGGACCAACACCACACTGGGTGGAGGCAGGTTGAAGTAGGTTGACAACAGCTCTATAGGGACACACACTGGACCAACACCACACTGGTTGACGACAGCTCTATAGGGACACACACTGGACCAGCACCACACTGGGTGGAGGCAGGTTGAAGTAGGTTGACAACAGCTCTATGGGGACACACACTGGACCAACACCACAGCTCTATGGGGATACACACTGGACCAACACCACAGCTCTATGGGGACACACACTGGACCAGCACCACACTGGGTGGAGGCAGGTTGAAGGCAGGTTGAAGTAGGTTGACAACAGCTCTATGTGGACACACACTGGACCAGCATCCACATGACGTGATCTATCTTTTTGTGTCTTGTGATTAAGATGTCACCTTCAAGTTCTCCTGACCACTCCTCGTCTCTTGCTACTAAGAAGGCGTTCCTGCGTGACTATCGCTCCCTCCGCTCATCCTCGACCTCTGACCTCCCCTCTTCACCTCTCAAGGTCCATGCATGTTCTACATAGAGTTGCATGTGGGTGTGTCTTGCCTTGGGCGTGATGCAGTTGGTTTTGGAGTGCGACCTTGTGCTAAAAGACATGGAGTCGAATGGCATGAGCTACATGTAAGGTGTGCTATGAACATGAGGATACCTCTCAGTAGCTGCAGCAACATCAGACCCAAACTACTGTACCACAAGCAAGAAGAGGTTTTAGGATTTGCTCAAACAAATGCAAAGTGCCTAACTAAGATACGTGCATGCTCTAGCCGGCTCCTACAGTACATGTAACTAGCCAATTAGAACACTCCACCCTGTGCAGGTTATCTGGCTATAGTCTTCTTGTTTCCTGTCAGACAAACACTGTCTTGCTTCTATTTAGTGCACATTTACAGAAACATGCAGTCACCAAATGACTCCAGAGCACCCGCACAGTCAGACACTGTTCAGGTGTTTATTTGTTAATTGTCCTCTAATAGTGCTCTCTCTCTAGTAGTGCTCTCCCTCTAATAGTGCCTCTAATAGGGTCATTCCATATCAACTCAACCAGGGGCTTCAGGGTCATATTCTCAGAATTGGTTCATACTCATCCTACAAGTTCCTGTGTGAGATATGTCGCCATGCAAAAAAAATCGACCAACTCTCAACTGTTCCTGAGATATGGCCCCGCCCAAATTTGGCCCACGTGACCGTCACGTCACACTGCCATGAGACTAAAGTTACCATTTCCATTTCCCCCTAAATATTATGATTTCAGGTTTAAACGGTACGTAAAGTTTTTGGGGAGCTTGTACTGTGAGGCCATCCATTTCCTTCCCTTCCCACCCCCTCCAAACACACACACACACGTAATGCCCACCAGATTCGGGAGCCAGCAGAAGCCCAGGCGCATGCAGGGGAGATGGGAATGGCAAGAACTCCCAAGCTGCCCTCTCAAAGCTGGCGTCATGACAACGATGCTCTCATGAAGCACTTTATCAACTACAAGGTGAAGTACCTGGGCAGTGTCTTCATCAAAAAGCTTCACGGCAGCCAGCTGGCCAAGGAGGCCTGTCGCAAACTCCGGGTACGTTGTGTGGTTAAGCATGAAGGAGTGGCTCAATATTACATTATTACCGCTTCTCTCTCCCTTCCCCACCTACCCTCCTCTTCCTCCTCTTCCCTTCCTCTCTCCCTTACCCCCTTCCCCGCTCCCTTCCCATCTTCCTCGCTCCCTTCCCCCTCCTCTCTCTCTCTTCCCCTCTCGTCATTCCACCCTCATCTTTCCTCCTCACCTCAGAGCTCTACACAGCATTTGAAGGAGGTGCCCGAGATAGTGCTCTCAGTGTCCTGGAAAGGAGTCAAGTTCACTGACTGTCAATCTCAAGTATGTCACATGCTGTTCAATATCTCTATTCCTATGCTCCACCCACCTTATCTTTTTCTCGTCTCCTATGCTCTCTCCTATCGCCAACCTCATCCTTCCCTCCTCCTGTCTCCCTCCCCATCCCTCCTATCTGCACCCTCCTCTCTCCTCCCCTCCCCTCCACAACACTCCCTCCTCTTATTACCATTCTCCCTACTCTTCTCACTTCCCTCTCCCTCTACACCTCTCTCCCTCTACACTTCTCTCCCTTACACCTCTCTCCCTTACACCTCTCTCCCTTACACCTCTCTCCCTCTACACCTCTCCCCTACACCTCTCTCCCTCTACACCTCTCTCCCCTACACCTCTCTCCCTCTACACATCTCTCCCCTACACCTCTCTCCCTCTCCCTCTACACCTCTCTCCCTCTACACCTCTCTCCCCTACACCTCTCTCTACACCTCTCTCCCTCTACACCTCTCTCCCTCTACACCTCTCTCCCTATACACCTCTCTCCCTCTACACCTCTCTCCCTCTACACCTCTCTCCCTCTACACCTCTCTCCCTCTACACCTCTCTCCCTCTACACCTCTCTCCCCTACACCTCTCTCCCTCTACACCTCTCTCCCTTACACCTCTCTCCCCTACACCTCTCTCCCTCTACACCTCTCTCCCCTACACCTCTCTCCCTCTACACCTCTCTCCCTCTACACCTCTCTCCCTTACACCTCTCTCCCTCTACACCTCTCTCCCCTACACCTCTCTCCCTCTACACCTCTCTCCCCTACACCTCTCTCCCTCTACACCTCTCTCCCCTACACCTCTCTCCCTCTACACCTCTCTCCCCTACACCTCTCTCCCTATACACCTCTCTCCCCTACACCTCTCTCCCTCTACACCTCTCTCCCTCTACACCTCTCTCCCTTACACCTCTCTCCCTCTACACCTCTCTCCCTCTACACCTCTCTCCCTCTACACCTCTCTCCCCTACACCTCTCTCCCCTACACCTCTCTCCCCTACTCTCCCCTACACCTCTCTCCCTCTACACCTCTCTCCCCTACACCTCTCTCCCTATACACCTCTCTCCCCTACACCTCTCTCCCTCTACACCTCTCTCCCTCTACACCTCTCTCCCTTACACCTCTCTCCCTCTACACCTCTCTCCCTCTACACCTCTCTCCCCTACACCTCTCTCCCCTACACCTCTCTCCCTCTACACCTCTCTCCCTCTACACCTCTCTCCCTCTACACCTCTCTCCCTCTACACCTCTCTCCCTCTACACCTCTCCCTCTACACCTCTCTCCCTTACACCTCTCTCCCCTACACCTCTCTCCCCTACACCTCTCTCCCTCTACACCTCTCTCCCCTACACCTCTCTCCCTCTACACCTCTCTTCCTCTCCCTCTACACCTCTCTCCCTCTACACCTCTCTCCCCTACACCTCTCTCCCTCTACACCTCTCTCCTCTCTCCCTCTACACCTCTCTCCCTCTACACCTCTCTCCCTCTACACCTCTCTCCCTCTACTTCTCTCCCCTACACCCCTCTCCCCTCCCTCTACACCTCTCTCCCTACACCTCTCTCCCTACACCTCTCTCCCTTACACCTCTCTCCCTAAACCTCTCTCCCTACACCTCTCTTCCTCTACACCTCTCTCCCACCCCTCCCCCTGCCTCACAGAAGGTGGTGAGCTATCATGCCATAAGGAACGTCTCCTACTGTACAACTGACGTGGCAGACAAGAGTGTTTTTGCCTACATCACAAAAGACAGGTCTTCTGGCAAAAACTATTGCCACGTATTTGCTGCCCCCTCACAGGTAGGGGCCCCCCCACATTTGGAAATTAAGGAGAAGAAGTATTAAGGAGAAGAAGTAGGGGAGGGAGTCGTGTGTCTGCGTTATGTACCTGCACCCCCGACCAGGGAGAGGTGTGCACACTCTCTGCTGCTTTATGTACCTGCACCCCCGACCAGGGAGAGGTGTGCACACCTACAACCTTCATTATGTATCAACACCTAGCCTTCATGCTTGCATTATGTATCAACACCTAGCCTGCATGCTTGCATTATGTATCAGCACCTAGCCTCCATGCTTGCATTATGTATCAACACCTAGCCTCCATGCTTGCATTATGTATCAACACCTAGCCTCCATGCTTGCATTATGTATCAACACCTAGCCTCCATGCTTGCATTATGTATCAACACCTAGCCTCCATGCTTGCATTATGTATCAACACCTAGCCTCCATGCTTGCATTATGTATCAACACCTAGCCTCCATGCTTGCATTATGTATCAACACCTAGCCTCCATGCTTGCATTATGTATCAACACCTAGCCTCCATGCTTGCATTATGTATCAACACCTAGCCTCCATGCTTGCATGATGTATCAACACCTAGCCTCCATGCTTGCATGATGTATCAACACCTAGCCTCCATGCTTGCATTATGTATCAACACCTAGCCTCCATGCTTGCATTATGCATCAACACCTAGCCTCCATGCTTGCATTATGCATCAACACCTAGCCTCCATGCTTGCATTATGTATCAACACCTAGCCTCCATGCTTGCATTATGTATCAACACCTAGCCTCCATGCTTGCATTATGTATCAACACCTAGCCTCCATGCTTGCATTATATATCAACACCTAGCCTCCATGCTTGCATTATGTATCAACACCTAGCCTCCATGCTTGCATTATGTATCAACACCTGGCCCTCATGCTTGCATTATGTATCAACACCTAGCCTGCATGCTTGCATTATGTATCAACACCTAGCCTTCATGCTTGCATTATGTATCAACACCTAGCCTCCATGCTTGCATTATGTATCAACACCTAGCCTTCATGCTTGCATTATGCATCAACACCTAGCCTCCATGCTTGCATTATGTATCAACACCTAGCCTCCATGCTTGCATTATGTATCAACACCTAGCCTGCATGCTTGCATTATGTATCAACACCTAGCCTTCATGCTTGCATGATGTATCAACACCTAGCCTCCATGCTTGCATTATGTATCAACACCTAGCCTCCATGCTTGCATTATGTATCAACACCTAGCCTCCCTGCTTGCATTATGTATCAACACCTAGCCTTCATGCTTGCATTATGTATCAGCACCTAGCCTTCATGCTTGCATTATGTATCAACACCTAGCCTCCATGCTTGCATTATGTATCAACACCTAGCCTCCATGCTTGCATTATGTATCAACACCTAGCCTCCATGCTTGCATTATGCAACACCTAGCCTCCATGCTTGCATTATGTATCAACACCTAGCCTCCATGCTTGCATTATGTATCAACACCTAGCCTCCATGCTTGCATTATGTATCAACACCTAGCCTCCATGCTTGCATTATGTATCAACAACTAGCCTCCATGCTTGCATTATGTATCAACACCTAGCCTCCATGCTTGCATTATGTATCAACACCTAGCCTCCATGCTTGCATTATGTATCAACACCTAGCCTTCATGCTTGCATTATGTATCAGCACCTAGCCTCCATGCTTGCATTATGTATCAACACCTAGCCTCCATGCTTGCATTATGTATCAACACCTAGCCTCCATGCTTGCATTATGTAGCCTTCATGCTTGCATTATGTATCAACACCTAGCCTCCATGCTTGCATGATGTATCAACACCTAGCCTCCATGCTTGCATGATGTATCAACACCTAGCCTCCATGCTTGCATGATGTATCAACACCTAGCCTCCATGCTTGCATTATGTATCAACACCTAGCCTCCATGCTTGCATTATGCATCAACACCTAGCCTCCATGCTTGCATTATGTATCAACACCTAGCCTCCATGCTTGCATTATGTATCAACCCCTAGCCTTCATGCTTGCATTATGTATCAACCCCTAGCCTTCATGCTTGCATTATGTATCAACCCCTAGCCTTCATGCTTGTATTATGTGTCAACACTATGTATCAACACCTAGCCTCCATGCTTGCATTATGTATCAACACCTAGCCTCCATGCTTGCATTATGTATCAACACCTAGCCTTCATGCTTGCATTATGTATCAACACCTAGCCTCCATGCTTGCATTATGTATCAACACCTATCCTCCATGCTTGCATTATGTATCAACACCTAGCCTCCATGCTTGCATTATGTATCAACACCTAGCCTCCCTGCTTGCATTATGTATCAACACCTAGCCTGCATGCTTGCATTATGTATCAACACCTAGCCTGCATGCTTGCATTATGTATCAACACCTAGCCTTCATGCTTGCATGATGTATCAACACCTAGCCTCCATGCTTGCATTATGTAGCCTTCATGCTTGCATTATGTATCAACACCTAGCCTCCATGCTTGCATGATGTATCAACACCTAGCCTCCATGCTTGCATTATGTATCAACACCTAGCCTGCATGCTTGCATTATGTATCAACACCTAGCCTTCATGCTTGCATTATGTATCAACACCTAGCCTCCATGCTTGCATTATGTATCAACACCTAGCCTTCATGCTTGCATTATGCATCAACACCTAGCCTCCATGCTTGCATTATGTATCAACACCTAGCCTCCATGCTTGCATTATGTATCAACACCTAGCCTGCATGCTTGCATTATGTATCAACACCTAGCCTTCATGCTTGCATGATGTATCAACACCTAGCCTCCATGCTTGCATTATGTATCAACACCTAGCCTCCATGCTTGCATTATGTATCAACACCTAGCCTCCCTGCTTGCATTATGTATCAACACCTAGCCTTCATGCTTGCATTATGTATCAGCACCTAGCCTTCATGCTTGCATTATGTATCAACACCTAGCCTCCATGCTTGCATTATGTATCAACACCTAGCCTCCATGCTTGCATTATGTATCAACACCTAGCCTCCATGCTTGCATTATGTATCAACACCTAGCCTCCATGCTTGCATTATGCAACACCTAGCCTCCATGCTTGCATTATGTATCAACACCTAGCCTCCATGCTTGCATTATGTATCAACACCTAGCCTCCATGCTTGCATTATGTATCAACACCTAGCCTCCATGCTTGCATTATGTATCAACAACTAGCCTCCATGCTTGCATTATGTATCAACACCTAGCCTCCATGCTTGCATTATGTATCAACACCTAGCCTCCATGCTTGCATTATGTATCAACACCTAGCCTTCATGCTTGCATTATGTATCAGCACCTAGCCTCCATGCTTGCATTATGTATCAACACCTAGCCTCCATGCTTGCATTATGTATCAACACCTAGCCTCCATGCTTGCATTATGTAGCCTTCATGCTTGCATTATGTATCAACACCTAGCCTCCATGCTTGCATTATGTATCAACACCTAGCCTCCATGCTTGCATTATGTATCAACACCTAGCCTCCATGCTTGCATTATGTATCAACACCTAGCCTCCATGCTTGCATTATGTATCAACACCTAGCCTTCATGCTTGCATTATGTATCAACACCTAGCCTCCATGCTTGCATTATGTATCAACACCTAGCCTCCATGCTTGCATGATGTATCAACACCTAGCCTCCATGCTTGCATTATGTATCAACACCTAGCCTCCATGCTTGCATTATGTATCAACACCTAGCCTGCATGCTTGCATTATGTATCAACACCTAGCCTCCATGCTTGCATTATGTATCAACACCTAGCCTCCATGCTTGCATTATGTATCAACACCTAGCCTCCATGCTTGCATTATGTATCAACACCTAGCCTCCATGCTTGCATTATGTATCAACACCTAGCCTCCATGCTTGCATTATGTATCAACACCTAGCCCTCATGCTTGCATTATGTATCAACACCTAGCCTCCATGCTTTATTATTAAATATTTAATCATAATTAAGGTAGATGAGGAAAGGTTATACAATTTTAGAGTTTTCTTCTCCTCATTACTTTTGCATTCTCTTCAGTCTAGAAAATAAACAGGTTTGCTGTGTCCACGTACAGGCCATTGTTACTTCAGCAAAGCTTCCGTCCTAGTAGAGCAAGTTCTTTGCACCGACACCTGGGAGGGTTAGGCATATGTGGGAGGCAGATGTGCCTACTTCTCTAGGAACCCATCCTCAGACGACGATGGACCTAACAGGTGCTGTCTCAATGGCAGCCAAGTGAGCGTTCTTCTCTGTAGCAACTGTCACCATTTTGTGATTAGTTGTTGGCATAAGTGAGTCAACATCACTAGCTACAGAGAGAAGAAACAGAGAAGAAAAGCTCACTTAGCTGCCATGAGGTCAAGTATACTATACTAGCTCTGGCCATGAGGTCAAGTATACAACACTAGCTCTGGCCATGAGGTCAAGTATACAACACTAGCTCTGGCCATGAGGTCAAGTATACAACACTATCTCTGGCCATGAGGTCAAGTGTACTACACTAGCTCTGGCCATGAGGTCAAGTATACTACACTAGCTCTGGCCATGGGGTCTAGTATACTACACTAGCTCTGGCCATGAGGTCTAGTATACTAAACTAGCTCTGGCCATGAGGTCAAGTATACTACACTAGCTCTGGCCATGAGGTCTAGTATACTACACTAGCTCTGGCCATGAGGTCTAGTATACTACACTAGCTCTGGCCATGAGGTCTAGTATACTACACTAGCTCTGGCCATGAGGTCTAGTATACTACACTAGCTCTGGCCATGAGGTCTAGTATACTACACTAGATCTGGCCATGAGGTCTAGTATACTACACTAGCTATGGCCATGAGGTCTAGTATACTACACTAGCTCTGGCCATGAGGTCTAGTATACTACACTAGCTCTGGCCATGAGGTCAAGTATACTACACTAGCTCTGGCCATGAGGTCTAGTATACTACACTAGCTCTGGCCATGAGGTCTAGTATACTACACTAGCTCTGGCCATGAGGTCTAGTATACTACACTAGCTCTGGCCATGAGGTCTAGTATACTACACTAGCTCTGGCCATGGGGTCTAGTATACTACACTAGCTCTGGCCATGAGGTCTAGTATACTACACTAGCTCTGGCCATGGGGTCTAGTATACTACACTAGCTCTGGCCATGAGGTCAAGTATACTACACTAGCTCTGGCCATGAGGTCTAGTATACTACACTAGCTCTGGCCATGGGGTCTAGTATACTACACTAGCTCTGGCCATGGGGTCTAGTATACTACACTAGCTCTGGCCATGAGGTCTAGTATACTAAACTAGCTCTGGCCATGAGGTCAAGTATACTACACTAGCTCTGGCCATGAGGTCTAGTATACTAAACTAGCTCTGGCCATGAGGTCTAGTATACTACACTAGCTCTGGCCATGAGGTCTAGTATACTACACTAGCTCTGGCCATGAGGTCAAGTATACTACACTAGCTCTGGCCATGAGGTCAAGTATACTACACTAGCTCTGGCCATGAGGTCAAGTATACTACACTAGCTCTGGCCATGAGGTCTAGTATACTACACTAGCTCTGGCCATGAGGTCTAGTATACTACACTAGCTCTGGCCATGGGGTCTAGTATACTACACTAGCTCTGGCCATGAGGTCTAGTATACTACACTAGCTCTGGCCATGAGGTCTAGTATACTACACTAGCTCTGGCCATGAGGTCTAGTATACTACACTAGCTCTGGCCATGAGGTCTAGTATACTACACTAGCTCTGGCCATGAGGTCTAGTATACTACACTAGCTCTGGCCATGAGGTCTAGTATACTATACTAGCTCTGGCCATGGGGTCAAGTATACTACACTAGCTCTGGCCATGAGGTCTAGTATACTACACTAGCTCTGGCCATGAGGTCAAGTATACTACACTAGCTCTGGCCATGAGGTCTAGTATACTACACTAGCTCTGGCCATGGGGTCTAGTATACTACACTAGCTCTGGCCATGAGGTCTAGTATACTACACTAGCTCTGGCCATGAGGTCAAGTATACTACACTAGCTCTGGTCATGAGGTCTAGTATACTACACTAGCTAGGGTGTCTAGAACCCAGGAACTAATACAGGTTGATATGCATCCTTGCTGGTGTTAGAACAGCCACCCCCACAAATACCCACCCCAATGATGGGTAATGCTGCTAAAAAGACTAGTCCCTCAAGCACTGGGTCTGAGGGAGGCGGAGGTCACCCCGCCTGCATGTGTTACCTTCCAGAAGTAGGTGGGGAGGCATGAGGAGCAACCAGGTGGCGGAGTAACTCCCCAACTTTTATTTTAGCTGTTGTTTCCCCCACCAAGTGGACAAGGAGAAGGACCTGTACTCTGCACCTTAACACACACATACATACATAGCTAAGACCATCTCTGGCTTAAGCTTGACCAGTTGCTGCTGGTCTGTGTAATGCTTCTAGACAAACATGCAGGAGCTGGTGCTGGTGTGTTGCTTTGCGCATGGCACTGTGTTTATCTGAAGGCAACTACTCTGGGAATGGCACTGTGTTTATCTGAAGACAACTACTCTAGGCATGGCACTGTGTTTATCTGAAGGCAGCTACTCTAGGCATGGCACTGTGTTTATCTGAAGACAACTACTCTAGGCATGGCACTGTGTTTATCTGAAGGCAGCTACTCTAGGCATGGCACTGTGTTTATCTGAAGACAACTACTCTAGGCATGGCACTGTGTTTATCTGAAGACAACTACTCTAGGCATGGCACTGTGTTTATCTGAAGGCAACTACTCTGGGAATGGCACTGTGTTTATCTGAAGACAACTACTCTAGGCATGGCACTGTGTTTATCTGAAGGCAGCTACTCTAGGCATGGCACTGTGTTTATCTGAAGACAACTACTCTAGGCATGGCACTGTGTTTATCTGAAGGCAGCTACTCTAGGCATGGCACTGTGTTTATCTGAAGGCAGCTACTCTAGGCATGGCACTGTGTTTATCTGAAGACAGCTACTCTAGGCATGGCACTGTGTTTATCTGAAGACAACTACTCTAGGCATGGCACTGTGTTTATCTGAAGGCAGCTACTCTAGGCATGGCACTGTGTTTATCTGAAGGCAGCTACTCTAGGCATGGCACTGTGTTTATCTGAAGGCAGCTACTCTAGGCATGGCACTGTGTTTATCTGAAGGCAGCTACTCTAGGCATGGCACTGTGTTTATCTGAAGACAACTACTCTAGGCATGGCACTGTGTTTATCTGAAGACAGCTACTCTAGGCATGGCACTGTGTTTATCTGAAGACAACTTCTCTAGGCATGGCACTGTGTTTATCTGAAGGCAGCTACTCTAGGCATGGCACTGTGTTTATCTGAAGGCAGCTACTCTAGGCATGGCACTGTGTTTATCTGAAGGCAGCTACTCTAGGCATGGCACTGTGTTTATCTGAAGACAACTACTCTAGGCATGGCACTGTGTTTATCTGAAGGCAGCTACTCTAGGCATGGCACTGTGTTTATCTGAAGGCAGCTACTCTAGGCATGGCACTGTGTTTATCTGAAGACAACTACTCTAGGCATGGCACTGTGTTTATCTGAAGGCAGCTACTCTAGGCATGGCACTGTGTTTATCTGAAGACAACTACTCTAGGCATGGCACTGTGTTTATCTGAAGACAACTACTCTAGGCATGGCACTGTGTTTATCTGAAGGCAGCTACTCTAGGCATGGCACTGTGTTTATCTGAAGACAACTACTCTAGGCATGGCACTGTGTTTATCTGAAGACAACTACTCTAGGCATGGCACTGTGTTTATCTGAAGACAACTACTCTAGGCATGGCACTGTGTTTATCTGAAGGCAGCTACTCTAGGCATGGCACTGTGTTTATCTGAAGGCAGCTACTCTAGGCATGGCACTGTGTTTATCTGAAGACAACTACTCTAGGCATGGCACTGTGTTTATCTGAAGACAACTACTCTAGGCATGGCACTGTGTTTATCTGAAGGCAGCTACTCTAGGCATGGCACTGTGTTTATCTGAAGACAACTACTCTAGGCATGGCACTGTGTTTATCTGAAGACAACTACTCTAGGCATGGCACTGTGTTTATCTGAAGGCAGCTACTCTAGGCATGGCACTGTGTTTATCTGAAGGCAGCTACTCTAGGCATGGCACTGTGTTTATCTGAAGACAACTACTCTAGGCATGGCACTGTGTTTATCTGAAGACAGCTACTCTAGGCATGGCACTGTGTTTATCTGAAGGCAGCTACTCTAGGCATGGCACTGTGTTTATCTGAAGACAACTACTCTAGGCATGGCACTGTGTTTATCTGAAGACAGCTACTCTAGGCATGGCACTGTGTTTATCTGAAGGCAGCTACTCTAGGCATGGCACTGTGTTTATCTGAAGACAACTACTCTAGGCATGGCACTGTGTTTATCTGAAGGCAACTGCTCTAGGCATGGCACTGTGTTTATCTGAAGGCAGCTACTCTAGGCATGGCACTGTGTTTATCTGAAGACAACTACTCTAGGCATGGCACTGTGTTTATCTGAAGGCAACTTCTCTAGGCATGGCACTGTGTTTATCTGAAGACAACTACTCTAGGCATGGCACTGTGTTTATCTGAAGGAAACTTCTCTAGGCATGGCACTGTGTTTATCTGAAGACAGCTACTCTAGGCATGGCACTGTGTTTATCTGAAGGCAGCTACTCTAGGCATGGCACTGTGTTTATCTGAAGACAACTACTCTAGGCATGGCATGTGTTTATCTGAAGACAACTACTCTAGGCATGGCACTGTGTTTATCTGAAGACAACTACTCTAGGCATGGCACTGTGTTTATCTGAAGACAACTACTCTAGGCATGGCACTGTGTTTATCTTAAGGCAGCTACTCTAGGCATGGCACTGTGTTTATCTGAAGACAACTACTCTAGGCATGGCACTGTGTTTATCTGAAGACAGCTACTCTAGGCATGGCACTGTGTTTATCTGAAGACAACTTCTCTAGGCATGGCACTGTGTTTATCTGAAGGCAGCTACTCTAGGCATGGCACTGTGTTTATCTGAAGGCAGCTACTCTAGGCATGGCACTGTGTTTATCTGAAGACAACTACTCTAGGCATGGCACTGTGTTTATCTGAAGACAACTACTCTAGGCATGGCACTGTGTTTATCTGAAGGCACCTACTCTAGGCATGGCACTGTGTTTATCTGAAGACAGCTACTCTAGGCATGGCACTGTGTTTATCTGAAGACAACTACTCTAGGCATGGCACTGTGTTTATCTGAAGGCAGCTACTCTAGGCATGGCACTGTGTTTATCTGAAGACAACTACTCTAGGCATGGCACTGTGTTTATCTGAAGACAGCTACTCTAGGCATGGCACTGTGTTTATCTGAAGACAACTACTCTAGGCATGGCACTGTGTTTATCTGAAGACAACTACTCTAGGCATGGCACTGTGTTTATCTGAAGACAACTTCTCTAGGCATGGCACTGTGTTTATCTGAAGACAACTACTCTAGGCATGGCACTGTGTTTATCTGAAGGCAGCTACTCTAGGCATGGCACTGTGTTTATCTGAAGGCAGCTACTCTAGGCATGGCACTGTGTTTATCTGAAGGCAGCTACTCTAGGCATGGCACTGTGTTTATCTGAAGACAACTACTCTAGGCATGGCACTGTGTTTATCTGAAGGCAGCTACTCTAGGCATGGCACTGTGTTTATCTGAAGGCAGCTACTCTAGGCATGGCACTGTGTTTATCTGAAGACAACTACTCTAGGCATGGCACTGTGTTTATCTGAAGGCAGCTACTCTAGGCATGGCACTGTGTTTATCTGAAGGCAGCTACTCTAGGCATGGCACTGTGTTTATCTGAAGGCAGCTACTCTAGGCATGGCACTGTGTTTATCTGAAGGCAGCTACTCTAGGCATGGCACTGTGTTTATCTGAAGGCAGCTACTCTAGGCATGGCACTGTGTTTATCTGAAGACAACTACTCTAGGCATGGCACTGTGTTTATCTGAAGGCAACTTCTCTAGGCATGGCACTGTGTTTATCTGAAGACAGCTACTCTAGGCATGGCACTGTGTTTATCTGAAGGCAACTTCTCTAGGCATGGCACTGTGTTTATCTGAAGACAGCTACTCTAGGCATGGCACTGTGTTTATCTGAAGGCAACTACTCTAGGCATGGCACTGTGTTTATCTGAAGGCAGCTACTCTAGGCATGGCACTGTGTTTATCTGAAGGCAGCTACTCTAGGCATGGCACTGTGTTTATCTGAAGACAACTACTCTAGGCATGGCACTGTGTTTATCTGAAGACAGCTACTCTAGGCATGGCACTGTGTTTATCTGAAGACAGCTACTCTAGGCATGGCACTGTGTTTATCTGAAGACAACTACTCTAGGCATGGCACTGTGTTTATCTGAAGACAACTACTCTAGGCATGGCACTGTGTTTATCTGAAGGCAGCTACTCTAGGCATGGCACTGTGTTTATCTGAAGACAACTACTCTAGGCATGGCACTGTGTTTATCTGAAGGCAGCTACTCTAGGCATGGCACTGTGTTTATCTGAAGGCAGCTACTCTAGGCATGGCACTGTGTTTATCTGAAGACAACTACTCTAGGCATGGCACTGTGTTTATCTGAAGGCAGCTACTCTAGGCATGGCACTGTGTTTATCTGAAGACAACTACTCTAGGCATGGCACTGTGTTTATCTGAAGACAGCTACTCTAGGCATGGCACTGTGTTTATCTGAAGGCAGCTACTCTAGGCATGGCACTGTGTTTATCTGAAGACAACTACTCTAGGCATGGCACTGTGTTTATCTGAAGACAACTACTCTAGGCATGGCACTGAAGGCAGCTACTCTAGGCATGGCACTGTGTTTATCTGAAGACAACTACTCTAGGCATGGCACTGTGTTTATCTGAAGACAACTACTCTAGGCATGGCACTGAAGGCAGCTACTCTAGGCATGGCACTGTGTTTATCTGAAGACAGCTACTCTAGGCATGGCACTGTGTTTATCTGAAGACAATTACTCTACGCATGGCACTGTGTTTATCTGAAGACAACTACTCTAGGCATGGCACTGTGTTTATCTGAAGACAGCTACTCTAGGCATGGCACTGTGTTTATCTGAAGACAGCTACTCTAGGCATGGCACTGTGTTTATCTGAAGACAATTACTCTACGCATGGCACTGTGTTTATCTGAAGACAACTACTCTAGGCATGGCACTGTGTTTATCTGAAGGCAGCTACTCTAGGCATGGCACTGTGTTTATCTGAAGGCAACTACTCTAGGCATGGCACTGTGTTTATCTGAAGACAACTACTCTAGGCATGGCACTGTGTTTATCTGAAGACAGCTACTCTAGGCATGGCACTGTGTTTATCTGAAGACAATTACTCTACGCATGGCACTGTGTTTATCTGAAGGCAGCTACTCTAGGCATGGCACTGTGTTTATCTGAAGACAACTACTCTAGGCATGGCACTGTGTTTATCTGAAGACAACTACTCTAGGCATGGCACTGTGTTTATCTGAAGACAACTACTCTAGGCATGGCACTGTGTTTATCTGAAGACAACTACTCTAGGCATGGCACTGTGTTTATCTGAAGACAACTACTCTAGGCATGGCACTGTGTTTATCTGAAGACAGCTACTCTAGGCATGGCACTGTGTTTATCTGAAGACAATTACTCTACGCATGGCACTGTGTTTATCTGAAGACAACTACTCTAGGCATGGCACTGTGTTTATCTGAAGGCAGCTACTCTAGGCATGGCACTGTGTTTATCTGAAGACAACTACTCTAGGCATGGCACTGTGTTTATCTGAAGACAGCTACTCTAGGCATGGCACTGTGTTTATCTGAAGACAGCTACTCTAGGCATGGCACTGTGTTTATCTGAAGACAACTACTCTAGGCATGGCACTGTGTTTATCTGAAGGCAGCTACTCTAGGCATGGCACTGTGTTTATCTGAAGACAATTACTCTACGCATGGCACTGTGTTTATCTGAAGACAGCTACTCTAGGCATGGCACTGTGTTTATCTGAAGACAACTACTCTAGGCATGGCACTGTGTTTATCTGAAGGCAGCTACTCTAGGCATGGCACTGTGTTTATCTGAAGACAACTACTCTAGGCATGGCACTGTGTTTATCTGAAGGCAGCTACTCTAGGCATGGCACTGTGTTTATCTGAAGGCAGCTACTCTAGGCATGGCACTGTGTTTATCTGAAGGCAGCTACTCTAGGCATGGCACTGTGTTTATCTGAAGGCAGCTACTCTAGGCATGGCACTGTGTTTATCTGAAGACAACTACTCTAGGCATGGCACTGTGTTTATCTGAAGGCAGCTACTCTAGGCATGGCACTGTGTTTATCTGAAGACAACTACTCTAGGCATGGCACTGTGTTTATCTGAAGACAACTACTCTAGGCATGGCACTGTGTTTATCTGAAGACAACTACTCTAGGCATGGCACTGTGTTTATCTGAAGACAGCTACTCTAGGCATGGCACTGTGTTTATCTGAAGACAACTACTCTAGGCATGGCACTGTGTTTATCTGAAGACAGCTACTCTAGGCATGGCACTGTGTTTATCTGAAGACAACTACTCTAGGCATGGCACTGTGTTTATCTGAAGACAACTACTCTAGGCATGGCACTGTGTTTATCTGAAGACAACTACTCTAGGCATGGCACTGTGTTTATCTGAAGACAACTACTCTAGGCATGGCACTGTGTTTATCTGAAGACAGCTACTCTAGGCATGGCACTGTGTTTATCTGAAGGCAGCTACTCTAGGCATGGCACTGTGTTTATCTGAAGGCAGCTACCTAGGCATGGCACTGTGTTTATCTGAAGACAACTACTCTAGGCATGGCACTGTGTTTATCTGAAGGCAGCTACTCTAGGCATGGCACTGTGTTTATCTGAAGGCAGCTACTCTAGGCATGGCACTGTGTTTATCTGAAGACAACTACTCTAGGCATGGCACTGTGTTTATCTGAAGGCAGCTACTCTAGGCATGGCACTGTGTTTATCTGAAGGCAGCTACTCTAGGCATGGCACTGTGTTTATCTGAAGACAGCTACTCTAGGCATGGCACTGTGTTTATCTGAAGGCAGCTACTCTAGGCATGGCACTGTGTTTATCTGAAGACAACTTCTCTAGGCATGGCACTGTGTTTATCTGAAGACAACTAGTCTAGGCATGGCACTGTGTTTATCTGAAGGCAGCTACTCTAGGCATGGCACTGTGTTTATCTGAAGACAACTCCTCTAGGCATGGCACTGTGTTTATCTGAAGGCAGCTACTCTAGGCATGGCACTGTGTTTATCTGAAGACAACTACTCTAGGCATGGCACTCTGTTTATCTGAAGGCAGCTACTCTAGGCATGGCACTGTGTTTATCTGAAGGCAGCTACTCTAGGCATGGCACTGTGTTTATCTGAAGGCAGCTACTCTAGGCATGGCACTGTGTTTATCTGAAGACAACTACTCTAGGCATGGCACTCTGTTTATCTGAAGACAACTACTCTAGGCATGGCACTGTGTTTATCTGAAGACAGCTACTCTAGGCATGGCACTGTGTTTATCTGAAGGCAGCTACTCTAGGCATGGCACTGTGTTTATCTGAAGACAACTACTCTAGGCATGGCACTGTGTTTATCTGAAGACAACTACTCTAGGCATGGCACTGTGTTTATCTGAAGGCAGCTACTCTAGGCATGGCACTGTGTTTATCTGAAGACAACTACTCTAGGCATGGCACTGTGTTTATCTGAAAGCAACTACTCTAGGCATGGCACTGTGTTTATCTGAAGACAGCTACTCTAGGCATGGCACTGTGTTTATCTGAAGGCAGCTACTCTAGGCATGGCACTGTGTTTATCTGAAGGCAGCTACTCTAGGCATGGCACTGTGTTTATCTGAAGACAGCTACTCTAGGCATGGCACTGTGTTTATCTGAAGGCAGCTACTCTAGGCATGGCACTGTGTTTATCTGAAGGCAACTTCTCTAGGCATGGCACTGTGTTTATCTGAAGGCAGCTACTCTAGGCATGGCACTGTGTTTATCTGAAGACAACTACTCTAGGCATGGCACTGTGTTTATCTGAAGGCAGCTACTCTAGGCATGGCACTGTGTTTATCTGAAGACAACTACTCTAGGCATGGCACTGTGTTTATCTGAAGGCAACTACTCTAGGCATGGCACTGTGTTTATCTGAAGGCAACTTCTCTAGGCATGGCACTGTGTTTATCTGAAGGCAGCTACTCTAGGCATGGCACTGTGTTTATCTGAAGGCAGCTACTCTAGGCATGGCACTGTGTTTATCTGAAGACAACTACTCTAGGCATGGCACTGTGTTTATCTGAAGGCAGCTACTCTAGGCATGGCACTGTGTTTATCTGAAGGCAGCTACTCTAGGCATGGCACTGTGTTTATCTGAAGACAACTACTCTAGGCATGGCACTGTGTTTATCTGAAGGCAGCTACTCTAGGCATGGCACTGTGTTTATCTGAAGACAACTACTCTAGGCATGGCACTGTGTTTATCTGAAGGCAGCTACTCTAGGCATGGCACTGTGTTTATCTGAAGGCAGCTACTCTAGGCATGGCACTGTGTTTATCTGAAGGCAGCTACTCTAGGCATGGCACTGTGTTTATCTGAAGACAGCTACTCTAGGCATGGCACTGTGTTTATCTGAAGACAACTACTCTAGGCATGGCACTGTGTTTATCTGAAGACAACTACTCTAGGCATGGCACTGTGTTTATCTGAAGACAACTACTCTAGGCATGGCACTGTGTTTATCTGAAGACAGCTACTCTAGGCATGGCACTGTGTTTATCTGAAGACAACTACTCTAGGCATGGCACTGTGTTTATCTGAAGACAGCTACTCTAGGCATGGCACTGTGTTTATCTGAAGACAACTACTCTAGGCATGGCACTGTGTTTATCTGAAGACAGCTACTCTAGGCATGGCACTGTGTTTATCTGAAGGCAGCTACTCTAGGCATGGCACTGTGTTTATCTGAAGACAGCTACTCTAGGCATGGCACTGTGTTTATCTGAAGACAACTACTCTAGGCATGGCACTGTGTTTATCTGAAGGCAGCTACTCTAGGCATGGCACTGTGTTTATCTGAAGGCAGCTACTCTAGGCATGGCACTGTGTTTATCTGAAGACAACTACTCTAGGCATGGCACTGTGTTTATCTGAAGGCAGCTACTCTAGGCATGGCACTGTGTTTATCTGAAGGCAGCTACTCTAGGCATGGCACTGTGTTTATCTGAAGACAACTACTCTAGGCATGGCACTGTGTTTATCTGAAGACAGCTACTCTAGGCATGGCACTGTGTTTATCTGAAGGCAGCTACTCTAGGCATGGCACTGTGTTTATCTGAAGACAACTACTCTAGGCATGGCACTGTGTTTATCTGAAGACAACTACTCTAGGCATGGCACTGTGTTTATCTGAAGGCAGCTACTCTAGGCATGGCACTGTGTTTATCTGAAGACAACTACTCTAGGCATGGCACTGTGTTTATCTGAAGACAACTAGTCTAGGCATGGCACTGTGTTTATCTGAAAGCAGCTACTCTAGGCATGGCACTGTGTTTATCTGAAGACAACTACTCTAGGCATGGCACTGTGTTTATCTGAAGACAACTACTCTAGGCATGGCACTGTGTTTATCTGAAGACAGCTACTCTAGGCATGGCACTGTGTTTATCTGAAGACAACTACTCTAGGCATGGCACTGTGTTTATCTGAAGGCAGCTACTCTAGGCATGGCACTGTGTTTATCTGAAGGCAGCTACTCTAGGCATGGCACTGTGTTTATCTGAAGGCAGCTACTCTAGGCATGGCACTGTGTTTATCTGAAGACAACTACTCTAGGCATGGCACTGTGTTTATCTGAAGGCAGCTACTCTAGGCATGGCACTGTGTTTATCTGAAGACAACTACTCTAGGCATGGCACTGTGTTTATCTGAAGGCAGCTACTCTAGGCATGGCACTGTGTTTATCTGAAGACAACTACTCTAGGCATGGCACTGTGTTTATCTGAAGGCAGCTACTCTAGGCATGGCACTGTGTTTATCTGAAGACAACTACTCTAGGCATGGCACTGTGTTTATCTGAAGGCAGCTACTCTAGGCATGGCACTGTGTTTATCTGAAGACAACTACTCTAGGCATGGCACTGTGTTTATCTGAAGACAACTACTCTAGGCATGGCACTGTGTTTATCTGAAGGCAGCTACTCTAGGCATGGCACTGTGTTTATCTGAAGGCAGCTACTCTAGGCATGGCACTGTGTTTATCTGAAGACAACTACTCTAGGCATGGCACTGTGTTTATCTGAAGACAACTACTCTAGGCATGGCACTGTGTTTATCTGAAGGCAGCTACTCTAGGCATGGCACTGTGTTTATCTGAAGACAACTACTCTAGGCATGGCACTGTGTTTATCTGAAGGCAGCTACTCTAGGCATGGCACTGTGTTTATCTGAAGACAACTACTCTAGGCATGGCACTGTGTTTATCTGAAGGCAGCTACTCTAGGCATGGCACTGTGTTTATCTGAAGACAACTTCTCTAGGCATGGCACTGTGTTTATCTGAAGACAGCTACTCTAGGCATGGCACTGTGTTTATCTGAAGGCAGCTACTCTAGGCATGGCACTGTGTTTATCTGAAGGCAGCTACTCTAGGCATGGCACTGTGTTTATCTGAAGACAACTACTCTAGGCATGGCACTGTGTTTATCTGAAGACAGCTACTCTAGGCATGGCACTGTGTTTATCTGAAGACAACTACTCTAGGCATGGCACTGTGTTTATCTGAAGGCAGCTACTCTAGGCATGGCACTGTGTTTATCTGAAGGCAGCTACTCTAGGCATGGCACTGTGTTTATCTGAAGACAGCTACTCTAGGCATGGCACTGTGTTTATCTGAAGGCAACTTCTCTAGGCATGGCACTGTGTTTATCTGAAGACAACTACTCTAGGCATGGCACTGTGTTTATCTGAAGGCAGCTACTCTAGGCATGGCACTGTGTTTATCTGAAGGCAGCTACTCTAGGCATGGCACTGTGTTTATCTGAAGGCAGCTACTCTAGGCATGGCACTGTGTTTATCTGAAGGCACCTACTCTAGGCATGGCACTGTGTTTATCTGAAGGCAGCTACTCTAGGCATGGCACTGTGTTTATCTGAAGGCAGCTACTCTAGGCATGGCACTGTGTTTATCTGAAGGCAGCTACTCTAGGCATGGCACTGTGTTTATCTGATGGCAACTACTCTAGGCATGGCACTGTGTTTATCTGAAGGCAGCTACTCTAGGCATGGCACTGTGTTTATCTGAAGACAACTACTCTAGGCATGGCACTGTGTTTATCTGAAGGCAGCTACTCTAGGCATGGCACTGTGTTTATCTGAAGGCAGCTACTCTAGGCATGGCACTGTGTTTATCTGAAGACAACTACTCTAGGCATGGCACTGTGTTTATCTGAAGACAGCTACTCTAGGCATGGCACTGTGTTTATCTGAAGACAGCTACTCTAGGCATGGCACTGTGTTTATCTGAAGACAACTACTCTAGGCATGGCACTGTGTTTATCTGAAGGCAGCTACTCTAGGCATGGCACTGTGTTTATCTGAAGACAACTACTCTAGGCATGGCACTGTGTTTATCTGAAGGCAGCTACTCTAGGCATGGCACTGTGTTTATCTGAAGACAACTACTCTAGGCATGGCACTGTGTTTATCTGAAGACAACTTCTCTAGGCATGGCACTGTGTTTATCTGAAGGCAGCTACTCTAGGCATGGCACTGTGTTTATCTGAAGACAACTACTCTAGGCATGGCACTGTGTTTATCTGAAGACAACTACTCTAGGCATGGCACTGTGTTTATCTGAAGGCAGCTACTCTAGGCATGGCACTGTGTTTATCTGAAGACAACTACTCTAGGCATGGCACTGTGTTTATCTGAAGACAACTACTCTAGGCATGGCACTGTGTTTATCTGAAGACAACTACTCTAGGCATGGCACTGTGTTTATCTGAAGGAAACTTCTCTAGGCATGGCACTGTGTTTATCTGAAGACAACTACTCTAGGCATGGCACTGTGTTTATCTGAAGACAGCTACTCTAGGCATGGCACTGTGTTTATCTGAAGGCAGCTACTCTAGGCATGGCACTGTGTTTATCTGAAGACAACTACTCTAGGCATGGCACTGTGTTTATCTGAAGACAACTACTCTAGGCATGGCACTGTGTTTATCTGAAGACAACTACTCTAGGCATGGCACTGTGTTTATCTGAAGACAACTACTCTAGGCATGGCACTGTGTTTATCTGAAGGCAGCTACTCTAGGCATGGCACTGTGTTTATCTGAAGGCAGCTACTCTAGGCATGGCACTGTGTTTATCTGAAGACAACTACTCTAGGCATGGCACTGTGTTTATCTGAAGGCAGCTACTCTAGGCATGGCACTGTGTTTATCTGAAGACAGCTACTCTAGGCATGGCACTGTGTTTATCTGAAGGCAGCTACTCTAGGCATGGCACTGTGTTTATCTGAAGACAACTACTCTAGGCATGGCACTGTGTTTATCTGAAGACAATTACTCTACGCATGGCACTGTGTTTATCTGAAGACAACTACTCTAGGCATGGCACTGTGTTTATCTGAAGGCAGCTACTCTAGGCATGGCACTGTGTTTATCTGAAGACAACTACTCTAGGCATGGCACTGTGTTTATCTGAAGGCAGCTACTCTAGGCATGGCACTGTGTTTATCTGAAGACAACTACTCTAGGCATGGCACTGTGTTTATCTGAAGACAACTACTCTAGGCATGGCACTGTGTTTATCTGAAGACAACTACTCTAGGCATGGCACTGTGTTTATCTGAAGACAGCTACTCTAGGCATGGCACTGTGTTTATCTGAAGGCAGCTACTCTAGGCATGGCACTGTGTTTATCTGAAGGCAACTACTCTAGGCATGGCACTGTGTTTATCTGAAGACAACTACTCTAGGCATGGCACTGTGTTTATCTGAAGACAATTACTCTACGCATGGCACTGTGTTTATCTGAAGGCAGCTACTCTAGGCATGGCACTGTGTTTATCTGAAGGCAACTTCTCTAGGCATGGCACTGTGTTTATCTGAAGACAATTACTCTACGCATGGCACTGTGTTTATCTGAAGACAACTACTCTAGGCATGGCACTGTGTTTATCTGAAGACAACTACTCTAGGCATGGCACTGTGTTTATCTGAAGACAACTTCTCTAGGCATGGCACTGTGTTTATCTGAAGACAATTACTCTACGCATGGCACTGTGTTTATCTGAAGACAACTACTCTAGGCATGGCACTGTGTTTATCTGAAGACAACTACTCTAGGCATGGCACTGTGTTTATCTGAAGGCAGCTACTCTAGGCATGGCACTGTGTTTATCTGAAGGCAACTTCTCTAGGCATGGCACTGTGTTTATCTGAAGACAACTACTCTAGGCATGGCACTGTGTTTATCTGAAGGCAGCTACTCTAGGCATGGCACTGTGTTTATCTGAAGGCAACTTCTCTAGGCATGGCACTGTGTTTATCTGAAGACAGCTACTCTAGGCATGGCACTGTGTTTATCTGAAGACAACTACTCTAGGCATGGCACTGTGTTTATCTGAAGACAACTACTCTAGGCATGGCACTGTGTTTATCTGAAGACAACTACTCTAGGCATGGCACTGTGTTTATCTGAAGACAACTACTCTAGGCATGGCACTGTGTTTATCTGAAGGCAGCTACTCTAGGCATGGCACTGTGTTTATCTGAAGGCAGCTACTCTAGGCATGGCACTGTGTTTATCTGAAGACAACTACTCTAGGCATGGCACTGTGTTTATCTGAAGACAGCTACTCTAGGCATGGCACTGTGTTTATCTGAAGGCAGCTACTCTAGGCATGGCACTGTGTTTATCTGAAGACAACTACTCTAGGCATGGCACTGTGTTTATCTGAAGACAGCTACTCTAGGCATGGCACTGTGTTTATCTGAAGGCAGCTACTCTAGGCATGGCACTGTGTTTATCTGAAGACAACTACTCTAGGCATGGCACTGTGTTTATCTGAAGGCAACTGCTCTAGGCATGGCACTGTGTTTATCTGAAGGCAGCTACTCTAGGCATGGCACTGTGTTTATCTGAAGACAACTACTCTAGGCATGGCACTGTGTTTATCTGAAGGCAGCTACTCTAGGCATGGCACTGTGTTTATCTGAAGACAACTACTCTAGGCATGGCACTGTGTTTATCTGAAGGAAACTTCTCTAGGCATGGCACTGTGTTTATCTGAAGACAACTACTCTAGGCATGGCACTGTGTTTATCTGAAGGCAGCTACTCTAGGCATGGCACTGTGTTTATCTGAAGGCAGCTACTCTAGGCATGGCACTGTGTTTATCTGAAGACAACTACTCTAGGCATGGCACTGTGTTTATCTGAAGGCAGCTACTCTAGGCATGGCACTGTGTTTATCTGAAGGCAGCTACTCTAGGCATGGCACTCTGCTGATCTGAAGGTAACTGCTGCAATGAGGAAAGTTGTAAGCTAGTTTTCACTTTCACTGTGGATACTTACGAAGCTTAAAGAATTCACTACTATATCTCTAGTCTTACGAAACCATATAGTGGGGATAAGTTAATATAGTCGAATATTTTTTATGAAATCTAGGGAGCTAACCTTATCAGAGCTGTTACTTAAGCTAGGGAGCTAACCTTAACAGAGCTGTTACTTAAAGCTAGGGAGCTAACCTTAACAGAGCTAACCTTAACAGAGCTGTTACTTAAAACTAGGGAGCTAACCTTAACAGAGCTGTTCCTTAAAGCTATGGAGCTAACCTTAACAGTCTACTGTAATACATTTAGGTGTATATATCTATCTCTGGTGGAGGAGCCCTGTACTACTACTAGGAATAAACAAGCCTTCAAACATTAGCTTAGCTAAGCTGTCTGCCTGTATAATGCATAATGCTCAATTGTGCACTGTTGTGTATAGTACTATATACACACAGTAGGAGGCCACTTATGCAAACACATTGAATATTATATTATATACACACAGTAGGTGGCCACTTATGCAAACACATTGAATATTATATTATATACACACAGTAGGTGGCCACTTATGCAAACACATTGAATATTATATTATATACACACAGTAGGTGGCCACTTATGCAAACACATATATTATACTATACACACACAGTAGGAGGCCACTTATGCAAACACATTGAATATTATACTATATACACAGCAGGAGGCCACTTATGCAAACACATTGAATATTATACTATATACACAGCAGGAGGCCACTTATGCAAACACATTGAATATTATATATATACACACAGTAGGAGCCACTTATGCAAACACATTGAATATTATACTATATACACAGTAGGAGGCCACTTATGCAAACACATTGAATATTATATTATATACACACAGTAGGTGGCCACTTATGCAAACACATTGAATATTATACTATACACACAGTAGGAGGCCACTTATGCAAACACATTGAATATTATACTATATACACAGTAGGAGGCCACTTATGCAAACACATTGAATATTATATTATATACACACAGTAGGAGGCCACTTATGCAAACACATTGAATATTATACTATATACACACAGTAGGAGGCCACTTATGCAAACACATTGAATATTATATTATATACACACAGTAGGTGGCCACTTATGCAAACACATTGAATATTATATTATATACACACAGTGGCCACTTATGCAAACACATTGAATATTTATGAATATTATATTATATACACACAGTGGGAGGCCACTTATGCAAACACATTGAATATTATATTATATACACACAGTAGGAGACCACTTATGCAAACACATTGAATATTATACTATATACACACAGTAGGAGGCCACTTATGCAAACACATTGAATATTATATTATATACACACAGTAGGAGGCCACTTATGCAAACACATTGAATATTATATTATATACACACAGTGGCCACTTATGCAAACACATTGAATATTATATTATATACACACAGTAGGAGGCCACTTATGCAAACACATTGAATATTTATGAATATTATATTATATACACCCAGTGAGAGGCCACTTATGCAAACACATTGAATATTTATGAATATTATATTATATACACACAGTAGGAGGCCACTTATGCAAACACATTGAATATTATACTATATACACACAGTAGGAGGCCACTTATGCAAACACATTGAATATTATATTATATACACACAGTAGGAGGCCACTTATGCAAACACATTGAATATTATACTATATACACACAGTAGGAGGCCACTTATGCAAACACATTGAATATTATATTATATACACACAGTAGGAGGCCACTTATGCAAACACATTGAATATTATATTATATACACACAGTAGGAGGCCACTTATGCAAACACATTGAATATTATACTATATACACACAGTAGGAGGCCACTTATGCAAACACATTGAATATTATACTATACACACAGCAGGAGGCCACTTATGCAAACACATTGAATATTATATTATATACACACAGTAGGAGGCCACTTATGCAAACACATTGAATATTATATATACACACACAGTAGGAGGCCACTTATGCAAACACATTGAATATTATACTATATACACACAGCAGGTGGCCACTTATGCAAACACATTGAATATTATATTATATACACACAGTAGGAGCCACTTATGCAAACACATTGAATATTATATATATATACACACAGTAGGAGGCCACTTATGCAAACACATTGAATATTATACTATATACACACAGTAGGAGGCCACTTATGCAAACACATTGAATATTATATTATATACACACAGTAGGTGGCCATTTATGCAAACACATTGAATATTACTATATATATACACACAGTAGGAGGCAAACACATTGAATATTATATATATACACACAGTAGGAGGCCACTTATGCAACCACATTGAATATTATATTATATACACACAGTAGGTGGCCATTTATGCAAACACATTGAATATTATACTATATGCACACAGTAGGAGGCCACTTATGCAAACACATTGAATATTATATTATATACACACAGTAGGTGGCCATTTATGCAAACACATTGAATATTATACTATATGCACACAGTAGGAGGCCACTTATGCAAACACATTGAATATTATATATATACACACACAGTAGGAGGCCACTTATGCAAACACATTGAATATTATACTATACACACAGCAGGAGGCCACTTATGCAAACACATTGAATATTATATTATATACACGCAGTAGGTGGCCACTTATGCAAACACATTGAATATTATACTATATACACATAGGAGGCCACTTATGCAAACATTGAATATTATATATATACACACAGTAGGAGGCCACTTATGCAAACACATTGAATATTATACTATACACACAGTACGAGGCCACTTATGCAAACATTGAATATTATATATATACACACAGTAGGAGGCCACTTATGCAAACATTGAATATTATAATATATACACACAGTAGGTGGCCACTTATGCAAACACATTGAATATTATACTATACACACAGTAGGAGGCCACTTATGCAAACACATTGAATATTATATATATATACACACAGTAGGTGGCCACTTATGCAAACACATTGAATATTATATATACACACAGTAGGTGGCCACTTATGCAAACACATTGAATATTATACTATACACACAGTAGGAGGCCACTTATGCAAACATTGAATATTATATATATACACACAGTAGGAGCCACTTATGCAAACACATTGAATATTATACTATATACACACAGTAGGTGGCCACTTATGCAAACACATTGAATATTATACTATACACACACAGTAGGAGGCCACTTATGCAAACATTGAATATTATATATATACACACAGTAGGAGGCCACTTATGCAAACACATTGAATATTATATTATATACACACAGTAGGAGGCCACTTATGCAAACACATTGAATATTATATTATATACACACAGTAGGAGGCCACTTATGCAAACACATTGAATATTATATTATATACACACAGTAGGAGGCCACTTATGCAAACACATTGAATATTATACTATACACACAGTAGGAGGCCACTTATGCAAACACATTGAATATTATATATATACACACAGTAGGAGACCACTTATGCAAACACATTGAATATTATACTATATACACACAGTAGGAGGCCACTTATGCAAACACATTGAATATTATATATATACACACAGTAGGAGACCACTTATGCAAACACATTGAATATTATATTATATACACACAGTAGGAGGCCACTTATGCAAACACATTGAATATTATATTATATACACACAGTAGGTGGCCACTTATGCAAACACATTGAATATTATATTATACACACACAGTAGGAGGCCACTTATGCAAACACATTGAATATTATATTATATACACACAGTAGGTGGCCACTTATGCAAACACATTGAATATTATACTACTATACACACAGTAGGAGGCCACTTATGCAAACACATTGAATATTATATTATATACACACAGTAGGAGGCCACTTATGCAAACACATTGAATATTATACTATATACACACAGTAGGAGGCCACTTATGCAAACACATTGAATATTATACTATATACACACAGTAGGAGCCACTTATGCAAACACATTGAATATTATATTATATACACACAGTAGGAGGCCACTTATGCAAACACATTGAATATTATACTATATACACACAGTGGGAGGCCACTTATGCAAACACATTGAATATTATACTATACACACAGTGGGAGGCCACTTATGCAAACACATTGAATATTATACTATATACACACAGTAGGTGGCCACTTATGCAAACACATTGAATATTATACTATATACACACAGTAGGAGGCCACTTATGCAAACACATTGAATATTATATATATACACACAGTAGGTGGCCACTTATGCAAACACATTGAACATTATACTATATACACAGTAGGAGCCACGTATGCAAACACATAGAATATTATATATACACACAGTAGGAGGCCACTTATGCAAACACATTGAATATTATACTATATACACACTTATCCCACACTTATCCGAACACGTTGGGACTGAAATGTTCAGATTAACTGAACTTCAGTGTGGAAGCCTTCAGCTTATGCTTATTCCTCGTAAAAGTGTGGAAAGTCCACTTTGCTACTAAATGGAGCTTTTTGCCATGAAGGGGGTCCAAAGAGTTTGTTGAGGAGCATACTTTGAGGAGTCAAGTCAGCCACTTGAGGTCCTTCTTATTCCATCTCAACACTTGCTCCTTAGTAGTCTGGCTTGGTCTTTCCTATTCTAGCTAATGAGATAGCTCCTTCTACTGACTAATAAGATGACTCCTTCTCCAGTAGTCCAGTTTTTTTATAAATAATGTGGGAAAAAATGTGTGTTCATTTAATTTTTGTTGAGTGTGTTATTTAGCATAGTATTTAGTAAGCACCTTTTCGCATTAAGCTCTTGTTTTCTTGCAGGTTGTGGTTAGAAGTAGGGCACTATCAACCAAAGCTTGTGGTATGTATTAAATCTAGGAACACAAAAGACTGGGAGCTGTTGATCAAGTGCATAGCATCTAAGGAGCAGGCTGATGCTTAACATCTGTGAGCAGTTTTGTTTCTGTTAGGCTAGGTCACGTATAGTGAGAGAAGGGAGTGTGTATGTTGTCATGTAATCATGGTTGTCATCTCCATGCTAACACCTGCAGGAAGTGGCTGGTGATATTAGGATGACACTGGCTCAAGCATTTGAGATTTGCTACCAAAAGGTCATGAGTGTTCGCTTGTCACCAGAGCGGAGCTGACAGCCTCAACTTCCACGAAATGGAGGCAGTCCCGTGAACTAGCAGCGAACTAGCAGCCTTGCAACGTCTTTTTTTTTAATATATTACTCGGAGCAATGATATTTTGTGTAATCTGAATTCTAATCTAATTTAACGAAATGTACTGTTGGGGATATGTGTGTGTAATTTTTCTTTTAAAAATCGGGTGAAGCGTCCGTTGGCCAGAAATGAATTTAGACCAAGATTTCCTTACTAGGTTTAGCTGCATGGGCACGCAGGACAAAGATGTGCTTGTTTCGCAGCTACACAGTCTCCTAGACTCGCAGTTGTCGCGGGAAGGTTGCGCTTTCTTTTTGGATATGACAAACTGGTAAGTTAACATTACATATAATAGCTCTACTCTCGTAATATGCTGTTGGACCCCACTAACTTATACGCAATTGCTTAAACTGATAGAGGTAGGAGTAAGTCGAGGTGGAAGATAAATATAAGTTATCTAATTAATGCACACCGACATGTCGCCAATTCGTGGTTATGATTTAATCTTCCATGTTGAGCCTGTTAAGGCCATCACATACCAACCACCAATTACAATATAACTACATTGCTATTTATATACTATTTTATAACTATTATTTAAATTTAGTCCTGGTTCGTGATGATATTGGGCTTGCCTTAACAGCGACCCAGTGTCTAATGTTTCTTTTTTGGATGTAGACTCCAGGGACCCCCTTCCTAAAACACCTGTAGGTCACCTGACTAACACCGTCCATGTCCAAATCTCCACCACTATCACTGCCACTGCTTCTCTTCCTTCTTCTTCTAATAACTGGGGTCCATTCCTCTTCTCCATCCTTCGCATACCTTACCCCCACCTTCCCCTCTCTTACTTCAGCCTCCACATGTCCATCTCCCATCAAATTCACCACATCATCACACACCTCCTCATACTCCACCACTTCCTTCTTGTCCACCCTTGGTGTAGGGTGGGCAACTATTAGAGGAGGTTCCGCTTTCTCTGAATCCTTGTTGACCTCCATTGGTAAACACGGATACTTGGCAGTTTTCCTCTTTTTTTTGTTTTTTCTTCTACTTGGAACAGCGCCAGCAGCCAAGTGGTGCTGATCCCATAAGAAGCTGATAGAGAAGCCAGTCTTCGATTGTCTGGCTGTCCATATCGCGCTCCCAAACCTTAATCCACTTTCTTTTAAGTGAACGCACAGCGATAGGGGTAATCCGGCCTTACGCAGCAGTTCGTACGAAGACCCGTCCTGTACAGACATATCGCATGTGTTCTTCTCCGCCATTTTTTGATTAAAAAGCATTGTTTCTCTGTCATTACCTGGCCTGAAAGTTCTCGATATAGAATAGCCATCCTGTCTTCAAAGTTATTCTGTTATTCTAGCACTAATTGAATAGAAAAATCAGCAAAACAGTCAATTCTGGTAATGGCTGCATCTCCCAATAGCAAGATGATTGATAACCGAGATATATTAGATTGCAAAGTTTCCCCATAGAGCTGTTGTCAACCTACTCCAACCTGCCTCTACCCAGGGTGGTATTGGTCCAGTGTGTGTCCCCATAGAGCTATTGTCAACCTACTCCAACCTGCCTCAACCCAGTGTGGTATTGGTCCAGTGTGTGTCCCCATAGAGCTACTTCAACCTCTATTGTCAACTTACTTCAACCTGCCTCAACCCTTGGTCCAGTGTGTGTCACCATAGAGCTATTGTCAACCTACTTCAACCTCTATTGTCAACTTACTTCAACCTGCCTCAACCCAGTGTGGTGTTGGTCCAGTGTGTGTCCCCATAGAGCTATTGTCAACCTACTTCTACCTGCCTCAACCCAGTGTGGTATTGGTCCAGTGTGTGTCCCCATAGAACTATTGTTAACCTACTTCAACCTGCCTCAACCCAGTGTGGTGTTGGTCCAGTGTGTGTCCCCATAGAGCTATTGTCAACCTACTTCAACCTGCCTCAACCCTGTGTGGTGTTGGTCCAGTGTGTGTCCCCATAGAGCTATTGTCAACCTACTCCAACCTGCCTCAACCCAGGGTGGTGTTGGTCCAGTGTGTGTCCCCATAGAGCTATTGTCAACCTACTTCAACCTCTATTGTCAACCAACTTCAACCTGCCTCAACCCAGTGTGTCCCCATAGAGCTATTGTTAACCTACTTCAATCTGCCTCAACCCAGTGTGGTGTTGGTCCAGTGTGTGTCCCCATAGAGCTATTGTCAACCTACTCAAACCAGTGTGTGTTGGTCCAGTGTGTGTCTCCATAGAGCTATTGTCGACCTACTCCAACCTGCCTCAACCCAGTGTGGTGTTGGTCCAGTGTGTGTCCCCATAGAGCTATTGTCAACCTACTTCAACCTGCCTCAACCCAGTGTGGTGTTGGTCCAGTGTGTGTCCCCATAGAGCTATTGTTAACCTACTAAAACTTGCCTCAACCTAGTGTGGTGTTGGTCCAGTGTGTGTCCCCATAGAGCTATTGTTAACCTACTAAAACTTGCCTCAACCTAGTGTGGTGTTGGTCCAGTGTGTGTCCCCATAGAGCTATTGTCAACCTACTTCCACCTGCCTCCACCCAGTCTGGTGTTGGTCCAGTGTGTGTCCCCATAGAGCTATTGTGAACCTGCCTTAACCCACTGTGGTGTTGGTCCAGTGTGTGTCCCCATAAAGCTATTGTGAACCGTCCAGTGTGTGTCCCCATAGAGCTATTGTGAGCCTGCCTTAACCCAGTGTGGTGTTGGTCCAGTGTGTGTCCCCATAAAGCTATTGTGAACCTGACTCAACCCAGTGTGGTGTTGGTCCAGTGTGTGTCCCCATAGAGCTATTGTGAACCTGCCTTAACCCAGTGTGGTGTTGGTCCAGTGTGTGTCCCCATAAAGCTATTGTGAACCTGACTCAACCCAGTGTGGTGTTGGTCCAGTGTGTGTCCCCATAAAGCTATTGTGAACCTGACTCAACCCAGTGTGGTGTTGGTCCAGTGTGTGTCCCCATAAAGCTATTGTGAACCTGACTCAACTCAGTGTGGTGTTGGTCCAGTGTGTGTCCCCATAGAGCTGTTGTCAAGCTATTGTGAACCTGCCTCAACCCAGTGAGGTGTTGGTCTGGTCTGTATGTATGTGGTGAACTATTGCCCTTCGTACATTATTATTGGTGTGTATCTCCTGTGTTTACCCAGGAATTTGCAGGCTGCAGTGGGTGCATACTATGACCACTATAGCAGTGAGACCGGAGTGTTGCCAGGGGTAACGCTGGTGGGACGCAGAGGTCAAGGAGGTCAACCTGCAGCTGCTTCACTTAGTCTCTCACCAAATACAATATTTACTGAAACCTGGACACTCAGAAATACTGGTATAGCTACTAATTACTGCCAGGGTATTGTGGCTCATGTTATGCACTATGCACACACACCCACACACACCAATCAGAGGAGGGGGGTGGGAGGTGAGAGGAGAATCTTTTAGCCCACCCTCCTTGGAAATTGTATTATGTCACATCTTAACCATCATGGTCACGCCCCTTAGAATCCAGATTCCTCCATTTGCTCCCCCAGACTATTTTCTAAGCATCACCATGGAGATGTAATGGAACTTCTGAGCAATGCAAGAGAAAGAATTATACTTCAGTGTGGGTGTAGGTGTTCTAAATGTCTTTCGGTCTTTCAAGTTTTTTAACACTGCACCAATCACTTTTCACTCTTCTTTTTATTCTGCCCCCGCACATCTCTAGCAGATTTCCCTGGTCGAGGAAATCTTTTCATTCTGCCCCACACATTCTAGCAGATTTCCCTGGTCAAGGGAATCTTTTTATTCTGCCCCCAGATTTTCCTGGTCGAGGGAATCTCTTTTATTATGCCCCCACACATCTCTAGAAGATTTCCCTGATCTTTTTATTATGCCCCCCACACATTCTAGCAGGTCGAGGAAATCTTTTTATTCTGCCCCCACATATTCTAAGATGTTCCTGGTCGAAGGAATCTTTTTATTCTGCCCCCACACATTCTAGCAGATTTTCCTGGTTGAGGGAATCTTTTTATTCTGCCCCCACACATCTCTAGCAGGCTTTCCTGGTTGAGGAACAGATTTTACAGCACTAAAGCTCTACAGAGAGTTTGAGGTTTTCAAATATCACTTCGCGACTACTTCGGACGGTGACCTCATGAATTTACGAAGTTGAGGTCCCAGGCTTTGAATGCATGTGACTGTGCTTGTACCTTGACCTAGCATCCTAGGCTTTGAGGTCATGTGACTGTGGTGTGTTTGTACCTTGCCCTAGCATCCCAGGCTTTGAGGTCATGTGACTGTGGTGTGTTTGTACCTTGACCTAGCATCCCAGGCTTTGAGGTCATGTGACTGTGGTATGTTTGTACCTTGACCTAGCATCCCAGGCTTTGAGGTCATGTGACTGTGGTGTGTTTGTACCTTGCCCTAGCATCCCAGGCTTTGAGGTCATGTGACTGTGGTGTGTTTGTACCTTACCCTGCTTTGAGGTCATGTGACTGTGGTGTGTTTGTACCTTGCCCTAGCATCCCAGGCTTTGAGGTCATGTGACTGTGGTGTGTTTGTACCTTGCCCTAGCATCCCAGGCTTTGAGGTCATGTGACTGTGGTGTGTTTGTACCTTGACCTAGCAACCCAGGCTTTGAGGTCATGTGACTGTGGTGTGTTTGTACCTTGACCTAGCATCCCAGGCTTTGAGGGCATGTGACTGTGGTGTGTTTGTACTTTGACCTATTATCCCAGGCTTTGAGGTCATGTGACTATGGTGTGTTTGTACCTTGACCTAGCATGTTATTGCCCTACCATATTCTTTCTAATCACTTTTAATAGCATTTGCCCTCTGATACTGTTTGTCCCTAATGGTGGTCATTCTATAATAGTGTTCTGCAATGGTGTTGACCCTCTAATATGTTCTCTCTAATAGTGTTCACCCTCTAATAGTGAATGGTGTTCACCCTCTAATAGTGTTTGCCCTCTAAGTGTTCACCCTCTAATAGTGAATGGTGTTCACCCTCTAATAGTGTTTGCCCTCTAAGTGTTCACACTCTAATAGTGAATGGTGTTCACTCTCTAATAGTGTTTGCCCTCTAAGTGTTCACCCTCTAATAGTGAATGGTGTTCACCCTCTAATAGTGTTTGCCCTCTAATAGTGTTTGCCCTCTAATAGTGTTTGCCCTCTAATAGTGTTTGCCCTCTAAGTGTTCACCCTCTAATAGTGAATGGTGTTCACCCTATAATAGTGTTTGCCCTCTAAGTGTTCACCCTCTAATAGTGAATGGTGTTCACCCTATAATAGTGTTTGCCCTCTAAGTGTTCACACTCTTAATAGTGAATGGTGTTCACTCTCTAATAGTGTTTGCCCTCTAAGTGTTCACCCTCTAATAGTGAATGGTGTTCACCCTCTAATAGTGTTTGCCCTCTAAGTGTTCACACTCTAATAGTGAATGGTGTTCACTCTCTAATAGTGTTTGCCCTCTAAGTGTTCACCCTCTAATAGTGAATGGTGTTCACCCTATAATAGTGTTTGCCCTCTAAGTGTTCACACTCTAATAGTGAATGGTGTTCACCCTCTAATAGTGTTTGCCCTCTAAGTGTTCACACTCTAATAGTGAATGGTGTTCACTCTCTAATAGTGTTTGCCCTCTAAGTGTTCATCCTCTAATAGTGAATGGTGTTCACCCTCTAATAGTGTTTGCCCTCTAAGTGTTCACCCTCTAATAGTGAATGGTGTTCACCCTCTAATATGCTCTCCCTCTAATAGTGTTTGCCCTCTAAGTGTTCATCCTCTAATAGTGAATGGTGTTTACCCTATAATAGTGTTTGCCCTCTAAGTGTTCACCCTCTAATAGTGAATGGTGTTCACCCTATAATAGTGTTTGCCCTCTAAGTGTTCACACTCTAATAGTGAATGGTGTTCACCCTATAATAGTGTTTGCCCTCTAAGTGTTCACACTCTAATAGTGAATGGTGTTCACCCTCTAATAGTGAATGGTGTTCACCCTCTAATATGCTCTCCCTCTAATAGTGTTTGCCCTCTAAGTGTTCACACTCTAATAGTGAATGTTCACCCTCTAATAGTGTTTGCCCTCTAAGTGTTCACCCTCTAATAGTGAATGGTGTTCACCCTCTAATAGTGTTTGCCCTCTAAGTGTTCACACTCTAATAGTGAATGGTGTTCACCCTATAATAGTGAATGGTGTTCACCCTCTAATATGCTCTCCCTCTAATAGTGTTTGCCCTCTAAGTGTTCACACTCTAATAGTGAATGTTCACCCTCTAATAGTGTTTGCCCTCTAAGTGTTCACCCTCTAATAGTGAATGGTGTTCACTCTCTAATAGTGTTTGCCCTCTAAGTGTTCACCCTCTAATAGTGAATGGTGTTCACTCTCTAATAGTGTTTGCCCTCTAAGTGTTCACCCTCTAATAGTGAATGGTGTTCACCCTCTAATAGTGTTTGCCCTCTAAGTGTTCACCCTCTAATAGTGAATGGTGTTCACTCTCTAATAGTGTTTGCCCTCTAAGTGTTCACCCTCTAATAGTGAATGGTGTTCACCCTCTAATATGCTCTCCCTCTAATAGTGTTTGCCCTCTAAGTGTTCATCCTCTAATAGTAAATGGTGTTCACCCTCTAATAGTGTTTGCCCTCTAAGTGTTCATCCTCTAATAGTGAATGGTGTTCACCCTCTAATAGTGTTTGCCCTCTAATAGTGTTTGCCCTCTAAGTGTTCACCCTGTGAATGGTGTTCACCCTCTAATAGTGTTTGCCCTCTAAGTGTTCACCCTCTAATAGTAAATGGTGTTCACCCTCTAATAGTGTTTTCCCTCTAAGTGTTCATCCTCTAATAGTGAATGGTGTTCACCCTCTAATAGTGTTTGCCCTCTAATAGTGTTTGCCCTCTAAGTGTTCACCCTCTAATGTTCGCCCTCAAATAGTTTGCAGCTGGCTTTATATGCGGTACAAGCATGTGCCACACCCAAGCGGAAGTGAGATCAGTTGTGTACGGCCTCCTGTCCCCTCTGGTCGGATACTTGCAATTATTTGTATAGATCTGGTGTATCGGCATAACCAAAATATAGGGGTGGGGTGTGTGAGAGAGTTGAAGGAGCTCTGATGAGGCCACACCCTTTCCCCCTATATATATTCCCAATTTGACCTTTTGGCGTGAGGGGGGGTGTTCTCTTCCCCTCACCCTAAAATGCCTCCCCTAAAATGCCTCCCCCTAAAATGCCATTGTGTTTTGGCAAAGCTGAGTGTGAGGATACTTGTGAATGTCCTCTCTCTTCCCTTCTCTGCCCTCCTCAGGTAGTATAGTGTGGCCCCTGGGTGTGCATCTGGCGCTGAAAGGAGGAGGAGAGTTGTGTAGTTTACGTCACATGCACCTCCCCAACCTATCCCCGGGTCAAGAGACCACCATTTCCATGGAGATGAAGACCCCACCCATATCTGGCATCTATCATTGTCAGTGGAGAGTAGCCATGCCTGGGGGAGCTCTATTTGGAGGTAAGAGCGGAAGTTATGTGCTGATTAATCTGCTGACTGAAAATTTTGTTTGTTTTGATTCTATTGATTCTATTAATTGCTTTTGCCAAGTTCTCTCTGTGTGTGTGTGTGTGTGTGTGTGTCGAGGTAAGGACTTGTCTCAAATCCTTCCCCCACCTGTCTACTGTGTCTAGTCTATCATCTGTCCACAATCTGCCTCAGTCTGATTGATAATGGTGATTTGGAATTATGACTGTGCACATAGCATTCACAATTATGACCTTGTAGCACCAGAATAGGTTGGGTTCTAGCATTTACAACATTCACAATTATGACCTAGCACCAGAATAGGTTGGGTTCCCTGGTCCCCTTATATAGGCTTCCATGCCCTTATATAGGCTTCCAGGTCCTTATATAGGCTTCCAGGTCCTTATGTAGGCTTCCAGGTCCCCTTATATAGGCCTCCAGGTCCCCTTATATAGGCTTCCAGGTCCCCCTTATATAGGCTTCCAGGTCCCCCTTTCAGATACCACCATATAAGGTCAACTACTGTAGCTTAATCACAAGTTAATAACCAACAGATTGTTACACCTGTCTAGCTGCAACCAGTCAGATGTCAGTAATTATACAGTACACTGAAGTATTGCTCAGAGTATGTGTCCACCTTGGCTGTCACCCGCTCAGAGTATGTGTCCACCTTGGCTGTCACCCGCTCAGAGTATGTGTCCACCTTGGCTGTCACCTGCTCAGAGTATGTGTCCACCTTGGCTGTCACCCGCTCAGAGTATGTGTCCACCTTGGCTGTCACCCACTCAGAGTATGTGTCCACCTTGGCTGTCAGCCTCTCAGAGTATGTGTCCACCTTGGCTGTCACCAGCTCAGAGTATGTGTCCACCTTGGCTGTCACCCACTCAGAGTATGTGTCCACCTTGGCTGTCACCTGCTCAGAGTATGTGTCCACCTTGGCTGTCACCCGCTCAGAGTATGTGTCCACCTTGGCTGTCACCCGCTCAGAGTATGTGTCCACCTTGGCTGTCACCTGCTCAGAGTATGTGTCCACCTTGGCTGTCACCCGCTCAGAGTAAGTGTCCACCTTGGCTATCACCCGCTCAGAGTATGTGTCCACCTTGGCTGTCACCCACTCAGAGTATGTGTCCACCTTGGCTGTCACCAGCTCAGAGTATGTGTCCACCTTGGCTGTCACCCACTCAAGAGTATGTGTCCACCTTGGCTGTCACCCGCTCAGAGTATGTGTCCACCTTGGCTGTCACCCGCTCAGAGTATGTGTCCACCTTGGCTGTCACCCACTCAGAGTATGTGTCCACCTTGGCTGTCACCCGCTCAGAGTATGTGTCCACCTTGGCTGTCACCCACTCAGAGTATGTGTCCACCTTGGCTGTCACCCACTCAGAGTATGTGTGCACCTTGGCTGTCAGCCGCTCAGAGTATGTGTCCACCTTGGCTGTCACCCACTCAGAGTATGTGTCCACCTTGGCTGTCACCCGCTCAGAGTATGTGTCCACCTTGGCTGTCACCCACTCAGAGTATGTGTCCACCTTGGCTGTCACCCACTCAGAGTATGTGTGCACCTTGGCTGTCAGCCGCTCAGAGTATGTGTCCACCTTGGCTGTCACCCACTCAGAGTATGTGTGCACCTTGGCTGTCAGCCGCTCAGAGTATGTGTCCACCTTGGCTGTCACCCACTCAGAGTATGTGTCCACCTTGGCTGTCACCCGCTCAGAGTATGTGTCCACCTTGGCTGTCACCAGCTCAGAGTATGTGTCCACCTTGGCTGTCACCCACTCAGAGTATGTGTCCACCTTGGCTGTCAGCCGCTCAGAGTATGTGTCCACCTTGGCTGTCACCCGCTCAGAGTATGTGTCCACCTTGGCTCTCACCCGCTCAGAGTATGTGTCCACCTTGGCTGTCACCCACTCAGAGTATGTGTCCACCTTGGCTGTCAGCCTCTCAGAGTATGTGTCCACCTTGGCTGTCACCCGCTCAGAGTATGTGTCCACCTTGGCTGTCACCCGCTCAGAGTATGTGTCCACCTTGGCTGTCACCCGCTCAGAGTATGTGTCCACCTTGGCTGTCACCCGCTCAGAGTATGTGTCCACCTTGGCTGTCACCCGCTCAGAGTATGTGTCCACCTTGGCTGTCACCTGCTCAGAGTATGTGTCCACCTTGGCTGTCACCCGCTCAGAGTAAGTGTCCACCTTGGCTATCACCCGCTCAGAGTATGTGTCCACCTTGGCTGTCACCCGCTCAGAGTATGTGTCCACCTTGGCTGTCACCCGCTCAGAGTATGTGTCCACCTTGGCTGTCACCCACTCAAGAGTATGTGTCCACCTTGGCTGTCACCCGCTCAGAGTATGTGTCCACCTTGGCTGTCACCCGCTCAGAGTATGTGTCCACCTTGGCTGTCACCCACTCAGAGTATGTGTCCACCTTGGCTGTCACCCGCTCAGAGTATGTGTCCACCTTGGCTGTCACCCACTCAAGAGTATGTGTCCACCTTGGCTGTCACCCACTCAGAGTATGTGTGCACCTTGGCTGTCAGCCGCTCAGAGTATGTGTCCACCTTGGCTGTCACCAGCTCAGAGTATGTGTCCACCTTGGCTGTCACCCGCTCAGAGTATGTGTCCACCTTGGCTGTCACCCACTCAGAGTATGTGTCCACCTTGGCTGTCACCCGCTCAGAGTATGTGTCCACCTTGGCTGTCACCAGCTCAGAGTATGTGTCCACCTTGGCTGTCACCCACTCAGAGTATGTGTCCACCTTGGCTGTCAGCCGCTCAGAGTATGTGTCCACCTTGGCTGTCACCCGCTCAGAGTATGTGTCCACCTTGGCTCTCACCCGCTCAGAGTATGTGTCCACCTTGGCTGTCACCCACTCAGAGTATGTGTCCACCTTGGCTGTCAGCCTCTCAGAGTATGTGTCCACCTTGGCTGTCACCCGCTCAGAGTATGTGTCCACCTTGGCTGTCACCCACTCAGAGTATGTGTCCACCTTGGCTGTCACCCGCTCAGAGTATGTGTCCACCTTGGCTGTCAGCCGCATCCTCCATCCTCCTTTATGCGGCATCTTCACAGAAGTCGTTTGATTGTAGAGCTCTGCAATCTCTTTGCCTGCGACAGAGACACCCTGACAGTGTTGTGGTGGTGTGCAAGTGTTGTAGGTGTGGTGTGCAAGTGTTGTAGGTGTGGTGTGTGAGTGTTGTAGGTGTGGTGTGCGAGTGTTGTGGGTGTGGTTTGTGTGGTGTGCAAGTGTTGTGGGTATGGTGTGCGAGTATTGTGTGTGTGGTGTGTGAGTGTTGTGTGTTGTGAGTGTTGAAAGAGCAATGAAGAACTCCAGCGTGAGTCTGATTATAATCTTGTCTTGTGCCCTCCACCTGCCTTGCTTGCTTGTTGATAATATGGTCAGGGAGGAGGTGCTTTCCCTCAACCTGTATCTTGATATGGTCAGGGAGGAGGTGCTGGCTCTCCCCCAAGAAAGCTAAATGCTGGTGGCTCCCACTATGTGGTGAGGGTGTCGGGTCACACCACCTCACTTCCAGCAGTTCACAATATCTCTGGTGGTGTCACGTGGCTTTGCCAAACAAAACCTTCACTCATTAATTAATGAACTTTCGATCTCTACATGACTTGCCATACACAAGGAAAGTCCCTCACTGCTATGAACCTTTCCACGTTCATCTCTTCCTTGGAGAAACTTCTTTTTTTTACAGAAACACAAATAAAGCACACCAACAGGAAGTAGAATAGAACAGGAAGTAGAATAGGAATCGAGTGTATTCTAGTGAAGCAACGAGACTTCACGTTCCTATTCCACTGCACTGACGTTCACTTCGCACCGCTAGTGCTAATAGCATATTGTGAAGATTACCACCTGCACCACCAGCCAACTAATTTCCACTTTGCATGTGATGTTGTTGATTTCAAAAAGGTTAATCATTATCACTTAATCATTATCACTTCTTGTGTGACTGATTAGCGAATAACCTTCCACCCACCCGGGGCCCCCCTGGAGTCAAACTCCATTGACCCACCAAGTTTAACCGATTGCACGCCGTATTCCTAGTACCCGCGGGCAAATTATTCATGAATTAACGAGGTATTTTACTTATTATTTTTATATCTTCCGTTCTGCAGGGACTCCACCCATGAAACTTGGGTCATATTCAGCCACATGATAGCTCTACTTCCTGTATAAAAAAATCGAGCCTTCCTTACCAACTGGGCAGAACTAACCAGCATTATAAAACCTTGTCATCTTCTTGGGGGTGAATATTTTCATATTTTCACACTATTATACACACATTATAATGCCAACACAAGATGGAGCATCTATTTACAAACCCTCTACCAGCTGCACAAAGCCAGTGGGTTGTTTTCCCCATCAAAATGCTAACACATAATAATACAAAAAACAAATTATAAGAGAGTGAAAATGCTAACACATACTAGAGTAAAACCATAATATAAAACACAATTATGTAAGGGAGTGTCTTGGGTAGAGCTCCGGTCTTGCTGTCACGGGTAGAGTAGAACTTGCTCAGTCTTGGGTATAGCTTGCTTGGTCTCCGGCATGATATTTCACCATGTTTTTATTCTACACAAACATGAGATACCAGGATAAGAATAACACTTGAATACTGGAGAGACGAGAGAAGTAGACGAAGGGACAGGGAACGAGAGAAGTAGACAAAGGGGCAGGGAACAAGAGAGAAGTAGACGAAGGAGCAGGGAACAAGAGAGAAGCACAGAAAGGAGCAGGGGGTGCATAAACATTACTGATAGTCCACCAAGGTATGGTATTTACGAAAACAGTCACGGCCTGTTGATCCACCACACAAAGGAACCTTACAAAAACAACACTGGGACCTTGCCTCATGCCTGTAACCTTTACTAATGCAAACTACACAGCGCTTCTTTGCACAGCACTGTGGGAAATGACCTAGTTTTAAATTGAGCTGACTATTTGCCTGACTACAACGTTGACCTGCACGCTGCCGAGAAGAGAAAGAACCAATCAAAGATTTAGCTAGAACAATCCTAGCTTCTAGATAATTACCCTTCCTTACTGATATTGGAGCTCGGACAGAAGAAAACAAAATAAATGAATTCAATAAACAAGCTTCTATCAAATTTGTAACCAACAAACCATCAATAGAATTTACATGTACATAACGCATTAGCTCCAAAAACCGAGTCCTAGGCATTACTTTACGAACCAAAGATCCAGACAAATCCGAGTGATTAGTGGACCAGTACAATTCTAAGTATGGAAGTGTGGAAACTCCCATTATTATCAACATTCCTACAAAAGCTTTCATTTCCTCTATATTAGTATCTACCCATGGCCTGGAGAGACTAGCCATCCTAGAAACGTAACTGTTCGTCTCTGCTACTAGGAGTTCCCACACTTCAAGAGTAAAAAAAAGGTAAAATGCATCTAAAAATGTACTTGATGCACCAAGCAATGAAGAAGTTGGACCAGCTGTTGCTGTATAGTCCAATTTCAAAGGAGTTGGCTCCTTTATTTCCCACTTACCTGTGACCTCAGTTAGCCTAGAACCAGTGCCAGATGCTTGGGCAGAACCAGTGCCAGATGCTCGGACAGAACCAGTGCCAGATGCTCGCACACGCCTATAACATCTGGCCCGCCTACTACCAGTACCTTTTGGAGGACCACTAGCAACACTTACGACTCCACTACCACTTGAGCTGCTTCCCCCTTGGCCAGTACTCCCTCGCCCGCCTCTCCCTCGGCCAGTACTCCCTCGCCCGCCTCTCCCTCGCACAACTCCAGCACCAGTCGTGTTCCCATGCCCTGTAGAGACTTCAGGCAAGGCTTCCTCATCTTCCAATGTAACAAAAGGAGTCATAGATGCATCATCTCCACTCTCATCATCTGATGCTGTAGGAAAAGTAGTGGGGAGGGTGGGAAAAACAAGATATATATATATATCAAGTTTGTGGTCAACATTTGAAAATTCAAATGAAAATCAACAACTCAACAACTCCAACCTACACTCTTAGCTATAACTTTTTTTCTATAACTATCCTGTCTGAATTTGGAATACCAACAGAATAAGCTAGTATTTGGCAATAGTACACTCTCAGTTGACTATGGTAAACAAAGGCTATGAAGCGCTAAGGTTAGAAGAAACTTACAATCGATAAGTCCATCCAAGCGCGCCTCTTCTCTTAGAGCAACTGGATCCAGAGTGTTTCCTCGGTATGCATAGATGTCTTCACCTTCTTCCCCAAATGAATCTGACCCAGAATCGCCAGAATCGTCGGCTAAAAGTTGAGAAATAACGTCCTCACTGGAGAGCATCTTTGAGCAGTTTTAAAAAAAAGCTCGACCAACAAAAATGGCGTTCAACCGCAGGATTTTTGTTGCACGATGCATCAACCGGAAATAATCATTTTTGTGGCGTCCTCTAGTCTACTAGGCATGTGCAGAATCCAACCGGGGCTGTTAGCTCGTAACGGTTCATTTTATATATTTTTGTGTGGCGAAGGATGTAAGGTCTCGCGCCATATGGCGCTTAATCGGTTAAGGGGGGGCATAACCATTTTAAAGGGGAGGACTATGACTATACCAATATATATATTTATTTATTTTACTTGTGGTGATCACTTTATAGCTCCATAGATTCTGTAAACTTCATCCTATGGACTTGGTATATAGCTCAAAAGATAGGTCTCTCTGTGTGCTTTCTTTTGATACTAAAGTGGAGGGAACCTCAAAACCTGAAGGCCTGATTTTGTTATATCTCCAGATTGCCAAGTGCTAGAGAGTTGAAATTAGCACCAGTGGCTGGAGGAAGCCCTACTCTACACAAGGAGTGTTTTCATTAGGCGCTAAAATGTAAGTTACGTGGTCAAGGACGCGGATGGAAAATGAATTTTATGGAATTTTAACGAAATTCATTTTACAACCGGGCGCTTGACCACGTACTTCCGTTTTAGCGCCTAATAAAAACACTTGTTGCATAGAGTAGGGCTAGCCACTGGTGCTAATTTCAACTCGTTAGCACTTGGCAATCTGGATATATTTATGCAGCCATTCAGGTTGAGGTTCCCTCCACTTTAGCTCCAGTAACTATTTATACCTATGAAAAATATTTTTAGTATCAAAAAAGAGCACACAGAGAGACCATCTTTTGAGCTATATATCAAGTCCATACCATGAAATTTAAGAATCTACGGAGCTCTAAAGTGGTCACCACAAGTAAAATAAATTAAACTACAGAAATGGTTTAGTCCCACACCCATTTAAATCATTGGCTAGCTAGTGAACCCTCGGGAAGGGGGTTCATGGGAAGTTTGGAATTGCTTGTGTGGCACTTGCTTATATGTGGCACTTGTGTGCAATCATCACTTGTGTCCAATCATACGCTGCCTTAAATAATTTGGGCTTTGTGTAAATTGGTAATGGTCATCATGGTGAAGAGATTGGTTGAGAAAACAGCCAACTCTAGCCTGGCTATACTGTAAGTGAGAACAGGCTGCATGGTTAATAAATGAAGTGACCCCTTACCAGATAGCAGAACAAGCCAGCCCGAGATGGATATATAACAACAAACCAAGAGCCTAATACAGCCCTTCAAAACCACCTCCTCCACAGACCCTCATGAATGACTGCACTGGCAGATGCAAGTGGGCTGCATGGCCGATAGGAAAGGATGAACATAGTTCATCATGTATGTAGCTTGCTTTATTTTCCTTGGCCTGCCACTCGGCAGAGTATTCATCGCCAGCAAAACAGCCCAAGTTAAATTCAAGCTGGTAATTAGTATAAGTATATTCATAATTGTGGTTCGTCTAAATTTGAGCACACTGTTTATCAACAACAGCCAGTGGTTGCTAGGAACATGAGTGCATTCCTGGTTCAATATTGATGCCGATGGTGCGAGGGTTAATATTAATTTTTGTTCGGTTTTGGCCTAAATGTCTGGCATGGGGACGGGGAGGTAACGCCCCCACACACACCCGAGATGAAAGTGAGCTCTTCCCTCCTCTCCTTACCTCCTTCTTCCTGCAGATCCTGTGTGGCTGATGGTGCACGTGCAAGAAGACGAGATGGTATCAGGGTTAGTCCAGCAGCTATCGTCCTTCTCCACAGATGACGAGAGAGGAGGAGAAATGGATGTCGCTCAGTGCAGGACTGGTGTTGCCAAGAGCGACCATGGAGTGGCGCTGAATCCATTCGGAAACCCAGTAGGTAGTGGAGTCTTTCATGACCAGGCATTTGGTTCTGGTTCCATGATGAGCAGTCCACATTCCATTCCAACATCTATAGAACAATTACTGCTTCCTACCTCAACAGTGCAATTCTCGCCCAGACCTAGCCCCAATTCCATCACAACCAACACAGTCACCACTACCTCGTTCCAGAACATTGGTTCCAATCTGTCGCAGCTAGCACCTGGTCCAGATGAGAACCGGTCTCTGGAAGAGGATTCTAATTCTTCAAGTATGCAACAGGACACACAAACAACAAGTTCACTTCCTGCAATGGAAGATAGCGCAGAACACAGCTAGGGGTGGGCAGGACACCCCTGGGGTGCATCACTACACCTCTACCTACAGACAGGGGTGGAAAAGATACCCCCTGGGGGTGACGGTATTCCTGCTGTGTTTGGTGTCATGTTGTGTAATTGCTGATAGATATATTTATATGGTACACATTTCATACAGGAACCCTTTATAAGCAGCGTATCTGACTGCTTTATCTGATTAATAATACAGAAATGTTTTAGGACATCATGTGACTGAGTCATGTGACACAACATGCAGTCATGTGATAAGTGCGTGCAGGTAAGTGATAATGCCCGATGAACAATGCTTGATATGTAGATGTGTTGATGACACTGTCAGAGTAGACAACCAGCAAGTGCTCAGTGCTTGTGTGTTATAGGCTAATTGGCAAGTATTGTTGGGAGTTGCTATAGTGATGTAAGAGGACTGTCTGCCGCCACAGGAGCATGGTCAAGAGGTTGGGTGGGCATAAAATATTATTTGTCTGGCAGATGTAGTGGTGTTCATTTACACCACAAGAATTCTAGCATCACATTGTCATGGTGACACAGCATTGTGTTGCACTGCTGGCATCGCTCTTGCCCAAGTATCAGCTGCCAAATCCAGAGATGACCTCATGGCATTGATGTCCTCTGGAGGTGAGCACTATGCTGACTAATACTCCTTGGATAGCTTTCCAGTGAAGATACGACCTGTGCTCCTGCAGATACTACTACAGGAGTAGGCTATGAGGCTGACCCGTGCTCCTGCAGATACTATACAGGAGTAGGCTACGAGGCTGACCCGTGCTCCTGAAGATACTACAGGAGTAGGCTACGAGGCTGACCTGTGCACCTGCAGATACTATACAGGAGTAGGCTATGAGGCTGACCTGTGCTCCTGCAGATACTACTACAGGAGTAGGCTATGAGGCTGACCTGTGCTCCTGCAGATACTACTACAGGAGTAGGCTATGAGGCTGAGCCGTGCTCCTGCAGATATAGGCTACGAGGCTGCTCCTGCAGATACTACTACAGGAGTAGGCTACGAGGCTGAGCCGTGCTCCCACAGATAAGCAGGCTACTTCTTCAAACCACCATCATGAAATCACTACTCCTTGCAAACTAAAACTCGCTACAATCAGTGCCATGAAGTTGGTTGAGTGGCACTCGCTACAGGCTGCTCTGGTGTAGCCTTAGATCAGGCAAGGCAATGTCTAGATACAATCTGCTGCTGCTCATGACGTAGCTTCACACTCACGACAACAACCATTTTTGTGTGCGTTGTGAAATTTCCCACTCACCTGATGGCCACCCCTACACACAATCAAGATTCATCTTGTATATTTTCAACCACAAAATATTATAAAAAGTCAAATCGTGGTGTACAATAGTGGGCTATATATACATGTGTTAGGGTCCTGCATAGTTACGTGCTCGGCAGTGGGTGTGACTCCTGTAAGGTGGTGTGGCTTCCCCTAGCGCATGTTGTATGCTTGTGAAGTATGAAGCTGCATCAACTCGCCATCAAAGTTGTAGGAGATGGTGAAGTCGAGGTCTCTCTGGAATAACATCCACAGCATCATGACAGCAAAATAACAGTATCCCTTGTACATGCCACACCTTACCAAACAGAATGAGGCTATGTGATCCACACCTTACCAAAGAGAACAAATGCATGTAGCTAGTCTTGTGGGAAGACCCTTTACCATTCAGTCTGATCAGTCTTGCTAAGTTTGTTCCGTCCTAAAGGAACCAATCAAATTTTCGGGTGGAGGAGCTATTGTCACCACTAAAACCCACACAATCCTTGCCAGTGAAGCTGTCTCACAAACTCAGCAAGGAAACACTGACAAGATGACCACCAGACTATGACATGAGGACATTAGTATAGGGTCTTCCCTATGAGACTAACCGGGGGCCCTAGGACATGCTTGGTTTATCGTAAATGACATTTCCTTTTAGTTGGAGAATTGTTAGTGTGGGCAGTCACCTGCTCAGAGAATTGTTAGTGTGGGCAGTCACCTGCTCAGAGAATTGCTAGTGTGGGCAGTCACTGCTCAGAGAATTGTTAGTGTGGGCAGTCACCTGCTCAGAGAATTGTTAGTGTGGGCAGTCACCTGCTCAGAGAATTGTTAGCATGGACCGTCACCTGCTCAGAGGATTGTTAGCATGGACCGTCACCTGCTCAGAGAATTGCTAGTGTGGGCAGTCACCTGCTCAGAGAATTGTTAGCATGGACCGTCACCTGGTCAGAGAATTGTTAGCATGGACCGTCACCTGCTCAGAGGATTGTTAGCATGGACCGTCACCTGCTCAGAGAATTGTTAGCATTGGCCGGCACCTGCTCAGAGAAATGTTAGCATGGACCGTCACCTGCTCAGAGAATTGTTAGTATGGACCGTCACCTGCTCAGAGGATTGTTAGCATGGACCGTCACCTGCTCAGAGGATTGTTAGCATGGACCGTCACCTGCTCAGAGGATTGTTAGCATTGGCCGGCACCTGCTCAGAGAAATGTTAGCATGGACCGTCACCTGCTCAGAGAATTGTTAGCATGGACCGTCACCTGGTCAGAGAATTGTTAGCATGGACCGTCACCTGCTCAGAGGATTGTTAGCATGGACCGTCACCTGCTCAGAGAATTGTTAGCATTGGCCGGCACCTGCTCAGAGAAATGTTAGCATGGACCGTCACCTGCTCAGAGAATTGTTAGTATGGACCGTCACCTGCTCAGAGGATTGTTAGCATGGACCGTCACCTGCTCAGAGGATTGTTAGCATGGACCGTCACCTGCTCAGAGGATTGTTAGCATTGGCCGGCACCTGCTCAGAGAAATGTTAGCATGGACCGTCACCTGCTCAGAGAATTGTTAGCATGGGCCGGCACCTGCTCTCCTTTGGCATTGTGAAACCGGATTGTGATTTAAATGATGCACATCCATACTAACACTCGCTGCAATCATTGCAATGAAGTTGGTTGGGTGAACTAGCTGCAGGTAAGGATCTGCTCTGATCTGCTATGGTCTAGCTGTCTCGGTCTCGATCTCCCTGTTCACTAAAATGTCCGAGTGTGCATGCATCGCTATCCTTGTCTCTGCCCAGCCTCCCAGCTAACTACACATCACTACCAGGTCCTTGCCAGAAAATCCTACTACATGGAGAAGGCAACTATGTACTTTGCTGCAGCAGTGTTGTGCCAGCCACACCCACCTTGTTCCGGCTGTTTGGTGCCACGCCAAACACTCCCATGAGCTGCTCTCCGTGTTTGATGGTGATGCAGTCCTCAATGTAGAAGACCGTCTGCTTCCAATGTGTGTACCTCGCCTCAGGAGCTGTGGGGGAAGGAGGGAGAGAGGAGGGAAGGAGGGAGAGAGGAGGGAAGGAGGGAGAGAGGAGGGAAGGAGGGAGGGAGGAGGGAAGGCAGGGACAGACAAGGGAAGGCAGGGAGAGAGGAGGAGGGAAGGCAGGGAGAGAGGAGGAGGGAGAGAGGAGGGAAGGCAGGGAGAGAGGAGGCAGGGAGAGAGGAGAGAAGGCAGGGAGAGAGGAGGGAAGGCAGGGAGAGAGGAGGGAAGGCAGGGAGAGAGGAGGGAAAGCAGGGAGATAGGAGGGAGGCAGGGAGAGAGGAGGAAAGGCAGGGAGAGAGGAGGGGAGGCAGGGAGAGAGGAGGGGAGGCAGGGAGAGAGGAGGGGAGGCAGGGAGAGAGGAGGGAAGGCAGGGAGAGAGGAGGGGAGGCAGGGAGAGAGGAGGGGAGGCAGGGAGAGAGGAGGGGAGGCAGGGAGAGAGGAGGGAAGGCAGGGAGAGAGGAGGGAAGGCAGGGAGAGAGGAGGGAAGGCAGGGAGAGAGGAGGGAAGGCAGGGAGAGAGGAGGGAAGGCAGGGAGAGAGGAGGGAAGGCAGGGAGAGAGGAGGGAAGGCAGGGAGAGAGGAGGGAAGGCAGGGAGAGAGGAGGAAAGGCAGGGAGAGAGGAGGAAAGGCAGGGAGAGAGGAGGGAAGGCAGGGAGAGAGGAGGAGGGAGAGAGGAGGGAAGGCAGGGAGAGAGGAGGGAAGGCAGGGAGAGAGGAGGGAAGGCAGAGAGAGAGGAGGGAAGGCAGGGAGAGAGGAGGGAAGGCAGGGAGAGAGGAGGGAAGGCAGGGAGAGAGGAGGGAAGGCAGGGAGAGAGGAGGGGAGAGAGGAGGAGGAGGAGGGAGAGAGGAGGGAAGGCAGGGAGAGGGAGTGGAAAGAGAATCGTCAGATATATTCCCCACATGATGCTTGGGCCCCTTCACAACCTGGACAGCTTTGTACAACAATAAAATGGCAGTGCCTAGTCCCACGTAGTAATGACAGTGCCTGGTCCCACGTTGCTGGACGGGGGAGGGCTAGTAATGACAGTGCCTGGTCCCACGTTGCCTGGACGGGGGAGGTCTAGTAATGACAGTGCCTGGTCCCACGTTGCCTGGACGGGGGAGGTCTAGTAATGACAGTGCCTGGTCCCACGTTGCTGGACGGGGGGAGGGCTAGTAATGACAGTGCCTGGTCCCACGTTGCTGGACGGGGGAGGTCTAGTAATGACAGTGCCTAGTCCCACGCTGCATGGACGGGGGAGGTCTAGTAATGACAGTGCCTGGTCCCACGTTGCTGGACGGGGGAGGTCTAGTAATGACAGTGCCTAGTCCCACGCTGCATGGACGGGGGAGGTCTAGTAATGACAGTGCCTGGTCCCACGTTGCTGGACGGGGGAGGTCTAGTAATGACAGTGCCTAGTCCCACGCTGCATGGACGGGGGAGGTCTAGTAATGACAGTGCCTGGTCCCACGTTGCTGGACGGGGGAGGTCTAGTAATGACAGTGCCTAGTCCCACGCTGCATGGACGGGGGAGGTCTAGTAATGACAGTGCCTGGTCCCACGTTGCTGGACGGGGGAGGTCTAGTGCAGTGCCTAGTCTCACGTTGCTGGACGGGGCTAGTATTTAGAGCACTGCCACAACCTTTTCTCAGGACATCCCAACCATCACTAGTGAGGATGACTGATTATTCACCAGGGCTCCCAGAATCAGGGCTAGGGCAAGGGGTTTCTAGGGCTAGACCAGGACAAGGGGCTTCTAGGGCTAGACCAGGACAAGGGGCTTCTAGGACGAGGCCAGAGCAAGGGTCCAGGGCTACTAGGGCTAGGTCGGGGCTAAGGCTAGGCCAGGGCAAGGGGCTTCTAGGGCTAGGCCAAGGCAAGAAGTTTCTAGGGCTAGGCCAAGGCAGGGAGAGAGAGAGCAAGGGGTATTGGCTAGGGGTTCCATGGATGCAAGTATTCGAGGATCCATGCTGTATAGTCAAGTCACTCCCACGAGGACATCCTGTACAGTCGGGTCACCCCATGAGGACATCCTGTATAGTCATGCCACCCCACATGGACATGCTATATACTCGTGTCACCTCCACGAGGACATCCTGTATAATCACAGGTCACCCGGAATCCTAGGATATCACATGAATTTCAAGATATCCAGTTTAGCAGCACTGGGCACGGACCCCTCCTCACCCACAGGTGGTGACGGACCCCTCGTCACCCACAGGCGGTGACGGATCCCTCCTCACCCACAGGTGGTGACGGTCCCCTCCTCACCCACAGGTGGTGACGGACCCCTCCTCACCCACAGGTGGTGACGGACCCCTCCTCACCCACAGGTGGTGACGGACCCCTCATCACTCACAGGTGGGACCCCTCGTCACTCACAGGTGGTGATGCCTGTTCTCTTGTGGCACTTGGTAAACTCCACGGTGAAGTAGGAGACCAAGGCATCCACGTAGTCGTTCTTCCTCGCAGTGAGACAGTACGGAGTGGCGAAGACAAGCTCATCCGTGGTCACAGTGTACAGGTCCACTTCCTACAACAAAGAGGGGGGAAAGTTTCAGCACGTGCACGAGAAATGCCACGCCCCTAGCAACACTGGAAACCTCAAACACCTCGTTCTGTAGCAAGTCATTTCATATCATTATTTTGCAGAGCAAAAGCTCAATACCTCCCGTTAGTGAGACTACAGGTCAGATGTAGGGCAAATGCTTAACTCTATGAATGCCTCAGCTGTAGTGTAACTCTATGAATGCCTCAGCTGTAGTGTAACTCTATGAATGCCTCAGCTGTAGTGTAACTCTATGAATGCCTCAGCTGTAGTGTAACTCTATGAATGCCTCAGCTGTAGTGTAACTCTATGAATGCCTCAGCTGTAGTGTAACTCTATGAATGCCTCAGCTGTAGTGTAACTCTATGAATGCCTCAGCTGTAGTGTAACTCTATGAATGCCTCAGCTGTAGTGTAACTCTATGAATGCCTCAGCTGTAGTGTAACTCTATGAATGCCTCAGCTGTAGTGTAACTCTATGAATGCCTCAGCTGTAGTGTAACTCTATGAATGCCTCAGCTGTAGTGTAACTCTATGAATGCCTCAGCTGTAGCGTAACTCTATGAATGCCTCAGCTGTAGCGTAACTCTATGAATGCCTCAGCTGTAGCGTAACTCTATGAATGCCTCAGCTGTAGCGTAACTCTATGAATGCCTCAGCTGTAGTGTAACTCTATGAATGCCTCAGCTGTAGTGTAACTCTATGAATGCCTCAGCTGTAGTGTAACTCTATGAATGCCTCAGCTGTAGTGTAACTCTATGAATGCCTCAGCTGTAGTGTAACTCTATGAATGCCTCAGCTGTAGTGTAACTCTATGAATGCCTCAGCTGTAGTGTAACTCTATGAATGCCTCAGCTGTAGTGTAACTCTATGAATGCCTCAGCTGTAGTGTAACTCTATGAATGCCTCAGCTGTAGTGTAACTCTATGAATGCCTCAGCTGTAGTGTAACTCTATGAATGCCTCAGCTGTAGTGTAACTCTATGAATGCCTCAGCTGTAGTGTAACTCTATGAATGCCTCAGCTGTAGTGTAACTCTATGAATGCCTCAGCTGTAGTGTAACTCTATGAATGCCTCAGCTGTAGTGTAACTCTATGAATGCCTCAGCTGTAGTGTAACTCTATGAATGCCTCAGCTGTAGTGTAACTCTATGAATGCCTCAGCTGTAGTGTAACTCTATGAATGCCTCAGCTGTAGTGTAACTCTATGAATGCCTCAGCTGTAGTGTAACTCTATGAATGCCTCAGCTGTAGTGTAACTCTATGAATGCCTCAGCTGTAGTGTAACTCTATGAATGCCTCAGCTGTAGTGTAACTCTATGAATGCCTCAGCTGTAGTGTAACTCTATGAATGCCTCAGCTGTAGTGTAACTCTATGAATGCCTCAGCTGTAGTGTAACTATGAATGCCTCAGCTGTAGTGTAACTCTATGAATGCCTCAGCTGTAGTGTAACTCTATGAATGCCTCAGCTGTAGTGTAACTCTATGAATGCCTCATGTAGTGTAACTCTATGAATGCCTCAGCTGTAGTGTAACTCTATGAATGCCTCAGCTGTAGTGTAACTCTATGAATGCCTCAGCTGTAGTGTAACTCTATGAATGCCTCAGCTGTAGTGTAACTCTATGAATGCCTCAGCTGTAGTGTAACTCTATGAATGCCTCAGCTGTAGCGTAACTCTATGAATGCCTCAGCTGTAGTGTAACTCTATGAATGCCTCAGCTGTAGTGTAACTCTATGAATGCCTCAGCTGTAGCGTAACTCTATGAATGCCTCAGCTGTAGCGTAACTCTATGAATGCCTCAGCTGTAGCGTAACTCTATGAATGCCTCAGCTGTAGCGTAACTCTATGAATGCCTCAGCTGTAGTGTAACTCTATGAATGCCTCAGCTGTAGTGTAACTCTATGAATGCCTCAGCTGTAGTGTAACTCTATGAATGCCTCAGCTGTAGTGTAACTCTATGAATGCCTCAGCTGTAGTGTAACTCTATGAATGCCTCAGCTGTAGTGTAACTCTATGAATGCCTCAGCTGTAGTGTAACTCTATGAATGCCTCAGCTGTAGTGTAACTCTATGAATGCCTCAGCTGTAGTGTAACTCTATGAATGCCTCAGCTGTAGTGTAACTCTATGAATGCCTCAGCTGTAGTGTAACTCTATGAATGCCTCAGCTGTAGTGTAACTCTATGAATGCCTCAGCTGTAGTGTAACTCTATGAATGCCTCAGCTGTAGTGTAACTCTATGAATGCCTCAGCTGTAGTGTAACTCTATGAATGTCTCAGCTGTAGTGTAACTCTATGAATGCCTCAGCTGTAGTGTAACTCTATGAATGCCTCAGCTGTAGTGTAACTCTATGAATGCCTCAGCTGTAGTGTAACTCTATGAATGCCTCAGCTGTAGTGTAACTCTATGAATGCCTCAGCTGTAGTGTAACTCTATGAATGCCTCAGCTGTAGTGTAACTCTATGAATGCCTCAGCTGTAGTGTAACTCTATGAATGCCTCAGCTGTAGTGTAACTCTATGAATGCCTCAGCTGTAGTGTAACTCTATGAATGCCTCAGCTGTAGTGTAACTCTATGAATGTCTCAGCTGTAGTGTAACTCTATGAATGCCTCAGCTGTAGTGTAACTCTATGAATGCCTCAGCTGTAGTGTAACTCTATGAATGCCTCAGCTGTAGTGTAACTCTATGAATGCCTCAGCTGTAGTGTAACTCTATGAATGCCTCAGCTGTAGTGTAACTCTATGAATGCCTCAGCTGTAGTGTAACTCTATGAATGCCTCAGCTGTAGTGTAACTCTATGAATGCCTCAGCTGTAGTGTAACTCTATGAATGCCTCAGCTGTAGTGTAACTCTATGAATGCCTCAGCTGTAGTGTAACTCTATGAATGCCTCAGCTGTAGTGTAACTCTATGAATGCCTCAGCTGTAGTGTAACTCTATGAATGCCTCAGCTGTAGTGTAACTCTATGAATGCATCAGCTGTAGTGTAACTCTATGAATGCCTCAGCTGTAGTGTAACTCTATGAATGCCTCAGCTGTAGTGTAACTCTATGAATGCCTCAGCTGTAGTGTAACTCTATGAATGCCTCAGCTGTAGTGTAACTCTATGAATGCCTCAGCTGTAGTGTAACTCTATGAATGCCTCAGCTGTAGTGTAACTCTATGAATGCCTCAGCTGTAGTGTAACTCTATGAATGCCTCAGCTGTAGTGTAACTCTATGAATGCCTCAGCTGTAGTGTAACTCTATGAATGCCTCAGCTGTAGTGTAACTCTATGAATGCCTCAGCTGTAGTGTAACTCTATGAATGCCTCAGCTGTAGTGTAACTCTATGAATGCCTCAGCTGTAGTGTAACTCTATGAATGCCTCAGCTGTAGTGTAACTCTATGAAAGCATCAGCTGTAGTGTAACTCTATGAATGCCTCATACTAGGCGTACCTCAAGTCTTAGGCATACCTGAAGGGGGACAGTTAGCATTTTTAATTTTTTTTGGTTTTTAACTTATGGTTTCAACTAACTTTAGAGCTCCGTAGATTCTGCAAATTTCATGGTATGGACTTGATATATAGCTCAAAAGATAGGTATCTCTTGTGTGCTCTCTTTTGATACTAAAATATGTTTCACAGGTATAACTATAGGCAAGTTACTAGACCTAAAGTGGAGGGACCTCAAAACCTGAATGCCTGAAACCTCCACATAAATATCTCCAGATTGCTAAGTGCTAAAGATTTTAAATTGGTACCAATGGCTAGAGGAAGCCCTAGGCTATTCAATGACTGTTTCATTAGGCGTTAAAATGCAAGTACGCGGTCAAGCGCACGGGTGGAAAATGATTTTTAACGAAATTCATTTTCCACCCACACGCTGACCACGTACTTACATTTTAACGCCTAATGAAAACAGTCATTGAATAGCCTAGGGCTTCCTCTAGCCACTGGTACCAATTTCAATCTTTAGCACTTAAGAGTTATTTATGCGGAGGTTTATTTATGTGGAGGTTTCAGGCAAGGTTTCAGGCAAGGTTTTGAGGTCCCTCCACTTTAGGTCTCCTATAGTTATACCTGTGAAACATCAAAAGAGAGCACACAGAGAGACCTATCTTTTGAGCTATACATCAACGATGAAGTTTGCAAAATCTACGGAGCTCTAAAGTTAGTTGTAACCATAAGTAAAAATTTAAAAAAATTTAAAATGCAACTGTCACCCCTGAAGTCTTATTGAACTAGGCATACCTGAAGTCTTATTGAACTAGGCATACCTGAAGTCATATTGAACTAGCAGGGGTGTATTTAGGGGGGGGCGGGGGGGGGCATTCGCCCCCCCTTGTATCATTCTCGCCCCCCCCTTGAAATTAGAGATTTTTTTTAAAAATAATGTCAAGAAAGGTGTAATACAAGAAAGGTGTAATAAGCTTATGATATCAGGTTCAAATGATAGGAATGTCAAACTGAGGTTCTTCTTGGTTTTCTCTGCCATACGTCCACAATCTCTTCAAGGTCGCTCTCAGAGAGTACTTCTTGTGCCTCTATAGCAATCCTCATAAGGTGAGAAAGGCTGCAGTCACTTAGAGAATTACGCAAACGAGTCTTGATCATCTTCATCTGTGAGAAGCTTCTCTCCACAGAAGCAGTAGAAACTGGAATCGATAAGCAGATGGAGGCAATCTTGTGCAAATTGGGAAACATGGCCTTGAGCATGTCGTTTGAAACAAGTTCTTTCAGCTGTGATCAGTAGTATCCTGTGGTTGCTTGACTAACAGCTGGCGGAATGTTTTCCACTCTGTAAGTATTTCAGTGGAAATCATGGCTGTCTTCACTGTTTCTTCTCCATCCAATGTTTCTGCATCTCTATCTTCTCCGTAGTGAGCAATCAGTTTCTCAACAGACGTGTCTCCATAAGTGGGAAAAGATACTGAATCTGGTTTTGGAACTTTCCGTGGATCGAATATAGACAATGCTGATACAACAGCGTTGGATGAAGAAAATTGGCTTGTTATGTTGGCCTTTAAATCAGCAACAAAAGGCTTACCAACAACATTCTGGAACGAAAGTATTTTATCAGCGTCAATAGACACCTTTGTAGATGACTTCAAGTCTTCAACGTTTTCAAGAAGCTCCAACACCCAGTTCGCTCCAGGCAAAACTGCATCATCCAAGGATTTAACAGTAGCATCAACAAGGAATGATATCAACGAGAGGTCAAGCTGCTCTGCCTGAAGTGCTTTGCTGAGCTTGGCTACTTGTGGTAGAGTGAAATCAAGCAAATATATAGCTGCAATCGTAGACAATTTGCAGAGGGCACCATGGATTCCAAGAGCTTCTGGCTCGTGGGACGTCTCGTAGATGTTCCCAATGGTGATTACAATTGCAGAATAACTTGCTTTGACAGCTTTGACACACCATTCATGTGCCAGCCAGCGTGTGTCAGATGGCTTGATCACTTTCATTTCTGGAAGTTCAAGAACGTGCTGTACCTCCTTCAGACACTCTGCTCGCTTGGGGGAATTGCGAAAATGCTTCCAAAGAGTAGTCAATGTTCTGTAAACATGAGCAATTCCAGGAGTTTTATTGGCAGCTTGCACACAAGCCAACTGCAGTAAGTGACAGTGGCAGTGTATAAACAGAGTGTGAGGAGTATGTTTCTTGATACGTGCCTGAACCCCGGTCTTTCGTCCAGAAAAAGTTGCAGCTCCATCAAATCCCAATCCAACTATTCTTCCGACTTGTAGACCTTTCTTCTTTAAACAATCGATGAGATTAGAATAGATGGTCTCTGCATCAGCCTTCTTCAATGGAATAAGCTCCAGAAAGCACTCTACTGGTACACCATCTTCCTCCCAGCGGCAAAACACAGACAATTCTTCTACGTTGGTGACATCTGTGCACTCATCTGCCATGAGGCTGTACATAGGTGCCTTTTGAAGTCGCTTCAGAATCGACTCCTCCACCCATGTCCCCAATGATTCGATGAATTCAACCACAGCCACTCTTGATGTGTACACAGCATTTCTTGGTGCAGTTTCTAAGAATTGCTTCAAATGTTGGCTGCCACATCGAACCACCACGTCAACCAGCTTCTCAAATTTTGTCGAATGTGCAACTTGTTCTTTCGTAAGAAAATGAGTGAGTAGGATCAGGCACTTCACTGCAGCTCTGTTCTGAGCTCTTTTGCGAGCTAAAACATTCTGGAGTTGCTGTACAACTGTTCCACCTTTGGCTGCTCCTTTAGCTGCAAAAAGAGCTTGAGTTGCATGGATATGGAAGTCACTTCTCGCATGAGCTTTCATTTTTTCAACAGCTTTCTTCCAATTTCTGCAAGGTTGTGTGACCCACACTCCTCCAGTATGCTGCAGACCAGATTGCTTGCAAACCTTGCAAAAGGCACCATCGCTATCCTCGTCATAATAGAGCCAACTGAAATCTTTCTCCCAGCTCTTAGAGTATTTTCTCTTCGTGGATACAGAAGAGCGGTGTTTGTTTTGCTTGCTTTTCTTTGAAGGTGGAGGACTAAGGCTAGGACTAGATGCCTCGACATGCTCAGAGCTATCTGTTCTGCTATCTTCGCTATCGCTGCTATTAGCATGAGAAGAGGCTTGAGAAGTACTTGCAAAGTATGAGCGAATATCCATATTAATATGAAGAGAAATCAGCTAGTAAGGTTTCTTTTATAGAGACTTTAAGACCATGACATAATGGACTGAGTTAAAAATACTGAGAGAGAGTGGGAAAGAAGGAGGGAACTGAAGAAGTGACAAACCTACAAAGGAGAACACGTGGTGGTGTGTGATGACTTTAAGACCATGACATAATGGACTGAGTTAAAAATACTGAGAGAGAGTGGGAAAGAAGGAGGGAACTGAAGAAGTGACAAACCTACAAAGGAGAACACGTGGTGGTGTGTGATGACTTTAAGACCATGACATAATGGACTGAGTTAAAAATACTGAGAGAGAGTGGGAAAGAAGGAGGGAACTGAAGAAGTGACAAACCTACAAAGGAGAACACGTGGTGGCGTGTGATGACATCATGTCTAAGATTAGACTTGAAGACCATGACATAATGGACTGAGTTAAAAATACTGAGAGAGAGGGAGTGGGATAGAAGGAGAAACAAAAGAAGTGACAAACCTACAAAGGAGAGCACGTGGTGGTGTGTGATGTCATCGTGTCATGACACATGCTCTCCTTTTTCCAAGCAGCTACAATATCATGAGAAATATATACAGTCTAGCCATAGTTCGGTATAGCATAATGCCATTGGTAGTCAGTCAAAATAGCTATCCTCAGACATTGTAAAAGCAAAAAAAAATATGGGGGGATCTTCCCCCCAGACCCCCCTTTTACGACTTATGAACATGTTAAGAAAATATTAACAAAAATTAGGGCACCAAGTGACCAACCATTTCCACCCCCCCCCCCCCCCCCCCTAGAGAACTAGAGAAAAATTGTGTATGAAACCTGTTGTCCATGATTTTGTAAGAAAATGCATGGAATGCAACATAATTCGATTTCACAAAAGCCCACCTCCATTATACGAGTGACAAGTGACTATATCTAATCTATATATGCTGATTGCCGTAGCATGCAACTTCAGCAAATATTTAAGATGGAATGTTGTACTAAAGATTTTAGAAAAAGTGCATGCCATCATAAGTAGCAGCTATATATACAGTTAGTACTGCAAAAATACCTGTGGGTAAAACACTTTCGTACTCCACGCGGAAGCCCAGGGTGCACGTCCCCTTTCCGCACCATCCAGGCTCTCCGCCCCCCCCTTATTTTTCCATATCTCAAGTTCGCCCCCCCTTGGCAAAATTTCTGTATACAACCCTGAACTAGGCATACCTGAAGTCATATTGAACTAGGCATACCTGAAGTCATATTGAACTAGGCATACCTGAAGTCATATTGAACTAGGCATACCTGAAGTCATATTGAACTAGGCATACCTGAAGTCATATTGAACTAGTGTGTCCTCATCTAGTACACAGTACACAGTTGAGTAAAATAAAAGCTAGTATCTGCTCTTGGATTTCCCTTTAGATATCTCTAGCTCTGTAGATGTATCTAGCTATGTAGCTGGAGGCCTGCACTGGAACTAGCCAAGCTGCACCAGAACTTGGTCGACCATCCTCCCAGAGTAATTACGAGGGGTAATCAACCACTCGCCAGCTATAACTCATCACCTCCGCAGAGCAAGCCACACCTTACCAAATCAGCACGTATAGCCGAGCAGCATATATATAGCCACCAGCACACACCCTCACCAATTAACACACCCACCAGACAGACATATCCCTCAATTACCACACCCATTGGGTTATCATCACCACTCCCACATGAGGGCGAAGCACACAAGGGGTGGGGACCAGAGGAAATTCCAAACAAACTCGGACAGCAACACCGACCAAATCAAAGCATCAGACTATCACACCCTCCTTGATGACCACACCCACCTTGATGGCTGCACCCACTCACCTTGACAGCTGTATGCACCCACCTTGATGAGGACAGAGTCCGTGACTATCTGCTGTGACTCCACTACATCGACCAAAGGTTCCTTCAACGCCACTTTCCTGATGGTGCTCATGTTGAAGCCGTACACACTGTCCCACCCTAACATACAGAGGTCACATATCACATGAATTGGTATCTGGTCCACACGACATGGCTGACGTACAGTGGATCTTCTCGTCCTTGTACTTCTTGTCTTCTATGGCAGTCAGATACAGGCACGCTCGGTCGGGGAACAAGAGGCCACCTGGTCTCTATGGTAACAACACAAAGCGTGGCACATGTATATGTCTTGTGACTAGTAAGAGAGTAAGCAGCTGTACCCTCGCCGCCTGTATAAACCTGCTAAACCTGCTAAACCTGCCAGTCTGGTTCAACGCTACACAAGACAATTTCCTACTAAGGAAGGGAAGAGTGGCTCATAGAAATTCTTTCTGCTGTCACACCCACCACCTTACCAGCCACTTATCCCTGGCAAAGATGACGGTGTCCAACATTGACTCGTAAAACAAGCAGTAGCCCATCCACTCGGAGACAATCACGTCAACGTATTCCACAGGTAAGGACACCTCCTCCACCTTACCACAGATCATCGTCACAACTAGAGAAAGAAAGGGTTAATTTAATAATGGTGTGGTGCACAAACAGTTGAAGATAATCATCTGTCAGTGTCTTGACAATAGCTCTATGGGGACACACACTGGACCAACACCACACTGGGTGGAGGCAGGTTGAAGTAGGTTGACAATAGCTCTATGGGGACACACACTGGACCAACACCACACTGGGTGGAGGCAGGTTGAAGTAGGTTGACAATAGCTCTATGGGGACACACACTGGAACAACACCACAATGGGTGGAGGCAGGTTGACTAAGGCTCTATGGGGGTACACACTGGCCCAGGCAGGTTGAAGTAGGTTGACAATAGCTCTATGGGAACACACACTGGACCAACACCACACTGGGTGGAGGCAGGTTGAAGTAGGTTAACAATAGCTCTATGGGAACACACACTGGACCAACACCACACTGGGTGGAGGCAGGTTGGAGTAGGTTGACACTAGCTCTATGAGGACACACACTGGACCAACACCACACTGGGTGGAGGCAGGTTGGAGTAGGTTGACAATAGCTCTATGGGAACACACACTGGACCAACACCACACTGGGTGGAGGCAGGTTGAAGTAGGTTAACAATAGCTCTATGGGAACACACACTGGACCAACACCACACTGGGTGGAGGCAGGTTGGAGTAGGTTGACACTAGCTCTATGAGGACACACACTGGACCAACACCACACTGGGTGGAGGTAGGTTGGAGTAGGTTAACAATAGCTCTATGGGGACACACACTGGACCAACACCACACTGGGTTGAGGCAGGTTGGAGTAGGTTGACAATAGCTCTATGAGGACACACACTGGACCAACACCACACTGGGTGGAGGCAGGTTGAAGTAGGTTGACAATAGCTCTATGGGGACACACACTGGACCAGCACCACACTGGGTTGAGGCAGGTTGGAGTAGGTTGACAATAGAACACACACTGGACCAACACCACACTGGGTGGAGGCAGGTTGGAGTAGATTGACACTAGCTCTATGAGGACACACACTGGACCAACACCACACTGGGTTGGAGTAGGTTGACAATAGCTCTATGGGGACACTCACTGGACTAACACCACACTGGGTGGAGGCAGGTTGGAGTAGGTTGACCTAGCTCTATGAGGACACACACTGGCCACACTGGGTGGAGGCAGGTTGGAGTAGGTTGACACTAGCTCTATGAGGACACACACTGGACCAACACCACACTGGGTTGGAGTAGGTTGACAATAGCTCTATGGGGACACTCACTGGACTAACACCACACTGGGTGGAGGCAGGTTGGAGTAGGTTGACCTAGCTCTATGAGGACACACACTGGACCAACACCACACTGGGTGGAGGCAGGTTGGAGTAGGTTGACAATAGCTCTATGGGGACACACACTGGACGAACACCACACTGGGTTGGAGTAGGTTGACAATAGCTCTATGGGGGCACTCACTGGCACAACACCGCTAGGTTGAGACATGCTACCTGAGTCCAGTTGGTTGTCAGCGACAATGGCCTTTGCATGTTCTATGATGCTGGAGCAATCAATCTGTCAAGTGATTAGAAAGATATACATACACACACACACATATGTACATATATACACAGATATGTACATACATATTTATACATATGTGATAGGATCTGAGAAAAGGGGGCTTATGTACAAAATTAAAAAAACTGAGAAAGAACAAAGCAATGCCTATATTTTGGAACTCAAATCATCACTTATTTCCATTCAGAAGAAAAGTTATGAAAGCCTGAATGCTAGAGGCTTGAAGCATTCATTTTGAGAAAAACGTGTTTTAAATTTTAAACACGTTGTTTTGGTAATTTCCGTGCACCTCCGTGCATGACTGTCGAGGTGTGAACTCGTGCAAATTGGGAGAAAGAAGACTAGCAAGGCTGAGCTGCTACGCTAAGGTGGAAAAGAAACTGTTCTTTGCTGATAGGACAACGCGCTGTTCTTGGATGAAGCTTGTGCAACAGAAAAGGTAACTTTTAGACATTTGGATCAATGGAAGTACAAGGATAAAAGTAAGTGAAAACAGATTAGAGTTAGCTCTCTAATGACGTCAGAATAGCCATAAAGGTCTCTAAGTGTAGGATAGATATAGATGTCTGCTATAATAACAAAGTAAAACAATTGATTGTTTGTTAGGGCAGGATCTGCTGTTCTGTCCGGTTTTCTTGCAGGTTCGACACACCCTAGCATGCTTTGCTGGAAGGCTGTTACTGGCTGTGATGGCATTTCCAGGATCACGGGTTGCTTGCCTGCCGACTGGTTTGGGAACTGTTGGAAAAGGGCAAGTAATAGTAATATTACTGTCATTCTTGGGCAGAAGGGGCCGATTTGATCGTGCAAATACCACTGTCGTTCAGGAGACAAGCCGTTTGGTTGAATGATGGAAGGAAGCTCACTCCCATCAGGCATCCAAGGTGACTTCAAGATGTGGCCAACGATGAACCTGATCTTCACTGATGGAGAATGCCTGTAACTGACCAAGAAGGACCATATCCAGTTCATTATGGGATAGTTCCAGACAGCGTCCTCGTGCTTGCGACACACGCTCATTGGTGAACTGGATGGAGCACTCTTTGCCATTCAACTGTGAGCAGCCACAGCCACTAGTCATAAACTTGGTTACTAGCTCTTCTTCTTGAGTGTCCACGTCTCGAACGTCAAAATCCACTGATGAAACTGCATCATTGCTTCCTGGACCTGTTCGTCATTGGTCAGCTCTCGAACGTCCTCCAGATCATCATCACTCTCTTCACTCCCTTCAGTTTCACTATGAGGTGGCCCAAGTCTGTCAGCATCAACCACATAATTACCTACAAATAAATGCATCCATTAATTATTTCTTATTCTTTTGTATTGTCTAGTAGTGTATGTATTATGTATTATACCTGCTTGTTCGTTCGCTGAGACACTGTCACTATCACAACCATAGTTTGAGGTAAAATAGTCATCAATGACTTATAGGAGAGAATACTGGTCTCCAGGAGAGAATACTGGTCTCCAGGAGAGAATTTCATTAAGCAATTAATGGCTTTTGCAGCTTCCTGTACACTTGATGAAGCCATTCCTTTAGTTTGTTAGATCCTATCACATATATGTATGTATATTACATCCATACATATGTACATGAATCCATACATATGTACATGCATACATACATATGTACATACATACATATGTACACACATCCATACATATGTACACACATACATATGTACACACATCCATACATATGTACACACATCCATACATATGTACGTACATACATATGTACACACATCCATACATATGTACACACATCCATACATATGTACACACATACATATGTACATCCATACATATGTACACACATACATATGCACACACATCCATACACATGTACATACATCCATACACATGTACACACATACATACATATGTACATACATACATATGTACACACATCCATACATATGTACACACATCCATACATATGTACACACATCCATACATATGTACACATACATATGTACACACATACATACATATGTATATATTTGTATATTTACACACATCCATACACATGTACACACATCCATACACATGTACACACATACATATGTACACACATCCATACATATGTACACACATCCATACATATGTACACACATCCATACATATGTACACACATCCATACATATGTACACACATACATATGTACACACATCCATACATATGTACACACATCCATACATATGTACACACATCCATACATATGTACACACATACATATGTACACACACACATACATATGTACACACACACATACATATGTACACACATCCATACATATGTACACACATACATATGTACACACATCCATACATATGTACACACATCCATACATATGTACACACATCCATACATATGTACACACATACATATGTACACACACACATACATATGTACACACATACATATGTACACACATCCATACATATGTATATATTTGTATATGTACATATACACAACAGGAAGGAAATAGAGATGATAGATAATGTGCCTCCTCCCGCCCAGGTAGGTTTAGGCAGGTCATGCCAGCGTAGAATTCTGTGGGAGTATCAAGATGGAGGTGGGACACACAACACAAAGTTTAGCTACAACCATCTTCTCACTTGGCACAGTTGATGTCAGACCCCCTGGAAGTGGTTTCAATTTTGGTTGTTTATAATAGACGCAGGGCAATCTGACCTTGTGAACCTGAAATGCCACCGACAATCTGACCTTGTGAACCTGAAATGCCACCGACAATCTGACCTTGTGAACCTGAAATGCCACAAATAATCTGGCCAAGCAGTTGATTCAACTCATTCCGCTGCATTGGACCAATCAAAATGCTCAACTCTAGCCTGTAATAAACATCATCAGCTGTTCAGTTTGTCTTAAAATATGATGTTGCAGATGAGGAGAAACTCGCTGGAGCCATTGAGGAGCTCTTATGGACATTATGGAGCCATTGAGGAGCTCCCTCAGCTTATGGACATTATTACAAGGATATCAGGGAGAAGGAGCGTGCCTGGAGGGAGCTAGTAGTTCGGGTGACGGTGGAAACAACTAGAGCCATTTAGCAGCTGGGTGGTCCTGTGCTACAAGCTAGTATCATCTGGAAGTTGATGTAGCTGGTCAGCTGGCAACGTCGGTCGTCTAGGAGCTGATGTAGCTCTAGTTGTGCTGCTCACAAACATGCAATAGTGTGTAGATGTGTACTCCAACTTCAACTGCTCTCCATCGACGGTGAAGTCGAAGTCAAAGTTCAACACTGTTTATTCAACGCCATTACTATGAACCGTGCAACGGATGTGCAAGAGATTGAAGAACAACAAGCACCCAACACGCTACCTTCACAACACACCACCTTCACAACACACCACCTTCACAACACACTACTTTCACAACACACTACCTTCACAACACACTACTTTCACAACACACTACCTTCACAACACGCCACCTTCACAACATGCCACCTTCACAACACACTACCTTCACAACACGCCACCTTCACAACCCTCACAACACACCACGTTCACAACACGCCACCTTCACAACACACCACCTTCACACAAAACACACTACCTTCACACAAAACACACCACCTTCACAACACACTACCTTCACAACACACTACCTTCACAACACACTACCTTCACAACACACTACCTTCACAACACACTACCTTCACAACACACTACCTTCACAACACACTACCTTCACAACACACTACCTTCACAACACACCACCTTCACAACATGCCACCTTCACAACACACTACCTTCACACCTTCACAACACGCCACCTTCACAACCCTCACAACACACCACGTTCACAACACGCCACCTTCACAACACACCACCTTCACACAAAACACACTACCTTCACACAAAACACACTACCTTCACACAAAACACACCACCTTCACAACACACTACCTTCACAACACACCACCTTCACAACACACCACCTTCACAACACACCACCTTCCTAGACATTGATTGAAAACCTGCCTGAAGTCCCCCAACCATTCAGACAGTGGCCTTCTATAGCTTGTGTCCAGCATTAACTCCATCTGGTGGCTTGGAGAGCAGGTAATTTACTCTTCAATATGGCCACAGGATGGGTGTGGCTATGAGTGAAACCACAGGATGGGTGTGGTTATGAGTGAAACCGCAGGATGGGCATGGTTATGAGTGAAACCGCAGGATGGGCGTGGTTATGAGTGAAACCGCAGGATGGGCGTGGTTATGAGCGAAAGTGAACTAAAAAAGGAGTGCGGCTTTGGATCTCCACTACTCGGGGACCAACACCAGCTGCATGCAGAATGGAGGAACTGAGACTCCCGCCATCTTGTTGGACAGCCACCATCAGCACGTACTAACTAGAGCTCTCCGCCATCAGGCAAGTCACTTCACACAAACTACACCCACAAATCTGCCGCCAGTCCAAAATTTTGACCCCCCTCCCCCCACCCGTGTTCCCTCTTACCCCATACACATGCTTGGCTCCAGCCCGGGCAGCAAACATGGAGAGGATACCTGTTCCACACCCCACGTCCAAGACAACCTTCCCCTTGAACAAATGCTTGTTGTGATACATGGCGTTCCTGTAGGTCAAAGTTCGCACCTGATCTTTCAACATCTCCTCATGGATACCTGAGTGGGTGTGGCACTGTCAAGAACCATTAAAGTGTGCACCTATTGGAAATACTTAACCCACCGAAATGAGAGTAGGAATCAAAATAATAATCTCTGCTGGTCTTTGTATCGATGGAGGATGAGGAGGGGGCTTCAGAAGGGAGGTCGAGTGACTTCACATCGGCCCCTTTGGAGCTCATCAATCCAGGAGGTGTGGCTAGCCCCTCCTTCTCCGTACATAGCTTCTTAGGCCCAGGCTCTTGCATGGAGCAGTCATCTGTTGACTCGACCTAGAAAACAGAGAATATCAAAGCAGAGAATATCAAAGCAGAGAATATCAAAGCAATTTGAGCTAACAGTTACAAACTTCATTATTGGACAACACATCACAAGACACTACAGCAGCAATACAAAGGGCACACTGCCCGCCCGCCCACACACTGCTTATCAAACACACTTTGTTGCACCGAATTTACGTTCAAGCTCCCCAAGTAAGCACAAAATCTAAATTGGTGGCATATATCAGCAGCTAGATATTGCGGAGGCAATCCTCAATGCATGCATGACGGAGCTGCTTGAAATTTCGAAACTCAAAATACATTTGACTACCCACAGAATATTTGAAGGTGCAAGAACTTAAAAGAAGAGCGGGTCAGCTTCCCTTCTGGACACATCTCTTAGCACTGCTCAACTTCCTTATTGGCTAGCTCTGCCTCTACGTTTTGTACAGACAGATATTTATAAATATTCTAACTTGGACGCCAAAGGCAATCTCTCTGGCTTTCGGAGCAACTGACTGATGAAGTAGCGTCTAAGCCAAACAGTTAGCATGTGACAAGTGGGTGCAGCTCTCACTTTCATCTTCCTAACTCATGAGAACAAAGTATCATTATTAGAAACTTGTCTCTGCCTACAATGATTGCTAATTACTTGCTTCTCCCCCCTGCTGGTGGGTGCTAGTCTCCTGTAATAATGATTTGCTTCTCCCCCTGCTGGTGGGTGCTAGTCTCTTGTAATAATGATTTTCTTCTCCCCCTGCTGGTGGGTGCTATTCTCCTGTAAAAATGATTTGCTTCTCCCCCTGCTGGTGGGTGCTAGTCTCCTGTAAAAATTATTTGCTTCTTCCCCTGCTGGTGGGTGCTAGTCTCCTGTAATAATGATTTGCTTCTCCCCCTGCTGGTGGGTGCTAGTCTCCTGTAACTCTTACCAAATGCTATTCTAGAAAAAGGTCTGGAACAACTGTCTTGGAAACTGTTACCAAGGTTTTTGCTCTCCACTACATAGCAGCACGGGTGTGTGGCAGCATATTTTGAATTAAAATTAACAGTCGCAACTGAAAACACCCAGGGCGAGTGCCTTGGGGCATCGTGCATTCGAAATTAACCTGCTTTGGAGAACAAATCCTTTCAACTGAAATGCTGGCTATAACAACAAAGAAACTGTCGGAGAGAACTCTACGCAACATTTCATGATAATCAGCTGAAAATTATCATACAAATCTTTGGTCGGCAGTTATCCATGCTTACCCTTAGCGCAGGATTTGGGTCTGTCTACACAAGTAGGCAGGTGTGCAAATCCATTCCACAGAGTAAAGCCTGTGCTAGAAATGCAAGCATCTTTAAGCATGACGATACTAGGGAGGTTCGTGTCAATAAAGAAGATTGGTCAGTGACCTCCATTTAATTTTATATCAGTTGTGTTACAAACTAGCCTCAACTTGACAGTAAGCAGAGGTTCTTGTCATCTGTTTTTTATGTTGTCTTCCACTAAAGGAGCTAGTCTGACATTAACAGTACCCCAGCACATCTGTTAAGCATAAATACTCCATATACATACAAGACAACTGCGACATTGATGCTACAACTGAAGGGAGTGAGCCGTAGGATATGGTAAAGGATATGGTAAAGGATATCACACGAACACAAATCACACTAACACAAATCACGAAGCTTTGCAAGCTTACCTTAGGTTCCGTAGATGCAAGTGATGTGGAAGTGTCCATACAGTAAGAAGACGCCATCCGACCAAACTAGACAGAATGTACTACGGAGTGCTCAGAGGAAGTTTTAACACTAGCTACACCACGTGTACAGCCGAAAGCTAGGATGAGGGAGATATAAAGCGCGGGCCAGGCGCCTGACGAAAGTGGGCATGGCTGGGACGAAACTGGGCATGCGCACAGACTGAAAAGGCGAGACTTCTGAAAAATGTGGTTTACCATTTAAATGTTCATGCTAAGCCTATGGTCCTGATTAAGTACCAATGCAGTTTGCAGTAATTTTGTTTTGCCATATATGTTATTTTAGAACTGCATGAAGTGAAATCATTCCCCAAATCAAAACGAGCGTATTCGTATTAGGCGCTAAAACATGACGGATTAGGCAAGCGTGGGTGTGATTTTTTATTTATTCACACCCACGCTTTCTTCGTCACGTTCCGCGGAATTGTTTTCATGTTATTATTATTATTATTATTTGACATTGAGCATACAGGCACAAAAACTAGAGAAGAGAGTCAGTGACATGGCAACTGTTGAAGGACAATCACCAACTTTGGTGAAGCCTGTGTAGAGTAAATATAAGGATGATGAATTATAAAGCTTATAAAGCAGGATGAACAAGGACAAATATATAAAGTGGAAAGTGAAGGAATATCACAATCAAAGTTAGCTATAAAATGGGTCCAGAGGAAAGTTATGATGCGGTTTTTGATGCACGGGTAGGAAAGTGATAGATCCATGAGACTGAGGCAAGTGCATTCCAAAGGAGAACAGACTCTGTTAAAATATAAGTGGTGTGTTGATGTAGTCCCACTGAAGTTGTTTAGATGGAGGTCCTTGTGGAGGAGGAGACAAACGAAATGTGAGAGTTCACATCAAGGTTATCTGGGGACTCTTTCAAGTATGATCAAGAACATGATGTCATGAAGTTCCAACATGTGATTATCTAGATGTGGTCGCCCCAGTTGTAACGCAGAACAATTGCTTGTGGGAAAAGCGATAATTTGATTAGGAAAGTCTTTCCCGCTTCAAAGTCTGCCACGATCTTCCATTTACTGAAGAATATGTTTCAGAGAAAGTCAAATCTTGGACACAGGAAATAGTTCGGTTGGCGGATATTGCCATCACTCAGCCACATGCTACGTATGCTGCCTTTGTCCATGGCCTCACCAGCAAATGGACCTACCTCTCCCGGACTATTCCAGATATCCACACTCTTTTACAACCTCTCGAGGATGCCAGTCACATGAAATTTATCCCATCCTTGACAGGCTTCCCCACATGCTCCAGACTCACTCGGTTTGCTCTTCCTGTTAGGCTGGGTGGTCTGGGGTTGGTGAACCCTGCAGCAACATCAGATCACCAGTTTAGTGCCTCAAAAAATCTGACAGCACTATTAGTCGTCCTTATTGTCTCCCGACATCATGAAGATGAGGTGGGTTCTTTGGACGCACATGATATTACAAAAATGAAGAAGAAGAAAAAATAAGAGATGAAAATCGCCAAACGTCAAAATGACCAGGCCCAAATAATCTACTCTCAACTATCCCCACAGTTGAAGCGATGTATTGACTTAGCAGTGGAGTGTGGGTCTTCATCCTGGTTATCTGTATTACCTCTTAGTGACCATGGTTTTCACTTACGCAAGAGTGAATTCCGTGATGCCTTGTGCCTACGCTATGGCTGGTCGCTGTCTAACACACCAAGATTCTGCAACTGTGGCCACATTTTCTCCCCAATGGTCTGTCACATGGGCAGTTTTCCCACCCTACATCATAATGAGATTCATAACATAACTGCTTCCTTATTAACTGAAGTTTGCTCTGTTAAACCATGCCTGCAACCCTTGTCTGGTGAGCACATGAGATTGGCCTCTGCTAACACAGATGATGGGGCAAGATTGGATATACGTGCAAGGGGTTTCTGGAACTCTCAGCAGGACGCCTATTTTGATGTAAGGGTATTCCACCCAAACTGTCCTAGCAACCGTTCTGGAAATCTGTCAGCTGTATATATATAAGAGGCATGAGGCAGAGAAGAAAAGAGCATATGGACAAAGAGTACACGATGTGGAGCAGGGTGTGTTTACACCATTGCTATTTTCTACTTCTGGTGGCATTGGGAGAGAAGGGAAATCTTTCTACAAGCGATTAGCTGATATGCAGTCATTGAAGCAGGATGTGCCATATTAAAAAATTATGGGATTGTTAAGGTGCAAGCTCTCTTTTGCCATATTGAGATCAGCAGTGATGTGCATCCGTGGGAGTAGATCATCCAAACATTATGCCATTAAGGACGCTGATATAGCTCTTGTGCATTCCGAGAGCTGTATCCCAGCTGAAGTGGAACTGTAATAGTGTATGCATATGTAATGATTAACATTCCACCCACCACCCCCGTTAAAAAATAAAAAACCCGGGGAGCAAATGTAAAAAAAAAATCTTCCAGTTCATAAGCATTCAAGCATTATAACAAGCGTGATGTAGTGTCAATATATTAATTTATATTAATTAATGTAATAGGAATTTTTTTCACTCTATTTGGTTGCAGTTGTGTGCAGGTGGTAATATCTAACTCTGTGTCTCTAACTGTGTGTGTGTGTGTGTGTGTGTAGGTGGTAATATCTAACTGTGTGTGTGTGTGTGTGTGTGTGTGCAGGTGGTAATACCTAACTTTGTGTGTGTGTGTGCAGGTATCTAACGGTGTGTGTATGTGTGTGTGTGTGCAGGTGGTAATACCTAACTGTGTGTGTGTGTGTGTGTGCAGGTGGTAATATCTAACTGTGTGTGTGTGTGTGTGTGTGCAGGTGGTATACCTAACTGTGTGTGTGTGTGTGTGTGTGCAGGTGGTAATATCTAACTGTGTGTGTGTGTGCAGGTATCTAACGGTGTGTGTGTGTGTGTGTGTGCAGGTATCTAACGGTGTGTGTGTGTGTGTGTGTGTGTGCAGGTGGTAATACCTAACTGTGTGTGTGTGTGTGTGTGCAGGTATCTAACTGTGTGTGTGTTGTGTGTGCAGGTGGTAATACCTAACTGTGTGTGTGTGTGTCAGTGTTGCCATAGTGTTGGATTTTATACAAACTGTTTGGATTTTTGACCCTTAAATTTTCTGTGGATTTTATCAATAAATGTTTGGATTTTTCATCATTAGAAAAATTTTTGACATTTCATGCATATCAGACCATGTGCAGCCTATTTCAAAACCACTCTCTGTGGTATTAGCTGAGTGTGGTCATTTTTTGGTCGCTTGGTCTGTGCAGGAATATTCCGTGTTATTATGTGGTCACCTGGTCTGTGCATGCACTGTCCTGTGTTCACCCAGGTCTGTGCAGGAATATGCCTGCAGAGCCAGAACCCTTTGATCTATGTGCATGCTCATTCATGAGCTGTCTGGTTGGGTATTGATTTGTGCAAGAGTTAGAATCTTTCACAGTGAGTGTCAGAGAGAGTTAGCTATGGCATCTTCAGAACCCAGTACTTCAAGGTTACTAGAAGAAGATTCTTCAGATATGGATTCTGACTCTGATAATGAGGTTTCACAAAATTAATTGACATTGACAGTCAAATCTCTACATCTATCAGGTCTTCTAAGTCTGCAAAAAAGCGATTGTGTCTATCGTAGACAGAATGCAAAGACTTTCCCATGGGCCACAACTTCGAGAAAGGGATCTTCTTTTGCCTTCTGTATGAAGTGCTCTCGTGATATAAACCTTGGAAGAGGTCATACTAGAGATCTCAAGAGACATCAGGAAACGAAATTACACAAACACTCAGAAAAAGATGGTGTGGGTGTACTGCCTCTACAGTCCTACTTTGGGCCAATAAGAGAGGAGTCTGTAATCCGTGCAGAAGTACTCTTCGCATATTTCCTTGGAGAGCACCATCTTGCCTTTCAAGGAGATCATTGTACCAAACTATTCAAGTTGATGTTTCCTGATTCTTCTATTGCTAAAGACTTTAAGTGCAGTTGTACTAAAGCAACAGCTGTGTTGAAAGTTATTGCCCAGGTTTGTTGGAAAACCATTTCCGCAGCAGTTAGAGAGACTAAATACTTCAGCCTCCAAACTGATGAGACAACTGATATTACCGTTACACAATTATGCTTCGATTCTTCGATAACACCCAAGGACAGGTGAGATGTGTCTTCTTTGCCCTAGAGAGTGTAGAGAGGGCAACTGCAGAGCTGCTTATTTAATGCAATCGATAAGCATTTTCAAGAATCTACTAACCTCCTTTATGATAATCTTGTCGGATTAGGTACAGATGGGGCCGTGGTAATGTTGGGAGCACGAAATTCAGTGATGTCACGGTTACGATGTAAGCAGCCAGCTTTAGTTGCTCTTCATTGTCATTGTCAGATAGCATACTAATAGCAAATGAGGCCTGCAAAGTCTTGCCTGATGAATTGGAAATGTGACAACTGATGTATGGTATTATTTCCAGAAGAGCCCAAGGAGGCTACGACAGTTTCAGAGTTTTGTGGAATGCAAGCCACACAAGTTGTTAAAAGTATGCCAAACATGATGGCTCAGCCTTGAAGCTTGTGTAAATCATCTTATCGAGCAATATGAAGCCTTACTCTCTAAGCAGGCAGTAGTGAGAAGAGTAAAAATTGTACTTGAAAAGCGTCTAAGCTCTTTCTATGTTCTGCATTACCAATTGTTAATAATTTCAACAGGTACATGCTGCAGCAATCTCCAATTCTTCATGTTCCCTACCAAGAGCTCGATGGCTAAATATGAAAATTTCTGTTGCGGTTCATGAAATCTGAGTATGTGTGTGTTGCTGAACATGTTTCACAAGTGTGTATTGATAACTCAGAAGAGTATCTCCCTTTACACGAAGTTTTCGTAGGTCACAACACACTATCATACCTTGAAGAAGAGGATGGATTATCATCTGAAGATGTGAGAAAATTTAGGGAGACTATCCAAGCTTGGTGGATTGCTGCAGAAGGGAGCTGTCAAACGAACTATGAGTCACAAGTTACTCTCCAATCTCAAATGGCTTCAACCAGGCTTACAACAATACAGTATGGCTGGTCAGGTGCTTGCTGCAGCAGAGTGTGTTCCTCAGGTAGTTCAAGTTGGTGACAAACCCAGCCTTCAAGAGGAATTTATGGATTTCTGCATGTCGCCATTACCTCCTAAAGTCACGGCCATCACAGAGGTGTATAAGTATTGGCATGCAATCAGCCAAATCAAAGACTGCTTGGAAACTGAGTATCACTACTCCAATTGGCAAAACTTGCAAAAGCCATTCTAGTTATACCCCATGGCAATGCTGATACTGAACATTTTATTCAGCCACATTGGTCTCAACAAAACGAAGCACAGAAACAGACTAGGAATTTCTACATTAAATTCACTTAACAGTGCAATTCAATGTTCCTCAAAAATGCTATGAATTTAAGCCGAACACTGAACTATTAAAGACATGTGTAAATGCTATGAACACACTTTAGTATGTTATTTCTCATGAAATTGTTGTTTGGATTTTGTTTGGATTTTTTGTTGCCAATTTTTTTTGATAACACAGGCGAGTAATTTGGAAATTACCAAAAAAATTATGGCAACACTGATGTGTGCAGGTGGTAATATCTAACTGTATGTGTGTGTGTGTGTGTGCAGGTGGTAATACCTAACTGTGTATGTGTGTGTGTGTGCAGGTGGTAATATCTAACTGTGTGTGTGTGTGTGTGTGTATGTGTGTAGGTACCTAACTGTGTGTGTGTGCAGGTGTATGTGTAGGTGTGTATGTGTGTGTGTGTGTACAGGTGTAACTGTGAAAGGGACACCTTCTTTAGAACATGAGGGAATCCGTTGCTATTGGTATTTATTGTTCCCAACCATAGACACCATTCGGTTCTATTTCCACCAATAATTTATAAGATGTGAGGTAGTTGTCAAAGTAGATGTGCTAATTTTTGTGTTGAGATTCTGGGTAAAGTAATGCACCACACCTGGGCCCAGGCCCTCTTCTGCTTGACTATCCTTCCTTCTAGTAAATTGAACAACATATCCATCAGCATTCACCCGGCACCCAAGCCTTGATGCTTCTCCTGGTGGGCTTCATCGGAAGGCACTGTTTTAGGACGATCGTCCCTGAAATTTGTCATTGCCTCATCCACAGCAATTTCCTTACGAGGGCAATACCTTCTCCAAACATTTTTATAAAGTAAGGTAATTGGTCTCACTTTACTAAGTACCAAGTTAATCATAATGTAGCTAATTCTTGAGGCTATTTTAGTGTTGTCTACAAAATGCAGATAGCGTGAGATTCCTCGGAATCCATCACGGCTGATGGTCAGTAATTGGTGAAAAACAAAAAGAATCCGCCTCCAATAATCTGCCTGGGTGGAAGGTGGTTTATTCCATCAATACAGAAGCCTAAATAACCTTTAATTTCTTGCTGTGTTACCTTATTCCAACTTCTGAACTTTTCTATATACCATTACCTCTTCTGCGTGTTTGTCACTATACCATCCACCACATCATCAGTAGAGAAAAGTGCAAAACATGTACAAGGTGACTCGGGAGTTGCTATGGTTGATCCAATAGGTGAAGAAGATGGGCTTGATATATGAAATTTGTTGTCCAAGAGGTGGGAAATTCATCCATGATGTTGATAGCACTGCAGGCCCAGAGCTGGATGCTGACAACACTGGAAGGGAATGTGTTGTGGATGGAGGTTCAAGGAAGCCAAAGATGACTCTAAAGAGACAAGAATTTAGTACATCACTCTGATATGAACACATTATTCTCGTTTTCTTTTCACCTTTGCTAGTGCACCCTCCATAGCATGACTTACTCTGGTGGTAATAGGGACTGGATGGGAGTCTTATTTAATGATGTAGGAAGGCTCGAAGATACTAAAGGCTGCATCTACAGATGTTTGTCATTTTATGCACCTTGCCATATATATATATATACTTGATTCCACTTTGATTACATACCTATGGGCAGCTTTGTAACCTACAGTATATTCGACCAGTTATAAGCTAATTTTGGGTTAGAGGGATGACTCGAATATGTGTCAGTTGCCATTCGTAGCACATGTGTGGATGACACGAATGTGCATCAGGCGCCTTAATAGAAAGCAGGAAGTTGTGGCTTCCTCTAGCTACGATGACTTGCTAGCACTTCTCAATCAGGAACCACAACTTGAACCATTTCAGGCAGTCGAATTTTGAAGTACCCGCACTTTGGCTGCATGCAACTTTAGCATAGTTATGCAACTTTTGCAACTTTTACCAAAAGAGAGGTATATAGCTATATCAAGTTCATTACAGTGAAGTGTATGGAGCTCCGAAGTCAGTCACAAGGTTACGAGACCACATTTTTCATACCTAGTTCCCCTCTCCACCTTAATCAACTGATAAGACATCAATCGTAGTAGCAATTGCTCCTTCAGCGATATTCTAGACAACAGCAAGAATTCCCTGAGGTTCCTTTACCCTGTCTATCCATCGTAGATGAGAGCAAGAGAAAACATCTCTGACAAAATTAAGAGATTCTGTTCCAAGCATATTATATCAAGCTGCAAGTTGAGATGGAACAGTCATCTTTACTTTAAAGGTCCAATCTAAACTGATAGCTACTCTAGAGGATGTTACCCATTTCTGGAAGAAGATCGTTACCAATGCAACTGTTCTTTCTCCTGAAAGCTGGCACCAATGCCTTTCCTACAGATTGAAGTTGGAGCCAAGTGCCGATTCTGCAGCTCCCCTACACTGACTACCTCACATGTTCTCAATGGCTGTCGCGTGGCTCTGAACAAAGAAGGGTACACCTGGAGGCATGATTCATCTTGTCTCACCTGGTGAAAGAAGTAGGAGTAATCTTGCCTAAAGACACAAAGCTCTTTGCAGACATTGAAGAGTAGGTCTGAGACCAGCCACTATCCCACTGGATATTCCCTCCATCCTGATCTAGTCATTATTGACCAGGGGAAGTTTGTGCATCTCACTGTTCCAAATAGGTCTTGTTCAGGACTGGAGAATGCCAGGTCCAAGAAAACTGAGCAAGGAAGAGTGTCACTCCTTGTTCAGTAATGGAGAATGTCAGGTCCAAGAAAACTGAACAAGGAAGAGTGTCACTCCAAATAGGTCTTGTCAGGACTGGAGAATGTCAGGTCCAAGAAAACGAGTGTCACTCCAAATAGGTCTTGTTCAGTACTGGAGAATGGCAGGTCAAGAAAACTGAAGAAGGAAGAGTATCACTGTCTTTTTTTAGATATGCTGGACTTCGAGTATTGAACAATACCTTTTAAATTGGATCTATGGGCCACTTCACCACCACATCTACTAATGCCCTAATTGACGTCCTTCCAATAGAACACAATGAGCTATTCCTACTCATCCTTGTGAAGACCTCTCTAACAGCAATATCCTGCTCTCAGTAAATATTTTCCTCTCACATGATTCTAGAATGGAATCAATATCTTATTCTCCTCTGCCTGATATTGTGTCCTCTATGTCATTGTAGTTCTTCACCCACTCTTTGTTCTTGCCATGCACATTTCTGCATTTCCATTCATGGATATACTTTATGGCAAAAATAAAGTTGGTTTTTCTCTCAAGGTTAGTCAGCTATATGGCCAATGAATAGTGCAATATCGTAAATCTAGAATACTTAATGCTTATATATACAGTCGCTGGTTAGACTGTGAATTTCATTATATTTACAACATGGTATTTGCTCAACTAAAACAATTGTGGTTTGCCCATATTTTTCAGGGCTGTACATAGTTACATGATTTTGTGTGAAATATATTTAAGCATGGTATATTGAGCTGAGCTACATCAATCAAACAAAACCAGCAAAGATTGCCTACACCGAAAATCTCATTCATCAGTTTACTATATATAATAATAGATGTAGTAAAACCATGGAAACAGTGCATCTGTTATGCTATATACACGTCAAAAAGCATCAAAATATATTATTATGAAACTTTGATAATGATGTGAAAAAATACAATGGTTATATGCTTGAGTTAGGGTAGTTATAGCTGGTAAGCATTAAATTTCTAACTCCTCCTGTTGTGAACCAAGGCCATGCTAGTTCTGGTAAGAGGGCACTGAACTCATCTACCCAAGCAGTCTACCTACCCCACAATACAAAAAAAGGTCTATTGATGACCATACAGATTCTTCTATCAAGCATTCATCCAAGAAATGGATTAGACCATTGAGAGTTGAAGCCTCGTTAACTAAGCTTAGAGAAACAATTACTAGAGCATTACCAAGCAGGTATTGATGAACCAGGATTGCCCTGGTTGTGTATACAGGTAGCTCAACAAATATGAACAAATATGTAACCCAAAGTCAAGCTTTTGTCATTTTATTTCATATTCAATTAAACAATTAAATTGTCGTTAGCTTTTTAGTTGATCATTAATTATTTTTGTATTTTTGAAATTAACTAACAATAAAATAACAACAAATATAATTACAAGTTGGTACAAAAATACCAAAAATATATAACAAGCTGTAAATTTTATAATAATCAATTACAAAAATACCAAAATACCAAAATAATAAATACATAGATGAATAACTAAAAAGCTAGCGACAAGCTCGACTCCCAACCGACCCCTAAACAGCAAGGCATTCTCCCGCTGTACTACAACTGGGAGATGCTGAAGGAGGTGAGCATGGGCATTCACCTACCCAGTTCTTTTTGTAATTGATATATAGTAGTAGTATAATATATATAGTAAATATATAGGGAGTAATTATATGAGCTTCTAATTGTTGTGCATATTAAACTATAATTATTATATAGATTGATTTGTTTATATGTTTGCTTATTTTGTCGTCAACATTTTATTATTGTTGTTATTATTATATTTGTAATTATTACTGTTACATTGCATTTTTGAAGATACTGTAATTTTTTTTTCAATTGTCTTTAAAATAAGCTTTGACATACTTCAATCTGATGTCTGCTCACTTTTGAAGTTTTTCATGAGTAATATTGTTTGATCCTGATATTCTACAATCCCATGATGATGTCACAGCTGTTGATTACCAATCCCACACAGTAATCAGGTTTGTGACGGGACTGGAATTAAAAAGCAATATTTTACCTGTGTATGAGATCTTTATGTTGTTGCAATCTCAAAACTGTTAAACAAGTTTCCATTTACTGATAGTGTATCAAAAGGAGTTACCACTCTTGGATCTCTTCATCACTCTATTTCTTCTTATTCACTCTTGCTCAATTGACATCAAGGAACTCGATGATTTATATATGGAGCTTCAAGACTTTGGTTAATAGCCACTGCCACGATTCCACTGCACTGAGTGTGCAGCTATTGAACACTATTGGGATGCAATGTCAAAGATGAACCTTGTGATATATAAAGATTTGGAGATCTGCCACAGCTAGCAAAGATTTTGCCACATTAATATGCAGACCCTGAGAGGTTACTTAGCACAACAGATGGAGCAAAGAAAGCACCTCGATCTTTCTACAATATGTCAATATTGCTTGCCTTGCTTTGACAATGAACATATGATGTCAAAAGAGATGCTGACAAGCCACCAGGATCAGTCTTTTACAAAGAGGAGCAGCAACTGCTACCAATGCCTCTGAAGATTCGGATATGGATCACAATATATTTTTTTATTGGCAGTAGCTATATATATTGTTTTTTTTAATGTCTATAATTATTTTGTCCAGATAAATCCTGTAACTTGTATATATATACCTGAATAGGGTTGTCAAGCCTGCACAGGAAGGCCTTGGTGGAGTTTTATATTCATACATTTCTTTTCTAATTTAACTCCATTATGCTATATAACTGACCAACATAGTTGCATGCTGGTCATTGACTTATGTCATTCATTGACTCTGACAAATCTACATCATCCACTACACATAAATGTCGATTTCCCCCCAAATAATCTAATTAGACTATTAAAGTGATTTCCTGAACTTGTACTGTGGCATAACAGAAAGTTGTAAGTACTAAACTTTGTTTGGGAAGATCTGGTTAAACTTGGACACTAGGTTGTACCTATTTGGTCAAGAAGGTCTACTTGCAGCACAATTCCTGATGCTCAGAAGCACAAAATTAGGCTAACATACTCTGCCAAGGTAGCGACACAGGCAAATTTGGAAGAATCAAACTCACTAGTGCGTAATGTCTTCCTAAAACACCAGTAATATCTCCCTGACACTCTACACTTGAGTATGTCCACCTGGGATACTCTACACTTCAGTAATATCATCTTAGGACACTCTACACTTGAGTAATGTCCCCCTACACTTCAGTAATGTCCCACTAGGACATCCTATACTTCAGTAATATCACCTTGGGGCTCTCTACATTTCAGTAATTTACAAATAATCCCAGTCACTGAGAATCATCAAGTTGTTGCATTGCCAAGAGAGCAATTTCCACAATGGCTGCTTCATAAAATTTGTTCTGGACATTAACTCATCATGTGGGCAAATGTAACACTCTTAGAAAATTATCAAGGAAGGTCGGGAATTCTGCAAAGACAATAACCATAATTTCTTACAATTAACCTCCTCAATAATCAACTTGAAATTGTACTCTCTCGACATTTCGACTAGATGCTGTAGCCTTATTCCTGATGAAGGCTTGAGCATCTTGTCGAAACATCGAGAGAGTACAATTTCAAGTTGATTATTGAGAAGGTTATTCTAGTGTTATTTTGTCAACTGAGAGTTCATTGAGATCTTAAATCTCCTCCTCTGTATGTTTCACTTGCTTCTGGCTCGTCACTCCTCTTGATGTCCATTCCCCCCTTCTCTAGACAATCAAAGAGATGCCGCTTCATTTGTTCTTTGTCAAAACAATAATTCTCAGGCTCGTTTCCGCACACCAAGGCTGTAGCAAATGGAAACTACTCCACAGTCAGAACTTCCAGACTGTCTTTAAACATCCATAAGAATTGTTGGCAACCCAACAATTGCTTGGGCCTTATCTATAGTATTTTTGTTTTGGAACTGCAGGTTGGAATGAACTGCAGGTTGGAATGGAACTGCAGGCTGGAATGGAACTGCAGGTTGGAATGGAACTGCAGGTTGGAATGGAAGTGAAATAACCCCTCCAACTTGAAGGCTACTTTCCAGCATCAAGTCTTGAGTGGCTTAACAGCTGTGGTCAACAGAGCAATACAAACAATACAGATTGATGGAAGTGATTTTTATATATATATTTCTTATAAGTCTACTTATGTTAATGTGAAGGGGTCTAATAGAAAAGCATGTGGGTTCGACTTTGGAGCTCGCTACATAGATTTTTCACACAACACTGCATAAAACTAGATATACAGCTCAAACTATAGATCTCTCGTGTGCTCTCTTTTGATATAAAATATTGCCTAGGTATAAAGGTGTCAAAGTCACATGCAGCCAAAGTGGGGGTTCCTCAAAATCCGAGTGTCTGAACTGGGTATAGTTCCGGTTCCTGATTGGCTAGGCAGTTATGTGGCTAGAGGAAGCCCTGCAGAACAAGTGTGTCTAAAAGATGACTTAGTAGGCAAGTGTCGGTGTTGAAAATGAATTAAAAAAAATTGATTTTCAGAGAAGTGTGCAGAATCTATGGAGCTCCATGGTAACTACAAGGTTTTTTCTCTTTTATAATTATTTAGATCCACCTTTAATGTGAACATATAAAAACTTTATAGCCACTCAAGATTTCATGTTGGACAGTAGCGTTCAGTATACGGTGTTCCTGGGGGGTGATTTCACTTCACATTCCAACTTGCGGTTCCAAAAGAAAAACATGTATAGCAAAATAAAATCACCACCAGAAAGCATATTGCACGGGCTACATTTTGGTATATGAATCAGGACCATAGCATGAATATGTGCAAAGATATGACACTTCATAATAAAACCACCTGGTCCGACTTGGTCCGATGCTCTCCCCCCTTCAATTCTTTGCGGGCTCCTTACAGCACAGCTTTTGTCATTGTATGGGCAAGGGCTAAGCCTGTGCTAAACCACAAAGGGCAATGTGTATTAGCTGTTTTGAGAGGTGGGAGGAAGGTAGTTTTAATGTGATGTGCTGTGGTAGACAAGGCTTCACCCTGCAGGACTAGAGTGATTTTAGATTTTCTCAGGGGTGCTATTCTAAATGGCTGGCTTGCATCCTCTTGTAAACAAGATAATTTGGCTCAATTCTACATGACAAGCGCTCGGCCAGCGCGCGCAGTCACCTTACCAGGTAAAGTAGGCTAATCATGTGACCAAGGCAAAATTGTCATTTAGGTATTAAATTCATATCAATTCCATACTTTACAGTTTTGTTCCAAAAGTTAGACATGCTACAGATTGGCAGTTCGGGCCAACATTCGGGTGTGGTTTGTGGTCAAAACCACAAAGGTGTGCATTTACAAGAAAAAACTGGGAAAAGAATTTTAAGATTTGAAACATCCTAACCAAAATTCCATAGTGCATCAACCCAAGATATTTTGTACATATGTATACACACACAAAATACAACTGATGAACGCGCAGAATTCCTGAAATTCTCATATTCATTTAGTGGCACCATTTTGTAAAAACACCAACTTTAAAAGCATCTAGATTGGAAACGCTAGGGTTTGGGGACTAATCCTGTGTTCATCAGGACCATCTCATGAGAGGATTCTAAATATATAATATCATGCACTTAGGTTGAATATTTCTCCAGATATTGTGTTTTGAATGGATAAAAAGGTGTTTTTCATAAATCGATTTTTTAGTTAAACACATATTATAATCATTATTATCACAACACAACAACAGTTACTGGCATATAAAGTACCTACAGATATTATAAGACCTATAACATTGTGTCAGCGAAAATATTTGCACCATACAAACATTACACGCAGAGATAAACGAGCCACAAAGTGGGACCGAATTAGTGCACAATTAAAACTACACATAAAGTTAAGTCGGAACGATACCTTGATCACCAAATTCGCCAGGTGCATAGTCCTCTGCATCAGCATGCTTGTCTTCAAATCCCTTGCGTCTTCTCCGACAAGCTTTCTTCATAGATTTGCCATGCTTACTATTCTTATATATACTTCTATCCAATCTTTCCAAGTCCATTTGCTGAAAAGAAAGCAAAGATGCTGTAGTTGGCTGAAGATCCAACCTAGCTGCTAAATCATGCAGAGAAGAGACGCCATCATTCCAACAACAAACTGCAAGAGCAGAACCAACAGAAACCAGCAGTGGACCATAAAAGAGATGCTTTGGACTGAATCTCCAAACTTTAGAATGAAGAGATTCATTCGCATTCTGGGTATATCCGAGCAAACATTTTGATAGAAGGGACTTACTACCCAGACGTTCATAGACAGGCTTAAGAATCTTGGCAATGGCCGATGGAATGGGAATATGTTCATGCTTATAGCCTTCAAGATCACCAAATGCCTTGGCTCTATTATATGAGCACCAAGATGTCTTGCCCTCAGGACACATATAATGGAAAGGGTGCTTATCTGTTGATGCCAAGTGATGACGGGTTGCCTGCACTGCCTTCATCATGCTACGTAAGTCACCAATATTGGATCGGATAGCTGAGCCATAGAAATTTTGAAGATTGTCAATCATAGACTTTGTCAGCCGGCCCTGACCATTTATCTTCTTTCCATCTTCAAGTGTTACACCTTTGTGCACCACCAGCAACTTACGAAGTGCTGCTCCCATCCTCTTCTGTATGTGGCCAATGCAATCCTCTTTCTCGATAACACAGTCTTGTCCATATGGTCTGGCGTCAAGCAAGCACTTAAACGTACTGCTGTCACCATCAGAAATGAAATGCTTATATCGAAGCTTGTAATCGAGAGATTTTCTGAAAATATCAACAATTCCTTTAGCTTCCATTGAACCCGAGCTTCCATCAAAGTTAGCATTGCAGTTTGCCTCATGAGACTTCTTCCATGACTGATATTCTAAACTATTTTTGTCGCACTTCTCCCATGCATTACAAGATTGACAAAATTTTGACATTACCTTATAATCTAATACTTTTCCTGTTTGAAATTCAATTACATATACCGCTCCTATCAAAGATGAATGACCACGCCTTTGCCATGTTCCATCCACACTAACTAGGCAATCAACAATCTCGTCATCTGAAGATGCTTTATAATGCTCTCTAACTTCTGCCCTAGCACGTGCAAGCGAGTTCTGTACATGAACCTCACTCTTCTCATGAATAATCTTGTAATATTCAGAAAAAGTGTTAGAAGAAGAAGGGGAAGGAAGATTCATAATATTGCAGAATATTTTGAGAGAAGAGTGAGGCTCACCCGTAGCAACTTTTGCTAAAGCAGACCTAAGGTTGACAGAAGCAATCTTGGAAGAACCAATAGTTGAAGGGACAATAGGTGTTGAGGCATTGCAGTCCACGCAAACAATAGCGATATGCGATGCTAAGCCCTGCTGCAGATGAGGGTTATCGGAGATTGTAATATTGCCAGAATTACAATATTTACAAATCAATGAGGAACGTAGTGTGGACTCGAGCTTGGCTTTCTCAATAATGATGGACTCCACCCCTGAATGTTTCCCTTCACCTTCCTCAACATCAGAGCTTAACAAATCAAAATACGGTGACTTGGACAGTTTTTTCATTGAGGCTGTGGGAGTAGCAGAAGTATTATCCTCACCTGAAAGGAAAATAGTAATTAAGCAGTGCTCTTTGCCTGATTTAAGCCTGATTTAACACCACTACTGCTATTAGATATCTATCTATCTATGAATAAAAGCACATCAAGTATCATAATTATAGCTACTAGAATCTGATTTCTTTCTTACCAACTGAGACACTGCTGGTAGCTTCTGGCTGTTGGCTTCCTCTGTGGAATATTCTGCTTCTCCTTTTCCTCCTAGAATAACTCCCAGTTCTTTTTGTTTTAGGCATACTAGCTAGGTACAATCAACTTGATACGCACATAAATTAGGGTTCCGCCCCCTTTTTCTGAATAGCACTTCGATTTACACGTGGAGTTCTAGTTAAATTTTATGCTAGAAGGATTACATCATACAGCCAGCTGTCTTCTAATTATAAGAAAATAAATTTCAGAAAATTTGAACAAAAAATATTAAAATTATGATCGGTTGTAAACAAAGCGTTTGTAAGAGCTCGCGTTTGCTATTTTCTTCTTCCTTCAGAGCTGGATCATATCTGCATAGGTGAATATTTGAGCTGTAGGGGTGTTATACTGATAAAAAATTACACATAAGAAGATTTGTGAAGAGTTGAGCTATATTTTGATGTAAAAATAAAAAAACATACTTTTTTTTATTTTTTGCCTTGGATACCCCCTTAACAGCTGTGGTCAACAGAGCAATACAAACAATACAGATTGATGGAAGTGATTTTTATATATATATTTCTTATAAGTCTACTTATGTTAATGTGAAGGGGTCTAATAGAAAAGCATGTGGGTTCGACTTTGGAGCTCGCTACATAGATTTTTCACACAACACTGCATAAAACTAGATATACAGCTCAAACTATAGATCTCTCGTGTGCTCTCTTTTGATATTGCCTAGGTATAAAGGTGTCAAAGTCACATGCAGCCAAAGTGGGGGTTCCTCAAAATCCGAGTGTCTGAACTGGGTATAGTTCCGGTTCCTGATTGGCTAGGCAGTTATGTGGCTAGAGGAAGCCCTGCAGAACAAGTGTGTCTAAAAGATGACTTAGTAGGCAAGTGTCGGTGTTGAAAATGAATTTAAAAAAATTGATTTTCAGAGAAGTGTGCAGAATCTATGGAGCTCCATGGTAACTACAAGGTTTTTTCTCTTTTATAATTATTTAGATCCACCTTTAATGTGAACATATAAAAACTTTATAGCCACTCAAGATTTCATGTTGGACAGTAGCGTTCAGTATACGGTGTTCCTGGGGGGTGATTTCACTTCACATTCCAACTTGCGGTTCCAAAAGAAAAACATGTATAGCAAAATAAAATCACCACCAGAAAGCATATTGCACGGGCTACATTTTGGTATATGAATCAGGACCATAGCATGAATATGTGCAAAGATATGACACTTCATAATAAAACCACCTGGTCCGACTTGGTCCGATGCTCTCCCCCCTTCAATTCTTTGCGGGCTCCTTACAGCACAGCTTTTGTCATTGTATGGGCAAGGGCTAAGCCTGTGCTAAACCACAAAGGGCAATGTGTATTAGCTGTTTTGAGAGGTGGGAGGAAGGTAGTTTTAATGTGATGTGCTGTGGTAGACAAGGCTTCACCCTGCAGGACTAGAGTGATTTTAGATTTTCTCAGGGGTGCTATTCTAAATGGCTGGCTTGCATCCTCTTGTAAACAAGATAATTTGGCTCAATTCTACATGACAAGCGCTCGGCCAGCGCGCGCAGTCACCTTACCAGGTAAAGTAGGCTAATCATGTGACCTACCAAGCTGCATTTCTAACTGCGAGGTAGGCGTCATGGCTCACATTGGGAGCTATCTTCCTTCTCCAGGAAGTGCTGTGTGGAGGAGAGATGTTGGGCCTGTGGTGAGTGAGGAGGGTGACGCTGGTGGCGGAGGCAGTATAGGAGGAAGTTACTCCGTCAGAGTGTGTCATGTGCAAATTAGAGATGCTGAGATCAGGGAGGAACCGGCGCCTTATGTGGTACGTCCTGGTGTATCTCTGTGGGTGTCAGTGTTCTGAATCCAGTAGTAGATGCCACAGTTATGCATTTATATAGTGAAAAGCTACCTTTTCCAGGGAGTGAAGCAATATGAGGATATTGTGTAGTCGAGCAGGCTAGCTCCATTTTGTAAATGCAGAGGGAAAGAATCCTGTTGACTGCTTATGTAAAGATTGTGCCAGTCTAATGCACTGAATTACTGACATTGTAATATAGAGGCTGGCACATTCTAAGAAATGGCGTGCACATAATCTAGGATGGGTCAGTGCGTAAGTGGAAGGGGAAAATGAAAATGAAGGCGAAAAATGGGAAGGATTGGGAGGAGGAAGTAAACTGCAAGAGTATACTGAAGTTTTATAAATTGGCAAAGAAGGGTGCAGGGGTGGAGAGGTATACGAGGTCCATGCTTGGTCAGGAAGGTGTGTGGTTGCAATTTAGACTGAGGACTGCATCGGCTGGGTTGTTAAAGGATAAGAAGAGATGTGGGGATGAGAGGTGCATCATAGGAGCAGGGGAAGGTGGAACATTTCTTGGTGATGTGCGGAAATTTGAGAGCGGTCGGCTGGTACTGATGGATGAGGTGCACAGAATTGTAGGGTCAGGACAGTGGCTGGATGAATTTAGAATAGTGGGTAAGGATGAAAAGGTGGTATTGCTTTTGGGGAAAGGTGTGGAGGGAGTAAGTGATGCGGTGATGGAGGAGGTGAGCGAGTGTGTTATGTATTGGGCAGGGAAGTGGTGGCAGAGGAGAAAGGAACTGTTATATGGTGAGCTGAGGAATGATCTTTGGTCCCCTCCCCTCCCCCCTCCTTGAGCAACAGGACACTCATAACTATTAGTATTATGAATATTATAATTAATTAGATTGTTCTTAGTGTTAGTTACTGTTACATAGTCTCACACTGTGCTGTAGTAATGTGGTGTCCTTAACAGGCTCAGCAGTATCAAGATTAAATCATCTAGCATTTGATACTCTGTAATAAAATCAGTCATCCTAGAGTTTAGTAAAATTCAAGATGGATCAGTTATTCTCGTCTATACAAGGACACCAGGAATGGGATAATCTCGAGTGCTTCCTCCAGGCATGACCCCCGCAATAAATGCTTGAATGGCTTACACTGTTGTTGAGGCTTTGATGCCATCCAAATATGTTAGAACTCTTCTTTGTGGCATCCAAATATCTTAGAACTCTTCTTTGAGGCCACCCAAATATCTTAGAACTCTTTGTTATCATCATATACTTGCAATGACAATTTCTAAAGTCATGTGTGTTGTTTGGCTATCTGAGCTGGCCGCCAAGATGCTGGCCACCAAGATGCTGGCCGCCAAGATGCTGGCCGCCAAGATGCTGGCCACCAAGATGTTGGCGACTATAGTCCAAACCCTTTGCTTCCAGCGTTAGTAATTTAGAGGTCAAAGGGACTATAGTCCAGACCCTTTCTTTCCAGTGTTAGTAGTTAGGTTAGAGGTCAAACGGGCTATAGCCAGATCCTTTCTTAGTGTTAGTAGTTAAGAGGTCAAAGGGGGTGGTTCTGAGACCATGTAGTGTGTTGAAAGCATGATGATGAATGGCCAGGACAGAGGAAACAATTGGTTGCTATAGTTACATAAGTGCTTCAATACCAACACCCCTAGGTAATCGATGGAGCTATTCAGCCCCAACACTCCTGAGTTGTGGTGAATATGCCATGGTAGCTGTGTGGACTGTGGCAGTGGAGCTCAGCTTGGAAGCAACACTACAAGCAACACTACACTGCGTCAGTGCAGCTCAGCTTGGAAGCAACACTACACTGTGTCAGTGGAGCTCAGCTTGGAAGCAACACTACACTGTGTCAGTGCAGCTCAGCTTGGAAGCAACACTAAACTGGCAGTGGAGCTCAGCTTGGAAGCAACACTACACTGTGGCAGTGCTCAGCTTGGAAGCAACACTACACTGTGTCAGTGCAGCTCAGCTTGGAAGCAACACTACACTGTGGCAGTGCAGCTCAGCTTGGAAGCAACACTACACTGTGGCAGTGCAGCTCAGCTTGGAAGCAACACTACACTGTGGCAGTGCAGCTCAGCTTGGAAGCAACACTACACTGTGGCAGTGCAGCTCAACTTGGAAGCAACACTACAAGCAACACTACACTGCGTCAGTGCAGCTCAGCTTGGAAGCAACACTACACTGTGGCAGTGCAGCTCAGCTTGGAAGCAACACTACACTGTGTCAGTGGAGCTCAGCTTGGAAGCAACACTACACTGTGGCAGTGCAGCTCAGCTTGGAAGCAACACTACACTGTGGCAGTGCAGCTCATCTTGGAAGCAACACTACACTGTGGCAGTGCAGCTCAGCTTGGAAGCAACACTACACTGTGTCAGTGGAGCTCAGCTTGGAAGCAACACTACACTGTGGCAGTGCAGCTCTGCTTGGAAGCAACACTACACTGTGTCAGTGGAGCTCAGCTTGGAAGCAACACTCACTGTGGCAGTGGAGCTCAACTTATGACCAGACCATTTTTGTGTATAAAAAACACGCCAAAACTGCTTCATCCATTTTCAATAATTTTGGTCTCAAAAAGATAAGCCTCTATGAGTGATTTTTCCCCAGCTATCAACCATACTCGCCAGAGCATTGAGATCTTTAAAAACAACAACAACTTAGAAATCCCTTTAGACTAAAAGGTGGGTCATCAACACATGCCATTTATGGTGCTAGCAGAGTCACCACAATACCGTGAATGTGTGATATAAACAACCACATTATGTCTCCTACTAGCCCATTTTCAACGCTAGCATGTGGAGTGAGTGCATAGACTGGACTCTACCTCGTGAGAAAAGGGATCAATTGAAAAACTGACCGTTCGTATGATAGAGAAAATAAAAAGCTTCCAGATAATATAAAAAATATTTACTTAGGAAGAAAATTGACCGAGTTAAAAACATTTATATGTCGTCAATGCACTTCTGGGGGAGACCATGTTTTATTTCTTAATTTGGTATAATTATAATGAAATGGTAATGAAATGGCAGCATAAAAAGTTCATAATGAAGAATGGTCGACAATAATGAGCTGAAACTGGTCGATACAAAATTCATGAATAATTCATGAGTTGTAAGTCCACACTACAACAATGTGGTGAAGTCTCCTCTTCCCTGTCCTGTGAAGCAACACTACAATGTGGTGAAGTCTCCTCCTCTTCCCTGTCCTGTGAAGCAACACTACAATGTGGTGAAGTCTCCTCTTCCCTGTCCTGTGAAGCAACACTACAATGTGGTGAAGTCTCCTCCTCTTCCCTGTCCTGTGAAGCAACACTACAATGTGGTGAAGTCTCCTTCTCTTCCCTGTCCTGTGAAGCAACACTACAATGTGGTGAAGTCTCCTCTTCCCTGTCCTGTGAAGCAACACTACAATGTGGTGAAGTCTCCTCCTCTTCCCTGTCCTGTGAAGCAACACTGCAATGTGGTGAAGTCTCCTCCTCTTCCCTGTCCTGTGAAGCAACACTACAATGTGGTGAAGTCTCCTTCTCTTCCCTGTCCTGTGAAGCAACACTACAATGTGGTGAAGTCTCCTTCTCTTCCCTGTCCTGTGAAGCAACACTACAATGTGGTGAAGTCTCCTCCTCTTCCCTGTCCTGTGAAGCAACACTACAATGTGGTGAAGTCTCCTCCTCTTCCCTGTCCTGTGAAGCAACACTACAATGTGGTGAAGTCTCTTCCCTATCCTGTGAAGCAACACTACAATGTGGTGAAGTCTCCTCCTCTTCCCTGTCCTGTGAAGCAACACTGCAATGTGGTGAAGTCTCCTCTTCTTCCCTATCCTGTGAAGCAACACTACAATGTGGTGAAGTCTCCTCCTCTTCCCTGTCCTGTGAAGCAACACTACAATGTGGTGAAGTCTCCTCCTCTTCCCTAATGTTTTGCTTGCACCTTTAACAGCATCGTCTTTCTTCACTCAAGCTTTGACCTCTCAACTCCAGAGGCACATTGATATATTTTGTCATGCATTATCGTTTTGTGGTGTGGAATGGTGGTAAACTCCGCCTACTGTGCTGACTCGGCAGAACAGAGTGTGTATACTAGACTACTGTAAAACAAGACCACATACAGTCACATGGTCTACTACCACAACTGATCACATGGTATTATTACGCCAACTGATCCATGCTCTTGCTGTGACACGTGATAACATGACAACCGGTTGCTATCATAAGTGAACACATAATGTTGCTAATGCCTCAGATTGCATGGTCGTGTTACAAAACTATGTTAATATGACAACTGATTGCTTTGACAACTGATGACATGGTGTGACTGACAACTGATCACATGATCTCACAATTTATCAATGTTGTTAATATGATGGGAGGCCACTTGTGTTACTTTGACAACTGATCACATGATCTGACAGTGAAAGTCACATTATATATTATATATATATATTTATATATATAGAAAAGTACTGGGATGGCTAGTCCTACTGCGAATGGGATTGTCCCTGATGATTACATTCGCATGAAACTGCAGTAGGACTAGCCATCCCAGTACTTTTCTATATTCAATAGCTCTGCCTTAACACAGCATTGAGCACTATGTGTAGCCTTCATCAGCAAACTACCTTCTAAGTATATATATTTATATATATATTTATATATATATTTATATATATTTATATATATTTATATATATATATAATATATGCAGTTATTTTGTTTGGATTCTAAAGATCAACTCCTTCCCCTCGCCATCCTCTCCCCTTCTCTCATCCTCTCTTTCTTCCCCTGCCCTCTCTTCCTCCCTCCTTCTCTTCAGGAATACCGCATAGATGTACAAGTGGAAAACGACCACTGGTACTTGTTCCGCAGATACAGCCAGTTCTACTCCCTCCACAAGAGGGTGAGTTCCACTCCCTCCACTAGAGGGTGGGTGTAGTTTACATGCTGTTAGAGTGTTAGGGTGTGTGAAATGGATTGATGTCATCTACAGGTTGTGGGTGTGGTCAATTAAGATGATGTTGTTTGCTCAAATGCTTGACTGCCTCATAAAACACTCCTCCCCACAAATGTCATCATTTTAGAATTGGTCATTAACTCTTTCACCGTCGGATAAAAAAATAAATATGACCACGGTATATAAAAGAATTTAGCAACCATGGTTGATGGGATAGCATTGGTGTCGATAAACATTGTGGTCGACAACTGGTTGCTAAGCAAACAACCACAAGATATGAATATGATTATCTAATTACAGCCTATGATAATCTCCGGAGGCATGCCAGCTTATGCCACTGAAGGTGAGAGAGCAGATGTTGTAGACACTGGTGGAAGCAGCACAGGCTGTCCAGTATCCATCATGTTGTCTGTATCTACATACAATAAAAACTTATTGCATGGGTGCATGCACAAGCTATCCCTTCTGCTATATACCCAAGTAAAAAGAAGCCCCAGTTAGCTACTAGAAAGCTAAATCTTTATCTATAGCTAGCTAGAATAATGACAAACCTTAGTATCCTTGTTCATCACTTCCTTCTTCATATTCGGAGAGAAAAATATCGTGATCAGCTGTAGCGCTACAATCAGCTGGCCGTCAAGCAGATGCAACCACAGTAGCAAAGAATTAACTGTTCCACAGCTAGATTTTCTCTCTCCGAGGCACGCATGGATACCATCCACTTCTACATCGCTGGAAGAATCCTCATAGATGTCAAAGTCGTCGTCTTGAACAAGAGCAGGGACCTTTTGGAGAGACAGTCGTTCAGCCATTGTGCGATTGAAATAATCCGAACGTTTGAATACTTTTTTACCCTAGTTACCGCGTACATACGGTCACGTTATTTGGTGCATAAATAAAGTTTAAATCAGGCTATTTTATGACATAAAATATACAGTTTGATATTTTACTATAGCGACGCTAGATCGCTCTGCGCCAAAAGTCGCTTGTGACGGTTGGTGGGGTAAAGAACTTCCATTGCAAAAAAAAATCCCCCCCCCCCCCCCCCCCCCCCCCCAGTTAACGCCCCCCCCCCAGTTAACGCCAGTTAACGAACAATTTTCTCACTTGAAAATGGGACTCCCCATCACATTTTCCAATTGTGCTGAAGCTCAAGGTAGTTGAAAAGGTGTATTGCATTCATAGCTGGGCATGCCTGTATGGCAGACATTTGTTGGCCTTTTATTTTCAACCTCACGAGTACATGCAGCTTGTGTTAGGGTATAGCCTGCGAGGGAGATGATGGTGCAAGCACGAGGACTTGTGGTGGCTCTAGCCTGTGAGGGAGGTGATGGTGCTAGCACCAGGACTTGTAGTGGCTCTAGCCTGCGACTTGTGGTGGCTCTAGCCTGCGAGGGAGGTGATGGTGCAAGCACCAGGACTTGTGGTGGCTCTAGCCTGCGAGGGAGGTGATGGTGCTAGCACTAGGACTTGTGGTGGCTCTAGCCTGCAGGGAAGGTGATGGTGCTAGCACCAGGACTTGTGGTGGCTCTAGCCTGTGAGGGAGGTGATGGTGATAGCACCAGGACTTGTGGTGGCTCTAGCCTGCGAGGGAGGTGATGGTACTAGCACCAGGACTTGTGGTGGCTCTAGCCTGCGAGGGAGGTGATGGTACTAGCTTGTGGTGGCTCTAGCCTGCGCAGAAGGTGATGGTGGAAGCACCAGGACTTGTGGTGGCTCTAGCCTGCGAGGGAGGTGATGGTGCTAGCACCAGGACTTGTGGTGGCTCTAGCCTGCGAGGGAGGTGATGGTGCTAGCACCAGGACTTGTGGTGGCTCTAGCCTGCGAGGGAGGTGATGGTGCAAGCACCAGGACTTGTGGTGGCTCTAGCCTGCGAGGGAGGTGATGGTGCTAGCACCAGGACTTGTGGTGGCTCTAGCCTGCGAGGGAGGTGATGGTGCAAGCACCAGGACTTGTGGTGGCTCTAGCCTGCGAGGGAGGTGATGGTGCTACCACCAGGACTTGTGGTGGCTTAGCCTGCGAGGGAGGTGATGGTGCTAGCACCAGGACTTGTGGTGGCTCTAGCCTGCGAGGGAGGTGATGGTGCTGGCACCAGGACTTGTGGTGGCTCTAGCCTGCGAGGGAGGTGATGGTGCTAGCACCAGGACTTGTGGTGGCTCTAGCCTGCGAGGGAGGTGATGGTGCTTAGGAGCAGGCAGTCCAGTTTTTGACTGGAAATAATCCATGTCCACCTCAGACTCGGACAGTGACAGCTTGAGGAGAGTCTAATTATCTGTAGCTGGAACTACTTGCCTGCCAGGCCCACACAATGTGCACTTGTGGTGTTTTTTTGTTGTTGTTGGAACACCTCGGGTTCTAAATACCCTACTTCCTCGAATAGACCGCACACGAACTATTCATTAGGACCACCTAGAACCTGTGCAGACTATACGAAGACGTGAAGAAATCGAGGCGTGCCCTATTTCACTAAGCATGGTATCAAGTTAGGGAAAAGGACTCATTCATCCTTGAGAGCTACTGATTAGTGTGGGCGACAACTTTTAGGGTGCACCCTCAGCCACATTTGACGAGACTATTTAGCAGTGCAGCTATTAGCAGTTGTTGAAGCAAAACAGTGTGAAAAGCAAAGATGCCCGAGCCATTATTGGACGGGTTAGTCGTCCTCTATAACAGCTTCGTCCTGTTGTAGGTCCTCCTCAAACTCCTTCGCTGATGCTGGCGGAAGGATCATCTCCACTGCCATCAGTGGTGGAGGCAAATGCTCTCCGTGGTAATGGCCTCTGCACATAGGATCTGTTACTTGCAGGCACTATACTGTGTCTGATGGACAGTTCATCTGCAGTGGTTGAAGTGGGACTGTACACGAGAGAGACCATACACGCACAATATTTGCTGTCGTTGCTTGTGTATTAATTGTCAACTAAAGGCATGTCCACACTACACAAAAATGGAAACGTTTCAAATCGTTTTCTGAGTCGTTTCCGTTGCAAAACGACTTAAGTCGTTTTGCACGCGTCCACACTACAGAGAAGTTACCTGCACGGGACCGCCCACTGCCGTCCAAAATGTCACGCATGCGCGAAACCTAACTGTGCTAGGCGAATACGTATCGAGTTCTTTTTTTCGTGTGGATGATGGCCTATCTACGGCTGATGAAGCTACCATTCAAAATATATAAAAAGACAGGCTTACAAATAGCGACAGCGACAGTAGCTAGATAGCCTTCGTATACTTGAAGGTTCTTAACCTTCAACCGACACTGATGCCTCGTCTTTTCGATCCCAAGGACTGCCAACTGCTGAGCAACGCGCTCATATACCGTCCTATTACGTTTCACCCCATCCAATTCCTTCTGCACGCCCTCCTGCGCCCAGGTACTGACCAGAGCCTTAGTTTGATCAACCTCCCAACCTCCAGTCATCTTGCGAGCTCGAGCAATAAAAAGTGTTCTATATGATGCGCAATATTTATTACATTCCTCAATTTCTACGTTTTTGAAAACGTTTACATCCGTCTCAAGTCACCTATTTCGTTGACTCAAAACGTAGTCGTTTAAAGTCGACTCGAAGTTCAAGTCGACTTGTTTTTTGCAGTGTGGATGCGCAGAAACACTTATGAAACGACTTAAGTCGACTCCAGTGTGCAGTGTGGACAGGCCTTAAGGGTGGGGTGTATGTGCGGGAACATTTCAAAGGTGCGATCTAATTAACTGAAGATGGGGCCTTAGCTAGGGAGCGAACTATCAGATGGTGCGAAGAAATACAGTGTTCGTTTTTGTGCTTAACTCACCCACCAAATTATAATTTCAAAGTGTAGGGCATTGTTCATCTTTGAATAGTAACCCCCTCCAATAGTGTCACCCACAAAATATATTACTCCTCTCTCTCTCCTCCTCCTCCTCCTCTCTCTCCTCCTCCTCTCTCTCCTCCTCCTCTCTCTCCTCCTCCCCCCTCTCCTCCTCCTCTCTCTCCTCCTCTCCCTCTCTCCTCCTCCCCTCTCTCTCTCTCCTCCTCTCTCTCCTCCTCCTCTCTCTCCTCCTCTCCCTCTCTCCTCCTCCCCCCTCTCTCTCTCCTCCTCTCTCTCCCTCTCTCTCCTCCTCCTCTCTCTCCTCCCCTCTCTCCTCTCCCCCTCTCTCTCCTCCTCCTCTCTCTCTCTCCTCCCCTCCCTTCTCTCTCTCCTCTCTCCTCCTCCCCTCTCTCTCTCTCCTCCTCTCTCTCCCTCTCTCTCCTCCTCCTCTCTCTCCTCCCCCTCTCCTCCTCTCTCTCCTCCTCTCTCTCCTCCTCTCTCTCCTCCTCTCTCTCCTCCTCTCTCTCTCTCCTCTCTCTCTCTCCTCCTCCTCTCTCTCCTCCCCCTCTCCTCCTCCCCCTGTCGTCTACACAGCTAATGAAGCATTATGGAATAGGGAAGGACCTCCTTCCTCCGAAGAAGATGTCGGGAAATCTCTCCAAACAACTGATCGACAAGAGACGTAAACTGCTGGAACGCTACCTGCAGAAGTTGATCCACAGTGACCCTCAAGTCTCCCGGAGCCCTGAGCTCCAGGTCTTCCTAGACAGTCCCACGCATGTACGTACGTGTCTGGAGGGGAGGGGTTGTGGAATGTGATACTCATGTGATGGGTGGGATGGGATTCGGGGATCGGATAAGGTCAGGCACCACCATTGGCTGATGTTGCAAGCTATTTCAGGTAGACTTTCAGTATCAAAGCTCATGGCAGCTAAACAGCAGTACTTGTGGCTTTATCAGAGCTCATGGAGCTGAACAGCAGTACTTGTGGCTCTATCAGAGCTCATGGAGCTGAACAGCAGTACTTGTGGCTTTATCAGAGCTCATGGCAGCTGAACAGCAGTACTTGTGGCTCTATCAGAGCTCATGGAGCTGAACAGCAGTACTTGTGGCTCTATCAGAGCTCATGGCAGCTAAACAGCAGTACTTGTGGCTCTATCAGAGCTCATGGAGCTGAACAGCAGTACTTGTGGCTCCATCAGAGCTCATGGAGCTGAACAGCAATACTTGTGGCTCTATCACTCATGGCAGCTAAACAGCAGTACTTGTGGCTCTATCAGAGCTCATGGAGCTGAACAGCAGTACTTGTGGTTATCAGAGCTCATGGAGCTGAACAGCAGTACTTGTGGCTCCATCAGAGCTCATGGCAGCTAAACAGTATTATAGTATCTATGATTCATGGGGCTGGAAGTGTTGGCCAGAGAGTTGGCAATACCTTACAGTAGCATGGGTGCTGGAAGTGTTGACCAGAGAGTTGGCAATACCTTACAGTAGCATGGGTGCTGGAAGTGTTGACCAGAGAGTTGGCAATACCTTACAGTAGCATGGGTGCTGGAAGTGTAGACCAGAGTGTTGGCTACCGACCAGAGTGTTGGCTACCCAGCAGGGGCTGATTGACTACTGCTAATTAAGCAGAGTAAACATGCAGTTGTTATTAAAGCTACGAGCAGTGTTGCACAACTACTAAGTAGAAGCCCTAAAAGTGCACTCTGCAGGTAAGATAACATTAAGAGGAAGTATCTATTTGTAGGTGAGCAAGAAATTGGAAGTAGCTTCAGTGTTCAAGATACAGCTTAGTCAGAGAGAGAAGTTGGAAGTAGCTTCAGTGTTCAAGATACAGCTTAGTCAGAGAGAGAAGTTCAATTGCTGACAAGCTTCATGGTGCATCTAGCAATGTATACTGTATATATATATATATATATATATATATGTATAATAGTAATACAGTGTAGTAAAGTACTGGGATGGCTAGTCCTACTATAGTTTCATGTGAATGCAATCATCAGGGACAATGAGCAACTGAGGTGGCATGTGAGCATATATGAGGTGGGGCAGGCAAGTGGGGTGATGCAAGTCCATGGGATGGGCGTTAATGAATGGGTGTTGATGAATGTGATAATTCAAATGCTCTTGAGGAGAAACTTGTTCTTGTGCCTACACACTTTGAAAGGAATTCTGATCGCTTGTTCAATGATGTTTGGTCAATGATGTTTGGCTGTCGGAGTAGATGATGTGGAATTTTTCAGCAATGCACAAGTTGCAATGTTTCGATATGGTGGAATACGATGCTGCTCTGTCGATAATGCCCATTTTATGTTGTGTCGAGTTTTGCTGTCTTTAAGTTTCCATATGTATTTGGAGAGTTCTGTAGTGTTTCTCTTGTTTTCGTGGTTGAAGGAGAACTTGTGGTTTGTGTAGCGTGCCTTGAAAGTTGTATCCGTGAGCCCTATGTAGTGTTTTTCGTCATTGTCGGTGGAGACGGAGGCTTTTATAAACTATAGATGTGGCGAGGCAGTGCCCATCCAGCGGGCAATCTTTCTTATTTCGGCAGCTGCATGACTTGCTTGGCTCTTGTTGTAGGTTGGTAGGTTTGTTGTTGTGGGACATAATTATGCTGTTCATGTTTCTGCAGAGCTCATGGAGCTGAGCAGCAGTACTTGTGGCTCTATCAGAGCTCATGGAGCTAAACAGCAGTACTTGTGGCTCTATCAGAGCTCATGGAGCTGAGCAGCAGTACTTGTGGCTCTATCAGAGCTCATGGAGCTGAACAGCAGTACTTGTGGCTCTATCAGAGCTCATGGCAGCTAAACAGCAGTACTTGTGGCTCTATCACTCATGGCAGCTAAACAGCAGTACTTGTGGCTCTATCAGAGCTCATGGCAGCTAAACAGCAGTACTTGTGGCTCTATCAGAGCTCATGGAGCTAAACAGCAATACTTGTGGCTCTATCAGAGCTCATGGAGCTGAACAGCAGTACTTGTGGCTCTATCACTCATGGCAGCTAAACAGCAGTACTTGTGGCTCTATCAGAGCTCATGGAGCTGAACAGCAGTACTTGTGGCTCTATCACTCATGGCAGCTAAACAGCAGTACTTGTGGCTCTATCAGAGCTCATGGAGCTGAACAGCAGTACTTGTGGCTCTATCACTCATGGCAGCTAAACAGCAGTACTTGTGGCTCTATCAGAGCTCATGGCAGCTAAACAGCAGTACTTGTGGCTCTATCAGAGCTCATGGAGCTAAACAGCAATACTTGTGGCTCTATCAGAGCTCATGGAGCTGAACAGCAGTACTTGTGGCTCTATCACTCATGGCAGCTAAACAGCAGTACTTGTGGCTCTATCAGAGCTCATGGAGCTGAACAGCAGTACTTGTGGCTCTATCACTCATGGCAGCTAAACAGCAGTACTTGTGGCTCTATCAGAGCTCATGGAGCTGAACAGCAGTACTTGTGGCTCTATCAGAGCTCATGGAGCTGAACAGCAGTACTTGTGGCTCTATCACTCATGGCAGCTAAACAGCAGTCTTGTGGCTCTATCACTCATGGCAGCTAAACAGCAGTACTTGTGGCTCTATCAGAGCTCATGGCAGCTAAACAGCAGTACTTGTGGCTCTATCAGAGCTCATGGAGCTGAACAGCAGTACTTGTGGCTCTATCACTCATGGCAGCTAAACAGCAGTACTTGTGGCTCTATCAGAGCTCATGGAGCTGAACAGCAGTACTTGTGGCTCTATCAGAGCTCATGGAGCTGAACAGCAGTACTTGTGGCTCTATCAGAGCTCATGGAGCTGAACAGCAGTACTTGTGGCTCTATCAGAGCTCATGGAGCTGAACAGCAGTACTTGTGGTTATCAGAGCTCATGGAGCTGAACAGCAGTACTTGTGGCTCCATCAGAGCTCATGGCAGCTAAACAGTATTATAGTATCTATGAATCATGGGGCTGGAAGTGTTGGCCAGAGAGTTGGCAATACCTTACAGTAGCATGGGTGCTGGAAGTGTTGACCAGAGAGTTGGCAATACCTTACAGTAGCATGGGTGCTGGAAGTGTAGACCAGAGTGTTGGCTACCCAGCAGGGGCTGATTGACTACTGGCTAATTAAGCAGAGTAAACATGCAGTTGTTATTAAAGCTACAAGCAACGTTGCACTACTACTAAGTAGAAGCCCTAAAAGTGCACTCTGCCGCTAAGATAACATTAAGAGGAAGTATCTATTTGTAGGTGAGCAAGTATCTATTTGTAGGTGAGCAAGAAATTGGAAGTAGCTTCAGTGTTCAAGATACAGCTTGTCAGAGAGAGAAGTTGGAAGTAGCTTCAGTGTTCAAGATACAGCTTAGTCAGAGAGAGAAGTTGGAAGTAGCTTCAGTGTTCAAGATACAGCTTAGTCAGAGAGAGAAGTTGGAAGTAGCTTCAGTGTTCAAGATACAGCTTAGTCAGAGAGAGAAGTTGGAAGTAGCTTCAGTGTTCAAGATACAGCTTAGTCAGAGAGAGAAGTTGGAAGTAGCTTCAGTGTTCAAGATACAGCTTAGTCAGAGAGAGAAGTTCAATTGTTGACAAGCTTCATGGTAAAACACAGGACGATCCATGCCAATGAGGTGGTGCATCAAGCAATGTATACTGTATATATATATTTATATATATATGTATAATAGTAATAGTAAAGTACATACTGGGATGGCTAGTCCTATAGTTTCATGTGAATGCAATCATCAGGGACAATGAGCAACTGAGGTGGCATGTGAGCATATATGAGGTGGGGCAGGCAAGTGGGGTGATGCAAGTCCATGGATGGGCGTTAATTAATGGGTGTTGATGAATGTGATAATTCAAATGCTCTTGAGGAGAAACTTGTTCTTGTGCCTACACTTTGAAAGGAATTCTGATCGCTTGTTCAATGATGTTTGTTCAATGATGTTTGGCTGTCGGAGTAGATGGTGTGGAATTTTTCAGCAATGCACAAGTTGCAACGTTTCGATATGGTGGAATACGATGCTGCTCTGTCGATAATGGCCCATTTTATGTTGTGTCAGGTTTTGCTGTCTTTAAGTTTCCATTTGTATTTGGAGAGTTCTGGGAGAGTTCTGTAGTGTTTCTCTTGTTTTCGTGGTTGAAGGAGAACTTGTGGTTTGTGTAGCGTGCCTTGAAAGTTGTATCCGTGAGCCCTATGTAGTGTTTTTCGTCATTGTCTGTGGAGACGGAGGCTTTTATAAACTATAGATGTGGCGAGGCAGTGCCCATCCAGCGGGCAATCTTTCTTATTTCGGCAGCTGCATGACTTGCTTGGCTCTTGTTGTAGGTTGGTAGGTTTGTAGTTGTGGGACATAATTATGCTGTTCATGTTTCTGCAGCAAGAGTAGCTGACCTTGACATTGTTGGCATTGAATATTTTGTGCAGCTCGTTGCCTTTGGGGAAGTGGAACTTGACGAGGTTGAGGAAGGATTTGCCGATGTTGGTGGCTACATTTTTGCTGAAGGGTGGGCTGTATCTGCCTGCCTCTTGATTTTTTGGTGGGCTTAGTGCTATTTTTTGTTGTTGGGGGTTGAAAACACATTTGGTATTCGTGTCTACTGTTGTGGAGAGCTTTCTGGTGGTCTGGTGCTGCCTTTCTGAAGGTACTCTCGTTATAGGAAATGCTGTTGGTTCTCTTATTGATGGATAGGGGGATGTTCTTTATTATAGATGGAGGGTGGTTTGATTTTTTGTTGATATATAGGATGTGGCTGTTAGGCTTTCGGTATGGTTGGTATGAACCGTGGGCGAGGTCGAGTGTCACATCGACTACCTCAGTTGCTCATTGTCCCTGATGATTGCATTCGCATGAAACTATAGTAGGACTAGCCATCCCAGTACTTTTCTATTACATGTACTACTATTCAATAGCTCTGCTTTAACACAGCATTGAGCACTATTTGTAGCCTTCATCAGAAAACTACCTTCTAAGTATATATATATATAATGTACACATAAATATTGTGAACAGGAAGACTTTGCGTAACAGTATGTATGGGGATGCACATTTTGGAGTCGAAGCTGAGATGCGTTTGGAATGAATAGGCTGAGTGGAGGAGGCTTGGTGACAACATCTATGAGAGGTATGATCAAAAGATGATGTGGGATTGCTCACCAAGGAGAGTTCTGTCCAAGAACCACAGCGGGGAGAGCAGTTGGTCATGGAGAAGGTCGTAATGTTCTGTTACACACACCTCAGTTGCCAGCCGTGGGAAGTTGCTAATGAACTTGTTTCATAGCTCACATTTGAACTGGCACCAACACTGCTACTCTCTGCTTGTATAGACACTCTTCTTTCTGGCAACATTTGTAGCTGATGCTTAGACAAGGGCAAAACATTGGCATACAGAAGTAGCTATATTCTATGCCTTTTTTGCAGCAGTTAGTGAGTCTGTATTGTTGTAGTGTAAACCTGTACTTAGACTGAGCTTGCACAGTGATGAATGTCCCACAATCTTCTCTCTCTTATTAGTGCTAATCGCCGAGCAAAGTGAGACACAGTATGATCATAAAAACTCTTTTTGCCTCAGGCGTACGCATGCTCAGCACACGGAGCAATAAACAGCCTCAGTATAGCATGCATCACACATACGCACACTCAGGACACGGAGCAATAAATAGCCTCGATATACGCATGCATCACACATACGCACGCTCAGCACACGCTGCAACATTGTAATTCTGTGCATTGTCCTACCATGGTGTACTACTAAACCCGTGTCACCATGGTACACTACTAAACCAGTGTCACCATGGTACACTACTAAACCAGTGCCACCATGGTACACTACTAAACCAGTGCCACCATGGTACACTACTAAACCAGTGTCACCATGGTGCACTACTAAACCAGTGCCACCATGGTACACTACTAAACCAGTGCCACCATGGTGCACTACTAAACCAGTGCCACCATGGTGCACTACTAAACCAGTGCCACCATGGTACACTACTAAACCAGTGTCACCATGGTGCACTACTAAACCAGTGTCACCATGGTGCACTACTAAACCAGTGTCACCATGGTACACTACTAAACCAGTGCCACCATGGTACACTACTAAACCAGTGTCACCATGGTACACTACTAAACCAGTGTCACCATGGTGCACTACTAAACCAGTGCCACCATGGTGCACTACTAAACCAGTGCCACCATGGTACACTACTAAACCAGTGCCACCATGGTGCACTACTAAACCAGTGTCACCATGGTACACTACTAAACCAGTGCCACCATGGTACACTACTAAACCAGTGTCACCATGGTACACTACTAAACCAGTGCCACCATGGTGCACTACTAAACCAGTGCCACCATGGTACACTACTAAACCAGTGCCACCATGGTACACTACTAAACCAGTGCCACCATGGTACACTACTAAACCAGTGCCACCATGGTACACTACTAAACCAGTGTCACCATGGTACACTACTAAACCAGTGCCACCATGGTACACTACTAAACCAGTGCCACCATGGTACACTACTAAACCAGTGTCACCATGGTACACTACTAAACCAGTGCCACCATGGTACACTACTAAACCAGTGCCACCATGGTGCACTACTAAACCAGTGCCACCATGGTGCACTACTAAACCAGTGCCACCATGGTGCACTACTAAACCAGTGTCCTACCATGGTACACTACTAAACCAGTTGGTCCAGAATGAGTTGCATCATAATGCTTCACCTGGAACTTGTTACCTGAACTGGTCACTCCTGAACGAGTCGGTGTATACATAGCTCATGCAGGTTGAAAAGGTCAAGGGTTTTGACTTCGTTCCAGAAGAATCGTCATTAGTCATAAGAGGGTGTGGCAGATGGGAGTGGTTTGCTAATCCTCTGCAATTACAGGAGCGCTATGTGTGTGACCTTCAAACTTTATTACTCTTAGGATGTCATCAAAGTTACCGACATACTAACACGTCACCTGTATCGCCATGGCAACCGCCTGTTGGAGGATGCCACGCCCATTTCCCTCAGCATTAATGAGATGTATGCTATTACTCTTCGTCTTCAGCTCCCTGTGGACACGCCTGGTATGTTGTTGCTGCTGTGTGTGTTGCCTCGTAATCAACCTCTTGGTGTGTCTATTATCAGCCAGGGACGATGTGGAGGCGGACCCTGTCCATCTCTATGAGTTTGTGCACCAACTGCAGCGTCTACGGATCAGCCCTCCGCCTAGACCCTGCTCAGTGTCTTGCAGCACCTTCGATCTCTCTCCTTTCAGGTCTCTGAACACTCTGAAGGTCAGTACAGAATGGCTGGAAGTGAAAGACAGTTTGTAACGAGGGTGGTAGCGAGTTTGGGGGTTGGGATGGTGGTAGGGGGGCAAATTTAAATGCCGCCAGTGCCTCTCCCCACACGCACCAGTGCCTCTCCCCACGCGCGCCAGTGCCTCTCCCCACATGCACCAGTACCTCTCCCCACTCCCCACACGCACCAGTGCCTCTCCCCACACGCACCAGTGCCTCTCCCCACACGCACCAGTGCCTCTCCCCACATGCACCAGTGCCTCTCCCCACACGCACCAGTGCCTCTCCCCACACGCACCAGTGCCTCTCCCCACCTCTGTGCCTTTCTCTTCCTCTGTTGCTTGCTCCCTCCCTAGCTGGATTATGTGAAGATGTCGCAGGTGAATGGTCTGCAGATGATACAGCAGCAGCTTCAGCGTCTGGCCATCCAATTCTCCCTGCACTCTCTAGAGGAGCTACTTGTGGATGGCGTGGAGGAGAAGAGGCGTGGTTCAACATTGCCTGGGGGCGGGACTGGAGCAGGGTGGGAAGCAAGGAGCCCCTCCTTCTCCGGTTCGGAGGAGAGCTGGAGGCTGGCCTCCACAGCGAAGCTGACCAACGCCAGGTAATGATGCCAAGGAAGTGATTAATGGCATCCGATGTAAAATATTTTGTTGTCCTTGATCAATGTTCCTGAGGTGCGTGCACCTTGCGCACTCGGAGTGCAGCAGGCAATGAGGAGGACTCATTGATTGCAGCCACAGTGTGTTCAAATTTGGGAACTGCGACCGAGTGCATCTCTAGGGATGCTTTGAGTTGAATCAGAGCAATAAATATGGGCATTAAAATGATTATGTGAGTGTATATTAAATAGTGCCTTGCTATGGCTCAGTCAGAGCTTGGGGGAGACTAGAGCGCTAATCAGGTATACTTGCTGGAAACTGTGTAGGGCATAAGCTAGCTAGATCCAGACTAGCCCATGCTGTAGCTACTGCTATATGCAGGGCATAAGCTAGCTAGATCTGGACTAGCCCATGCTGTAGCTACTGCTATATGCAGGGCATAAGCTAGCTAGACTAGCCTATGCTGTAGCTACTGCTATATGCAGGGCATAAGCTAGCTAGATCTGGACTAGCCCATGCTGTAGCTACTGCTATATGCAGGGCATAAGCTAGCTAGATCTGGACTAGCCCATGCTGTAGCTACTGCTATATGCAGGCATAAGCTAGCTAGATCTGGACTAGCCCATGCTGTAGCTACTGCTATATGCAGGGCATAAGCTAGCTAGATCTAGACTAGCCCATGCTGTAGCTACTGCTATATGCAGGGCATAAGCTAGCTAGATCTGGACTAGCCCATGCTGTAGCTACTGCTATATGCAGGGCATAAGCTAGCTAGATCTGGACTAGCCCATGCTGTAGCTACTGCTATATGCAGGGCATAAGCTAGCTATATCTAGACTAGCCCATGCTGTAGCTACTGCTATATGCAGGGCATAACATTTGTTTACCTATTTATTATATTAATTGTTGTTGTTGTTATTATAAGTAGTAGTATTAAAAATAGTAGTATTAAAAAATTAATTATTTTTATAATAATACTAATATTATTATTATTATTATTATTATTATTATTATTATTATTATATTATTATTATTATTATTATTAAATATTATTGTTATTATTATTATTATTATTATTATTATTATTATTATTATTATTATTATTATTATTATTATTATTATTATTATTATTATTATTATTATTATTATTATTATTATTATTATTATTATTATTATTATTATTATTATTATTATTATTATTATTACTAAATACTACTATTATTATTATATTATTAATTATTATTAATTATTATGTTATTATGTCAGATGCAATGACTTTCTTGATAATCACTGGGGACTACTGGACACCCTCCCAAAACGTAACTAATTTGCAATCACCATAACTGTTCCCTTCTTCCAGTGTACTAGTTATTTTGGTATCCTCCACTGTGGTATGTCAAAGTACTTACCTGTGATGTGCAGGAAGAAATTGGCTGCACATACTGGGTGATGGCTACTAGGTCAAATCACCATAAGCTGACAGTGCTTGCAGCAAGAAAAACAAATGGAACCAAACCTTCATGCCACTAAGAGAGCTCTCTACCTTCATGTCACTAAGAGAGCTCTCTACCTTCATATCACTAAGAGAGCTCTCAACCTTCATATCACTAAGAGAGCTCTCTACCTTCATATCACTAAGAGAGCTCTCTACCTTCATATCACTAAGAGAGCTATCTACCTTCATGCCACTAAGAGAGCTCTCAACCTTCATGTCACTAAGAGAGCTCTCAACCTTCATATCACTAAGAGAGCTCTCTACCTTCATATCACTAAGAGAGCTCTCTACCTTCATGCCACTAAGAGAGCTCTCAACCTTCATGTCACTAAGAGAGCTCTCTACCTTCATATCACTAAGAGAGCTCTCAACCTTCATGTCACTAAGAGAGCTCTCTACCTTCATATCACTAAGAGAGCTCTCAACCTTCATGTCACTAAGAGAGCTCTCAACCTTCATATCACTAAGAGAGCTCTCAACCTTCATATCACTAAGAGAGCTCTCAACCTTCATATCACTAAGAGAGCTCTCTACCTTCATGTCACTAAGAGAGCTCTCAACCTTCATATCACTAAGAGAGCTCTCAACCTTCATATCACTAAGAGAGCTCTCAACCTTCATATCACTAAGAGAGCTCTCAACCTTCATGTCACTAAGAGAGCTCTCAACCTTCATGTCCCTAAGAGAGCTCTCAACCTTCATATCACTAAGAGAGCTCTCAACCTTCATATCACTAAGAGAGCTCTCAACCTTCATGTCACTAAGAGAGCTCTCAACCTTCATATCACTAGGAGAGCTCTCAACCTTCATATCACTAAGAGAGCTCTCAACCTTCATGCCACTAAGAGAGCTCTCTACCTTCATGTCACTAAGAGAGCTCTCTACCTTCATATCACTAAGAGAGCTCTCAACCATCATGCCACTAAGAGAGCTCTCTACCTTCATATCACTAAGAGAGCTCTCAACCTTCATATCACTAAGAGAGCTCTCAACCTTCATGCCACTAAGAGAGCTCTCAACCTTCATATCACTAAGAGAGCTCTCAACCTTCATGCCACTAAGAGAGCTCTCAACCTTCATATCACTAAGAGAGCTCTCAACCTTCATGTCACTAGGAGAGCTCTCAACCTTCATATCACTAAGAGAGCTCTCAACCTTCATATCACTAAGAGAGCTCTCTACCTTCATATCACTAAGAGAGCTCTCTACCTTCATATCACTAAGAGAGCTCTCTACCTTCATGTCACTAAGAGAGCTCTCAACCTTCATGTCACTAAGAGAGCTCTCTACCTTCATATCACTAAGAGAGCTCTCAACCTTCATATCACTAAGAGAGCTCTCTACCTTCATGTCACTAAGAGAGCTCTCAACCTTCATATCACTAAGAGAGCTCTCAACCTTCATGCCACTAAGAGAGCTCTCAACCTTCATATCACTAAGAGAGCTCTCTACCTTCATATCACTAAGAGAGCTCTCTACCTTCATATCACTAAGAGAGCTCTCAACCTTCATATCACTAAGAGAGCTCTCTACCTTCATGTCACTAAGAGAGCTCTCAACCTTCATATCACTAAGAGAGCTCTCTACCTTCATATCACTAAGAGAGCTCTCAACCTTCATATCACTAAGAGAGCTCTCAACCTTCATATCACTAGGAGAGCTCTCAACCTTCATGTCACTAAGAGAGCTCTCAACCTTCATATCACTAAGAGAGCTCTCAACCTTCATATCACTAAGAGAGCTCTCTACCTTCATGTCACTAAGAGAGCTCTCAACCTTCATATCACTAAGAGAGCTCTCAACCTTCATATCACTAAGAGAGCTCTCAACCTTCATATCACTAGGAGAGCTCTCAACCTTCATATCACTAAGAGAGCTCTCAACCTTCATATCACTAAGAGAGCTCTCAACCTTCATATCACTAAGAGAGCTCTCTACCTTCATGTCACTAAGAGAGCTCTCAACCTTCATATCACTAAGAGAGCTCTCTACCTTCATATCACTAAGAGAGCTCTCAACCTTCATATCACTAGGAGAGCTCTCAACCTTCATGTCACTAAGAGAGCTCTCAACCTTCATATCACTAAGAGAGCTCTCAACCTTCATATCACTAAGAGAGCTCTCTACCTTCATGTCACTAAGAGAGCTCTCAACCTTCATATCACTAAGAGAGCTCTCAACCTTCATATCACTAGGAGAGCTCTCAACCTTCATATCACTAAGAGAGCTCTCTACCTTCATGTCACTAAGAGAGCTCTCTACCTTCATATCACTAAGAGAGCTCTCAACCTTCATATCACTAAGAGAGCTCTCAACCTTCATGTCACTAAGAGAGCTCTCAACCTTCATATCACTAAGAGAGCTCTCAACCTTCATATCACTAAGAGAGCTCTCTACCTTCATATCACTAAGAGAGCTCTCAACCTTCATATCACTAAGAGAGCTCTCTACCTTCATATCACTAAGAGAGCTCTCTACCTTCATATCACTAAGAGAGCTCTCAACCTTCATATCACTAAGAGAGCTCTCAACCTTCATATCACTAGGAGAGCTCTCAACCTTCATGTCACTAAGAGAGCTCTCAACCTTCATATCACTAAGAGAGCTCTCTACCTTCATATCACTAAGAGAGCTCTCAACCTTCATATCACTAGGAGAGCTCTCAACCTTCATGTCACTAAGAGAGCTCTCAACCTTCATATCACTAAGAGAGCTCTCAACCTTCATATCACTAAGAGAGCTCTCTACCTTCATGTCACTAAGAGAGCTCTCAACCTTCATATCACTAAGAGAGCTCTCAACCTTCATATCACTAGGAGAGCTCTCAACCTTCATATCACTAAGAGAGCTCTCTACCTTCATGTCACTAAGAGAGCTCTCTACCTTCATATCACTAAGAGAGCTCTCAACCTTCATATCACTAAGAGAGCTCTCAACCTTCATGTCACTAAGAGAGCTCTCAACCTTCATATCACTAAGAGAGCTCTCAACCTTCATATCACTAAGAGAGCTCTCTACCTTCATATCACTAAGAGAGCTCTCAACCTTCATATCACTAAGAGAGCTCTCAACCTTCATGTCACTAGGAGAGCTCTCTAATGACATTCCTTTTAAAGGATTCAATCTTATAACACTGAGAGCTCTCTAATGACATTCCTTTTAAACACTAAAAGAGCTCTCTAATGAAATTCCTTTTAAAGGACTCAACTTTCATATCACCAAAGGTCGGTTCACGATGCTGGCTGAGCATTGTGATTTGTTGTTGACCTTTGACCCTATTCATTTCAAACCATGCTCAACAAAGATGGACATGTGATAGTTCTGATTGGTCCGACGCTATGTTTCAGATGCTGGATTAGAAAAAGTTCTAATCCAGCGTCTGAAACGCGATGTTGGACCAATCACTGTCCATCTTTGTTGAGCGCGATTCGAGGGTCAATTGACGACACGCAACGCAATGCTGGGCCAGTGTCGTGTTGTGAACCCGCCTTAAGAGAGCTCTCTAATGACATTCCTTTTAAAGGACTCGACCTTCATATCACTAAGAGAGCTCTCTAATGACATTTCCTTTTGGGGGTGCTGCAGTTTTTGAGTGACCATGATGTTGCCACGTGTATCTTTTAAGAAAATCAGCTAAAAAACATTCCACGTGTAATTTGAAAACCCATAGAATAGCAACAATTTGATGCCAAAGTCACCAGCACATCCGCACTGGGGAGAGAGGAACACTTGTGGCCATTTCTATTTTTTAATGGAAACTTTTGGTTTTGACCAAATAATCCTCTCCTTGAATTTACTCACTTGACGTTTCAGCTCTAGAGGCGCTCCTGATGAAGAACATCGAGAGAGTTATTTATTGAGATAGTCATTATATATACAGTATATCAACTGAGTTTGTTGTAGAGAGGTTGTTATTAGTAGTGTTTATTAATTAAGTACTGTACACACATACACACAACTCACAGGACTTTGGTGCAGTCTTGGTACAAGCTACACACCCTCACACTCTCCCACAACTTCATCACTCATCTTGACAACTCCCTTGAAGTACTACCTGTGCTCTGTGAGGTTGGAAACGTTTACCAAACATGTCCGCAAATGAATGAGTATCCCTCTACATGTTCAGTAATCATGGGCGGGGTTATTTTACCAGGTGGGCCCCCCTTATCTAATGCTGTGAGGTCTTTACCTAACCTGAAGTGGGAAACCCTCTACCTAAGAGCTGTGCGGTTGAAACCCTTTACCTAATGATTATGAGGGGAGAAACCCTTTACCTAATAAAAGGAAACCCTTTACCTAACAACTGAGGTGGGAAACTATTCAGATTGGTATGTAGTCTACCTCTTGTGGCAGTGGCCAACCCTTTACCTTATTTGTGTTGTAGAAGTGGTGTGCATGTTCTGTAGCTTACTGCAGAGCCGGAAACTGGCAGGAATTAATAAATTTGGAGGATTAGTCTCGAAGTTGGTGGGTTTAAATTTGGAAGGTGGGCTGGGTAGAAGGTGGAATGAGAGGTGTGGTCACATCTAGCACTAATGTGTTGTAGTCCAATGAATTTGCTTCAATGAGATGCCTCGTGGATGATCATAAATGTCGTTCAATGACATCACATTTGTAAGAATGTTTGTGACCTGGAAGGCGGGTGAACAGTTGGCCTGTAAGGAGAGATTTGGCATTGAAAAAGGTTCACATGCAGTGGCTGTGTTGCTAAGGAGCATCACCATTGACCGTACCTCAGATGATGGCTGCTTGCTCTCCGACCAACAGTATGAAAGCCTGGTGAGGCCTCTCCCCCAGCAAAGGAAGAGAACACTGCCGTATTATTCTTGTACTGTGAGAAAATTAGCTCACCCAACGTAACAAAACACTGGTGGATTTAATTTGGTGTGCTACTGATCTGCCTACCTCCTCAAATGAAATGCCCCACCATTCTGGCTATGCCGTTTGATGTGCAGGTGGTCGCTGTGGCAACGAGTTATTATTAGCAGGGGCAGTTATGGTATGTGGCTTTCATTACCTGACACTGTGGGCTCCTCAGTGGTGTTCCAGATATGCAATAGTTGTGTTACACAATGCTTAGTTGTGTTACACGATGCTCACACGCATAACACACTTGTGACACAAGCCCTAGCTCTGTGTGTAAATGTAGTGTCACAAGAGAGATTGAATTGGCTTGTAAAAAAGAATTGGAACAAAAAGGTATCAGTGCAGAGCACAGACATGAAGAGGACCTCGGTGTGCATTGTTAACTGGGTAAAGGGTCCTCTAAATGGTTCCAATTCTTTTTTGACAAGCCAATTCAGTTGTTGTATAGTTGTTGTTGTATATGTTGTTGCTGCATAGTTGTTGTTGTATAGTTGTTGCTGTATAGTTGTTGCTGTATAGTTGTTGTATAGTTGTTGCTGTATAGTTGTTGTTGTATAGTTGTTGCTGCATAGTTGTTGTATAGTTGTTGCTGCATAGTTGTTGTATAGTTGTTGCTGCATAGTTGTTGCTGCATAGTTGTTGTTGTATAGTTGTTGCTGTATAGTTGTTGTTGTATAGTTGTTGCTGCATAGTTGTTGTATAGTTGTTGCTGTATAGTTGTTGTTGTATAGTTGTTGCTGCATAGTTGTTGTTGTATAGTTGTTGTTGTATAGTTGTTGTTGCATAGTTGTTGTTGTATATGTTGTTGTTGTATAGTTGTTGTTGTATAGTTGTTGCTGCATAGTTGTTGTTGCATAGTTGTTGTATATGTTGTTGTTGTATAGTGGTTGCATAGTTGTTGTTGCATAGTTGTTGTTGCATAGTTGTTGTTGCATAGTTGTTGCTGCATAGTTGTTGTTGCTGCATAGTTGTTGCTGCATAGTTGTTGCTGCATAGTTGTTGCTGCATAGTTGTTGCTGCATAGTTGTTGCTGCATAGTTGTTGCTGCATAGTTGTTGCTGCATAGTTGTTGCTGCATAGTTGTTGTTGTTTAGTTGTTGTTGTTTCCCTCGCCCACACACTTAACGATGTGGTGTGACTGATCTTCACATGAAGCATATGTATGTATGTTTATCTTCTTATGCCCCTCCCCTCCCCTCCTCTCCCCTCCCCTCCCCTCCCCTCCCCTCGGCTTCTCTACAGCTCACCCTGAACCACAACTGTCTTCAGGTTCTGAGTCTTCCCTACCTCTGCCTGCCTAGTCTAGAGAAGCTGAACGTGTCTCACAACCAGATACACGCCATCGATGACAAGGGAAAGGTGCGTCAGGCTCCTCTTTATTTGGCCACTACTCTGTTAAGTGGCGCTAGACATGTACTCTGAACCACGGACTGCCACTTGGCTTCAGAAGAAAGCTAGGAATAATTATGTGTTGCACAGGACATCAATGCTGGTGTATATAGAATATGGCAAACCCGAATGAATATGGCAGACCTGAATGAATATGGCAAACCTGAATGAATATGGTAAACCCGAATATGGCAAACCTGAATGAATATGGCAAACCTGAATATGGCAAACCTGAATGAATATGGCAAACCTGAATGAATATGGCAAACCTGAATGAATATGGCAAACCTGAATATGGTAAACCCGAATATGGCAAACCTGAATGAGGCAAACCTGAATGAATATGGCAAACCTGAATATGGTAAACCCGAATATGGCAAACCTGAATGAATATGGCAAACCTGAATATGGTAAACCCGAATATGGCAAACCTGAATGAATATGGCAAACCTGAATGAATATGGCAAACCCAAATATGGCAAACCTGAATGAATATGGCAAACCTGAATGAATATGGCAAACCTGAATGAATATGGCAAACCGAATATGGCAAACCTGAATGAATATGGCAAACCTGAATGAATATGGCAAACCCGAATATGGCAAACCTGAATGAATATGGCAAACCCGAATGAATATGGCAAACCTGAATGAATATGGCAAATCTGAATGAATATGGCAAACCCGAATATGGCAAACCTGAATGAATATGGCAAATCTGAATGAATATGGCAAACCCGAATATGGCAAACCTGAATGAATATGGCAAACCTGAATGAATATGGCAAACCTGAATGAATATGGCAAACCGAATATGGCAAACCTGAATGAATATGGCAAACCTGAATGAATATGGCAAACCTGAATATGGCAAACCCGAATATGGCAAACCTGAATGAATATGGCAAACCCGAATGAATATGGCAAACCTGAATGAATATGGCAAATCTGAATGAATATGGCAAACCGAATATGGCAAACCTGAATGAATATGGCAAACCTGAATGAATATGGCAAACCCGAATATGGCAAACCTGAATGAATATGGCAAACCCGAATGAATATGGCAAACCTGAATGAATATGGCAAATCTGAATGAATATGGCAAACCCGAATATGGCAAACCTGAATGAATATGGCAAATCTGAATGAATATGGCAAACCCGAATATGGCAAACCTGAATGAATATGGCAAACCTGAATGAATATGGCAAACCTGAATGAATATGGCAAACCGAATATGGCAAACCTGAATGAATATGGCAAACCTGAATGAATATGGCAAACCTGAATATGGCAAACCCGAATATGGCAAACCTGAATGAATATGGCAAACCCGAATGAATATGGCAAACCTGAATGAATATGGCAAATCTGAATGAATATGGCAAACCCGAATATGGCAAACCTGAATGAATATGGCAAATCTGAATGAATATGGCAAACCCGAATATGGCAAACCTGAATGAATATGGCAAACCTGAATGAATATGGCAAACCTGAATATGGCAAACCCGAATATGGCAAACCTGAATGAATATGGCAAATCTGAATGAATATGGCAAACCCGAATATGGCAAACCTGAATGAATATGGCAAACCTGAATGAATATGGCAAACCTGAATATGGCAAATCTGAATGAATATGGCAAACCTGAATGAATATGGCAAACCTGAATGAATATGGCAAACCTGAATGAATATGGCAAACCTGAATGAATATGGCAAACCTGAATGAATATGGCAAACCTGAATGAATATGGCAAACCTGAATGAATATGGCAAACCTGAATGAATATGGCAAACCCGAATATGGCAAACCTGAATGATTACAAACCTGAATGAATATGGCAAACCCGAAAATGTGATGTCCCTAAAATATATGCTTTGAAGGCAGACTTGAGTGTCAACTACCCACAGGGGGTATCAATTTTCAACCCTCTCAAGGGGGAAAATGTTGGTATGACATGCAAGGGGCATGGCTCATTTTTCAGAGGGGCATAGCTTCAAAATCTGACCACAATGTTTATCAACAATAAATGCTATCCCATAATATACGTTGCTAGGGACTTGAGAGTGAATGTCTGACTTGGTATGGATGTTTTAAACTCTCCCAGCAATCCATCAGTGAGAGGGTAAGGATGGTCCAGGTTCCATTCTGTGGTTTATGGTTCGGTTCCATTCTGTGGTTTTGACTGTATAAACATGTCACACCCATCAATTTGTTTGATCCTATTTAACCACACCCATTTCTTGCGTAGGTATTGGAGCGCATCACACATCTCAACATCTCCCACAACTGTCTCTACTCACTGGACGGGATCAAAGCATTTGTGGGGGTGTACGTCCTCAACCTCTCCTTCAACCGCCTTGTCTCTAGCGCTGACATTAGCAAAGTTGTCCGCCTGCGCCGACTAACAACCCTGGGATTGGCTGGTGTGTGTGTGGGCGAGAGGTGCAGTAGGGAGTTGAAGGGGTTAAAATGTTCTTCTAGATGAGGTCTATTCCAGTGAGGGAGATGGATGAGGCAGTGAGTGTCTCCAGTGTGAGGGAGATGGATGAGGCAGTGAGTGTATCCAGTGTGAGGGAGATGGATGAGGCAGTGAGTGTCTCCAGTGTGAGGGAGATGGATGAGGCAGTGAGTGTCTCCAGTGTGAGGGAGATGGATGAGGCAGTGAGTGTCTCCAGTGTGAGAGAGATGGATGAGGCAGTGAGTGTCTCCAGTGTGAGGGAGATGGATGAGGCAGTGAGTGTCTCCAGTGTGAGGGAGATGGATGAGGCAGTGAGTGTCTCCAGTGTGAGGGAGATGGATGAGGCAGTGAGTGTCTCCAGTGTGAGGGAGATGGATGAGGCAGTGAGTGTCTCCAGTGTGAGAGAGATGGATGAGGCAGTGAGTGTCTCCAGTGTGAGGGAGATGGATGAGGCAGTGAGTGTCTCCAGTGTGAGGGAGATGGATGAGGCAGTGAGTGTCTCCAGTGTGAGGGAGATGGATGAGGTAGTGAGTGTCTCCAGTGTGAGGGAGATGGATGAGGCAGTGAGTGTCTCCAGTGTGAGGGAGATGGATGAGGCAGTGAGTGTCTCCAGTGTGAGGGAGATGGATGAGGCAGTGAGTGTCTCCAGTGTGAGGGAGATGGATGAGGCAGTGAGTGTCTCCAGTGTGAGGGAGATGGATGAGGCAGTGAGTGTCTCCAGTGTGAGGGAGATGGATGAGGCAGTGAGTGTCTCCAGTGTGAGGGAGATGGTTGAGGTAGTGAGTGTCTCCAGTGTGAGGGAGATGGATGAGGCAGTGAGTGTCTCCAGTGTGAGGGAGATGGATGAGACAGTGAGTGTCTCCAGTGTGAGGGAGATGGATGAGGCAGTGAGTGTCTCCAGTGTGAGGGAGATGGATGAGGCAGTGAGTGTCTCCAGTGTGAGGGAGATGGATGAGGCAGTGAGTGTCTTCAGTGTGAGGGAGATGGATGAGGCAGTGAGTGTCTCCAGTGTGAGGGAGATGGATGAGGCAGTGAGTGTCTCCAGTGTGAGGGAGATGGATGAGGCAGTGAGTGTCTCCAGTGTGAGGGAGATGGATGAGGCAGTGAGTGTCTCCAGTGTGAGGGAGATGGATGAGGCAGTGAGTGTCTCCAGTGTGAGGGAGATGGATGAGGCAGTGAGTGTCTCCAGTGTGAGGGAGATGGATGAGGCAGTGAGTGTCTACAGTGTGAGGGAGATGGATGAGGCAGTGAGTGTCTCCAGTGTGAGGGAGATGGATGAGGCAGTGAGTGTCTCCAGTGTGAGGGAGATGGATGAGGTAGTGTGTGTCTCCAGTGTGAGGGAGATGGATGAGGCAGTGAGTGTCTCCAGTGTGAGGGAGATGGATGAGGCAGTGAGTGTCTCCAGTGTGAGGGAGATGGATGAGGCAGTGAGTGTCTCCAGTGTGAGGGAGATGGATGAGGCAGTGAGTGTCTCCAGTGTGAGGGAGATGGATGAGGCAGTGAGTGTCTCCGGTGTGAGGGAGATGGATGAGGCAGTGAGTGTCTCCAGTGTGAGGGAGATGGATGAGGTAGTGAGTGTCTCCAGTGTGAGGGAGATGGATGAGGCAGTGAGTGTCTCCAGTGTGAGGGAGATGGATGAGGTAGTGAGTGTCTCCAGTGTGAGGGAGATGGATGAGGCAGTGAGTGTCTCCAGTGTGAGGGAGATGGATGAGGCAGTGAGTGTCTCCAGTGTGAGGGAGATGGTTGAGGCAGTGAGTGTCTCCAGTGTGGGGGAGATGGATGAGGCAGTGAGTGTCTCCAGTGTGAGGGAGATGGATGAGGTAGTGAGTGTCTCCAGTGTGAGGGAGATGGATGAGGCAGTGAGTGTCTCCAGTGTGAGGGAGATGGATGAGGCAGTGAGTGTCTCCAGTGTGAGGGAGATGGATGAGGCAGTGAGTGTCTCCAGTGTGAGGGAGATGGATGAGGCAGTGAGTGTCTCCAGTGTGAGGGAGATGGATTAGGCAGTGAGTGTCTCCAGTGTGAGGGAGATGGATGAGGCAGTGAGTGTCTCCAGTGTGAGGGAGATGGATGAGGCAGTGAGTGTCTCCAGTGTGAGGGAGATGGATGAGGCAGTGAGTGTCCCAGTGTGCGGGAGATATCTAAGCTAATGTGTATCTGCTGACAGACGCCTCGTGCATATATCTGTAGTCTTCTATAAACTTCTTCCTGCCCATGATTTTGCTGTGTTGTTGGTATGCAGGCAACCCTATCTCCAGCACTAATGCCTGCCGAGTGGTGGTGCTGGCCAAGTTCTTGCACAAGTCGAGGGAGGTAAGGTGTCATCATACATAATGTACACCTATAATAATAGTATATTTTCGTAACGTTTGTGCCTGGAGCTCTCTTGTTTATGAATACTTGACGGTCTTCGTCTGAATTGAAAAGGCTCAGTTGTTATAACTTGCAGAGAGAATTAGTTCCTTTCTTGAGGTTCTCTCACTGATACTTGCCAGGCCTGGCCAGATGTCAATGTTGCTTTGGAATCCACGCAACATTGGCTCCTGAATGGGTAGATATGGGGTTCATTTAGGGTTCATTTAGCGTGGGGCACTGGCAGCTGTAACCAGTGGAAACTTTTTTCAAGATCTGTAAAATACTCTTCACTTCCCTCCTCTGGAAGTAGCTTACTCTGTGTTGTCTGCTTAGTTACCCAACCAAGATCTGCGAGTGTGCTGTGGGAGAAAGTCTGTGAAGCTCTTGGTGAGGACACTATCAATACACCTTGTGTACGAGGAAGGAGGAAACTATATCCTTCATTACCAGGAAGGAGGAAACTATATCATTCATTACCAGGAAGGAGGAAGCTATATCCTTCATTACCAGGAAGGAGGAAGCTATAATCATTCATTACCAGGAAGGAGGAAACTATATCATTCATTACCAGGAAGGAGGAAGCTATATTCTTCATTACCAGGAAGGATGAAACTTATATATTTTATTCATCTACAAACCTAACTTTGCTGGTGAAAAAATTGCAATAAAATTCTAAATTCCAATATTTCAGACAACCTCCTGCTGATGCTTCACTCCTCCCTATGATAATGCTGGAGCTCTCTGACATATAAGCACAGGTCTAGCTGTATAGTCCACAAGGAATGAGCATTCTATAGACAGCGTGTGAACCTCACAGAATGTGGTCACATGCTTTGCGTGCAGTGTACACCATTCAGAAATGTTGTTCTGAGGATCAGCTTCTCGTAAGTGCTGGTGTTATGAGTCGACGACCTTCATGAGGAACATCCTGGACTTGAGTATACATACCACTAGTTTATGCTAGGTAAATAATTCATGGAAATTTAATCAGATAGCTAACCTAGTACAGTAGACCCTCGCTAATCCGGACACCGTTAATCCGAAACCTCACTAATCCGAACTGGGTAGCAAAAAAAAAAAAACGATTCAAAATGCGTGCCACTTCGAACCTACCACGAGCCTGTCATACGATGCAGCTGCAGTGATTACGGAGAAGAAAAGAGCACACAAAAGAGCACACAAGAGCCTTACCATAGAGGAGAAGGTCGAGATCCTGGACCAGCTCGGGAAGAAAAGCTACAAGTTACTATCAGAACAGTATGGAGTCAACTATCTCAGACATAAAGAAGAAGGGCAGCGAGTTGTGAGGATGCAAAAGGAAGATGACTGAGATGGGATTCCGGAGATCTGCTAAAAGAATGAGGATGGGAAGGGATCATAATGATTAAAAATAACTTGTACTCCCACCACCCAGTATTCAACCCACACCTGCAAAAAATAAACAAATTCAGAGTTCAATATAATGATATTCATAATGCTATTCATAAATTTCATTAATCCGAAAATTTCACTAATCCGAACTAGAGTATACATACCACTAGTTTATGCTAGGTAAATTATTCATGGAAATTTAATCAGATAGCTAACCTAGTACAGTAGACCCTCGCTAATCCGGACACCGTTAATCCGAAACCTCACTAATCCGAACTGGGTAGCAAAAAACAAAAAAACAATTCAAAATGCGTGCCACTTCGAACCTACCACGAGCCTGTCATACGATGCAGCTGCAGTGATTACGGAGAAGAAAAGAGCACACAAAAGAGCACACAAGAGCCTTACCATAGAGGAGAAGGTCGAGATCCTGGACCAGCTCGGGAAGAAAAGCTACAAGTTACTATCTGAACAGTATGGAGTTGGAGTCTCAACTATCTCAGACATAAAGAAGAAGGGCAGCGAGTTGTGAGGATGCAAAAGGAAGATGACTGATATGGGATTCCGGAGATCTGCTAAAAGAATGAGGATGGGAAGGGATCATAATGATTAAAAATAACTTGTACTCCCACCACCCAGTATTCAACCCACACCTGCAAAAAATAAACAAATTCAGAGTTCAATATAATGATATTCATAATGATATTCATAAATTTCATTAATCCGAAAATTTCACTAATCCGAACTACTCAGATCCACAGGCTATTGAGATTAGTGAGGGTCTACTGTATTAGCTACCATCCTTTGAGTCTTGCTGGAGCTAGCAGAGCTGGCATACTCCTGAGAGCTGGATGGGGTTCACTGCCTTGGAGGTCAAGGTGGGATTGCTGGGGTAGCGTTGTGATGTGGAGGACTACTGAGGAAAGGTAATCGATAAAATACACTTGCAAGCAAGTTGGGGTCCGTCATGTTAGAACTGGGCCTGTCAAGAACTGGGCCTGTCAAGTCACTTGTTTGTGTCGGATAATTGCAATGCTGATCAGGTACTGGCTATCATTATCATCATCTAGCAGGCATCGACATCAATCTAATCGCCAATTACCACATATGACAGAAAAACCGATTTATTTTTGAAGGAATTGAATGCACACCCACCCATACAGACATATAATATATAGTATGGCCATACATGGAGCACACGCGTGCATCACATGATGCATGGAAATGCAAGGACATGTATGGCAAGGACACAGAGTGGGCGAGGAAATACAATGGCATAGAGGACACCAGCTTGACCAGTCCATCCATCTTTGTCAAATATGTCCACCACTCCCCTACAAAACTTCCTCCTTGTGTCAGCTATTATATGTTCTGCAGTTAGTTCTGCCAAGTAGACTTAGGACCAATGCCCGTGCTAGTTGAAGTGGACCACAGAGAGGTTGGTGCCCATGCTAGTTGAAGTGGACCACAGAGAGGTTGGTGCCCATGCTAGTTGAAGTGGACCACAGAGAGGTTGGTGCCCTGAAGTGGACCACAGAGAGGTTGGTGCCCATGCTAGTTGAAGTGGACCACAGAGAGGTTGGTGCCCATGCTAGTTGAAGTGGACCACAGAGAGGTTGGTGCCCTGAAGTGGACCACAGAGAGGTTGGTGCCCGTGCTAGTTGAAGTGGACTACAGAGAGGTTGGTGCCCATGCTAGTTGAAGTGGACCACAGAGAGGTTGGTGCCCATGCTAGTTGAAGTGGACCACAGAGAGGTTGGTGCCCGTGCTAGTTGAAGTGGACCACAGAGAGGTTGGTGCCCATGCTAGTTGAAGTGGACCACAGAGAGGTTGATGCCCATGCTAGTTGAAGTGGACCACATAGAGGTTGGTGCCCATGCTAGTTGAAGTGGACCACAGAGAGGCTGGTGCCCATGCTAGTTGAAGTGGACCACAGAGAGGTTGGTGCCCATGCTAGTTGAAGTGGACCACAGAGAGGCTGGTGCCCATGCTAGTTGAAGTGGACCACAGAGAAGTTGGTGCCCATGCTAGTTGAAGTGGACCACAGAGAGATTGAAGTGGACCACAGAGAGGTTGGTGCCTGAAGTGGACCACAGAGAGGTTGGTGCCCGTGCTAGTTGAAGTGGACCACAGAGAGGTTGGTGCCCATGCCAGCACCTTTGTCAAGAGATTGACGCTTAGTTCTAGGCTTTTCGTGAGAAGTACTTCGTGCTATCTATCATCACACAGCTAAGCTAAGTGTGACACTTCTTGTGCTGAGCATTGGTAATGTCGGTCCTCCATGTGTATCTAGCAGGAGAGACTCTGCACAGAGCAGTCCACAGCCATGGATGGATGCAGACTGCCATTGCTTCTGGGGTGTGTAGCTGCTTGAGCTGCAGCTGTGGCCAGAGCTTGTGTTATGTTCTGGTTATTTTGGAGGGAGAAGTAACATGCCTTCCCTTGTTGCTCCTCCCTGTCTCCACTCACCAACACTGCACTCTCTCTCTCCACCTTCCCCCTGCTCTCTGCATGTCTTACCCTCTCTCCCCCGTGCCTCTCGCTACCCTCTCTTCCCCTTGCCTCTCGCTACCCTCTCTTCCCCTTGCCTCTCGCTACCCTCTCTTCCCCTTGCCTCTCGCTACCCTCTCTCCCCCGTGCCTCTCACTACCCTCTCTTCCCCGTGCCTCTCACTACCATCTCTCCTCCTTGCCTCTCGCTACCCTCTCTTCCCCTTGCCTCTCGCTACCCTCTCTTCCCCTTGCCTCTCGCTACCCTCTCTTCCCCTTGCCTCTCTCTACCCTCTCTCCCCCTTGCCTCTCACTACCCTCTCTCCCCCTTGCCTCTCGCTACCCTCTCTTCCCCTTGCCTCTCTCTACCCTCTCTCCCCCTTGCCTCTCACTACCCTCTCTCCCCCTTGCCTCTCACTACCCTCTCTCCCCCTTGCCTCTCGCTGTCTCATCCCATATCCTTCTCTAGATCTCATTGGATGGTGTTGAAGCATCTGGCAAGGAACGGGTAAGCCAGCCAGCCATATTTATATATGTACACTGCCCATACCTCTGAGCTTCACCTCCTTAACTCTGTTTAGAACAACAAAGCATGCATGTGTGCATACTGATCCAGCACCAGGAACTTCCTAATTCCATTCCTTAGCACCAGGAACTCATAATTCCATTCCTTAGCACCAGGAACTCATAATTCCATTCCTTAACACCAAGAACTTCCTAATTCCATTCCTTAGCACCAGGAACTCATAATTCCATTCCTTAACAACCGGGAACTCAAATACAAGAGACTACAGTCAAAAAGGTTCAAACCAGACTATTGGTTCCTAAGACTACTATAATCTGACATGCGTATGTATCACTAAGACTACAGATAAATACATGATGTCATGACATGCGCAAGCTACTTAATTATTTATTACATGAATATGTAAGAGGCCATACAGGCTAGATATATAATCAGTTCTCTGACTGTTACATCCATATAAGGTCAAGTTATCACATTCCTCCACATTTGGCAAAAACTAATATAAGCCATACATCCAACGATCTGGAGGATTCCTAACACGATTAGATCGGCGAAGTCCTTCTGTAGCAACAATAGGTGCTGTATCATCACCTGAGTTGTCTTCGGAATCACCCACAAAGGGAAAAGAGAGATCAGGTAAGTCATTGTCAATCATATCTGGAACCACTTCACTGAACAGTGATTGAATCTGGTCAATGTGGCGGCGCACTGTTTGATCGTTGTCCAGGCGAATAAGGTAAGTATAGTTACCTAGCTTGGATTCAACAATACCAGGTATCCATTGAGACTCATTATCTGACTTCCGAATATAAACGGTTTCTGATGTGAAAAAATCTCTTTGTTTCGATCTGCCATCCCTGGCCATCTTTTGTGATGTCTGCGAACAGCGTACTTTCCTAGCAAGATCAGGTTTAAGAAGTTCTAAGTGTGTTCAGAGGGGGCGACCCATAAGTAACTCTGCAGGAGTGACACCTGTGGATGCCTGAGGAGTAGAGCGGTAGTGAAAGAGGAATCTTGCCAGTTGGGTCTTGACATCATCAGGTCTGCTTTTTTTTAAAGCCCTTTTTAAAATTTGTACAGCTCGTTCTGCCAATCCATTTGTTGCGGGATGATATGGAGCTGAAGTTAAATGTCTGATTCCATTGCGTTTCACAAAAATTTCCTCTCACCTAACAAATGCTGAAGAGGTTTGTGATCTGATAGAATTGTGAATGGCCTGCCCAGTAAGTAGTGGTTAAACTTCTTCACCCCCAAAATAATAGCTAGAGCCTCTTTATCTAACTGGGCATAATTCTTTTCTGCGGGGGCTAGAGAACGAGTAGCGAATGCCACGGGCTTTTCAGTACCATCTTCAAGCCGGTGAGATAGCACTGCACCTAGTCCATATGGTGAGGCATCACATGACAACACCAGTTCCTGTTCTGAATCATAGTGCATCAAGACACATGAGGAAGTCAAACTAGTCTTAGCCTTTAAGAATGCCTCCTTCTGGTCAGCACCCCAAATCCACTTAGTTTTTTTATTTAGTAAACTGTGCAATGATGCTAGTGAAGTTGAAAGGTTAGGTAGAAACTTTGCATAATAATTCATAAACCCCAAAAAGGACCTCAATTGAGATACATTCGTAGGGGCAGGGGCTTCAGCTATTGCCCTCGCCTTCTCTTGGGTTGGTTGAATTCCTTCTGCTGAAATCTGATGCCCCAGATACTCCACTGAAGAGAGCATGAATGCACACTTTGTCCGTTTTAGGCGAAGTCCAGCTCGATCTAAACATCGGAGGACTTTCTCTAGGTTTCCCAAATGATCCTGTTCCGTTTTCCCAGTGACCAAAATGTCATCAATGTAGACTGACACCCCTGAAATACCTTGAAGAATTCCTTCCATAATTCTCTGAAATATAGATGGAGCAGATGAAATACCAAAAGGAAGTCGGTTATATTGGTAGAGTCCCTTGGCTGTGTTAATACTGTGAACTTCTTTGAGTCATTATCCAGAGGGATCTGCTGATATGCATGGGCCAGGTCTAGTTTTGAGAATGTCTTGCCTCCTTCCAGAGATGAAAACAAATCTTCAATACGCGGTATTGGATATTTATCCAACTTTGCTACTTGGTTCACAGTGACTTTATAGTCTCCACACAGACGAACCGAGCTATCTGTTTTACAGGAACGACTGGAGCAGCCCAATCAGCAAACTCCACAGGTTCAATGATTCCCTCTCGAGCGAGACGGTCAATTTCACTAGTGACTTTTTCTCTTAAGGCATAGGGAACTGGTCTGGCCTTACAGAATAGTGGTTTGGCCTTCTCTTCCACGTAAATTTTTGCTGTAATGCCTTTCACCAAACCTAGTTCATCATTGAACACGGTTGTATACTTCTTAAGAAGTTGTTGGAGGTCGGTAGAATCAACCTGAATCGTATGTAACAACTGTTGCCAGGGAAGACGGATTCTGGATAACCAGTCCTTTCCTAGCAAACTGGGTCCAGTTCCCTTGATAATCAGCTTTGCAGTTTGATCTTGGTACTCAACAGCAACAGTGGTAGATCCAAGGATCTTGAGAACTTCCCCTGTATAGGTACTCAATTTAATCGTAGATGGGTGTAATGGTGGCGGCACTGATAACAGATGCCCCTGTATCCACTTCCATTGAGAGTGATGCTTGGTTTGAAATAACTGTGACTGTGATTGGCTCATTAACTTTTTTATTGACCATTTTGTAAAGGGAATAGGTTCCTGTCACAGTTTCTGTTTCGTCAGAATTTTCATCTTCATTTTCAGCAGTTAATTGATGTGCTCTTTGACCTTCTGTTTTGATCTTTGAACGACATACTTTGGCAAGATGTCCTCTTTTCTTGCAGAAATGACATTCTGCATCTTTGAAGTAACAGTCCTTTGGCAGATGTGTACCTCCACATCGATAACACTTGCCTCCGCTAACAGGAGGTCTTGAAAAATTTGCAGCTCTGGACTTATTCAGTGCCAGAACAGTTTCTGTTTTGGGGGTTTGCTTTGCTTGAAGGTCCCTTGCATTACGTTCTGCAGCTTCTACTGCCTGAGAGATTTCCATTGTTTTTTTGAAAGTCAGGTCTGCCTCTGCCAAGAGGCGTTGTTGGAGCCGCTTGTCCCGAACCCCACAGACTAGCCTATCCCTTAGCATGTCATCTAAGGTAGCTTCAAACTTACAATGTTCTGAGAGTCGTCGCAGACCAGCTACAAATGCAGACACAGTTTCCCCTTCCTTCTGATATCGCATGTTGAAATTAAATCGCTGTACGATGAAGGAGGGTGATGGTTGATGATGGTTCTTCACTAGTTTGACAAGTTCAGCAAAAGACATAGATATAGGTCTAGCAGGAGCCACTAAATCCCGTATCAACTGGTACGTCGACGCACCACAAATGCTGAGTAATATTGCTCGTTGCTTTGTTGCTGATACCACCTCATTAGCTTAAAAATATTGTTCGAGACGTTCTGTATAAGAAGTCCAATCCTCTCTACCTGAGTCGAATTCACTTAATGTTCCATGAGAGGCCATTGGTGCTTTTATCCTCGTCGCCAAAATGTTATATTTCAATTAGAGAAAACAATTACAATATATCACAACAGTAACTTTAACACTCTAAATAATACTCAAAACTCAAATACAAGAGACTACAGTCAAAAAGGTTCAAACCAGACTATTGGTTCCTAAGACTACTATAATCTGACATGCGTATATATAACTAAGACTACAGATAAATACATGATGTCATGACATGCGCAAGCTACTTAATTATTTATTACATGAATATGTAAGTGCCCATACAGGCTAGATATATAATCAGTTCTCTGACTGTTGCATCCATATAAGGTCAAGTTATCACATTCTTCCCCTTCCCCTCCCCCTCCCCCCTCCCGAGGTCCATGGCATTTTGCCGGAGCACTATGCCATATAAACCACACACCCTAGCACGTGCTAGTGAGTCACTGATTAAAGGCTCTGCCATGCATCACTGGTGTGTATTTATTTCATTCCCTCAGGCTAAGATCAAGGCTTACACCTCTAAGTACGGTGCCGAGCCTGAACTCTGGCCCGTTGCCAAGCCACTGGTGAACCTCGAGCGAGAGATGTCTATCCAACACCATGACAGCAAGGATCATGGGAAGAGACCACACCCTCTGTCTGTGAGTGAGCCTGGCTTGGTGCACCAGCAACGCCCTCCTGGCCCAGTGTCGCCCTCGACACCTCATATAGACCTGTCCTGGCAGGTGGGAAGAATATAGCTGGTCCTTCCGCTCGCTCACAATTGCTCTCTCTCTCAAAAACTCCTTCTCTCAAGCTAAACTGCTTCCAAACCCTCTCTCCCTTTAACCTCCTCCCTTCAACCCCTCCCATATCCTTCAAACTTCTCCCTTTCCCTCCAAACCCCTCCCTCTTCCTTCCAAACCCCTCCCTCTTCCTTCAAACTCCTCCCATTTCCTTCCAAGCCCCCCTTTCAAACTCGTCCCATATCTTTCAAATTCTCCAAGCCTCTCCTCCCTCCAAACGCATTCCAAACTCCTCCCATATCCTTCAAACTCCTCCCATGTCCTCCAACCCCCTCCTATATCCTCCAAACTCCTCCCTTTATTTCATTTTCCTTCCTGTATTATTTTTCCTTTCTTGCTTGTATGCTCTCTGTCTACATGGTTGCCATGGCAATTGCAGGCACAGGTCCAGCACCAGTCACACTCCTCTCGTGGCAAAAACAGTGGCAGTTATCTCACTGGTGGCCCCTCCCCATTGCCACACCTACTACCCGACACGGCCACCCAGCCTGCATTGTCCTCCCTTGATAGCCTCTCTCTCTCTAGTTCAAGTTCAAGGTCGTCGGAGCATTCCGTCCCCCGTGTGACTCCGGACATGAGCCGCCGCTCCTCTGAAGGGCCATGCTCACTTCCTGGCAGGCAGCGGGTGTTATCAGGTAGTTTGCGCTCCTTGCCCAGTACGAAGGTCATTAGGAAGGAGTCATACTCGGCCACGCCCAATGAAGAGAGGTACTCTGTGGGCGTGGCATACCGTATCGGAGCAAGAGGGGAAACTAGGCATGGTCATTTGCCTCGCTCCGAGCCAGATGGCCAATCGGATATCTCGGGAACGTCACCTGACTTGCTGTTACATCATCCTGATTCATCTCATGATAACTCGGCCACTCGCCACCCGCTCTCTGCCGGGTCGGGCTCTTCTCCTCCTCCCTCCTCCCCCACCCTCACCGCAGCACAACCACACAATGATGGTGGGTGTGGCCACACTCAAGCAGTGACCCCTGTCATGATCCAGTCTGCGCTGGATGCTCTTGAGGGCATACAGGATAAAGACACTCCCATTTCCCTTCGCCCTCCTGCTCTTCACTTGTCGTTGGACCTGGCATCCAGACAAAGTCCGGTGCTGCCCGAGGACGTCGCCAGCGCACTCACTGCATGGATTAGTTCACAGAGTCTCCACAACGTGGGACTGTCCGTCAGTTCCTCTCGATCAAGTGTGAGCCACACCCCATTATTAACACCACCACCCACCCCGAAGCAGATGTTGGCCAGTAAGGATTCTCCCAGTGGCACAGGTCGTCAGGGGATATCTGCTGGTGATCTGATCACTGCTCTTACAGCTCTGATTTGTCCGGGGACGGAGAAGGCTTTGAGCTCTCGTGAGTCTCACTATGCTGTGCCGGCCTGCACGCCACAGGAAGGGCTGAGCGAGTGGGCACGTCTAGGGATACGCCCGGAGGAGGTCATACACGCCCTCGCTGCACTCACAATACAACAGGTATATACAGAATAATTATATCAGCTGGTGCCAGCACACCTCCTGGCAGCTGGGGACCAGGGCTGTTGCCTTATTCCTGGGTAGCTAGGGACCAGGGCTGTTTCCTTATTCCTGGGTAGCTAGGGACCAGGGCTGTTTCCTTATTCCTTGGTAGCTGGGGACCAGGGCTGTTGTCTTATTCCTGGGTAGCTGGGGACCAGGGCTGTTTCCTTATTCCTGGGTAGCTGGGGACCAGGGCTGTTGCCTTATTCCTGGGTAGCCGGGGACCAGGGCTGTTTCCTTATTCCTGTGTAGCTAGGGACCAGGGATGTTGTCTTATTCCTGTGTAGCTGGGGACCAGGGATGTTGTCTTATTCCTGTGTAGCTGGGGACCAGGGCTGTTTCCTTATTCCTGGGTAGCTGGGGACCAGGGCTGTTTCCTTATTCCTGGGTAGCTGGGGACCAGGGCTGTTTCCTTATTCCTGGGTAGCTGGGGACCAGGGATGTTGCCTTATTCCTGGGTAGCTGGGGACCAGGGCTGTTGTCTTATTCCTGGGCAGCTGGGGACCAGGGCTGTTTCCATATTCCTGGGTAGCTGGGGACCAGGGCTGTTGCCTTATTCCTGGGTAGCTAGGGACCAGGGCTGTTTCCTTATTCCTGAGTAGCTGGGGACCAGGGCTGTTGCCTTATTCCTGGGTAGCCGGGGACCAGGGCTGTTTCCTTATTCCTGGGTAGCCGGGGACCAGGGATGTTGCCTTATTCCTGGGCATAGTTCTCCCCAGAGCATTTAAGGGTAGCGGTGCGCTATCCCTTTGAAACTTTAAGGATAGCGAGCGCTGTGCTTGTATTAGTGTTTTTCCCTTTTTTTCTCTTTTTCTTTTTTTCCTTTCTTTTTTTTCCTTCTTTTTTTCCTTCCTACTTTTTTCCCCTTCTTTTTCCCCGGTGTCACAGGAAATCATAACATAATAACATCACTGTGCATGGTAGATATGGTTGTTTTATTCATTTTTGTCAAATTGAAATGATATTTTCTATGATGTAATACAATGACAAAATTAAAGTAACATTTTGTAGGTGTGGTTAATGGGGAAAAATTGCAGCATGGCTGCGCGCAAGTCAGTCGCTGAAAAGATGACAAAGCGTGGACGTTCAAGCGAAGTTGGCTGCAGCAGCTTTGGCAAGCACCGAAAGACCGGCATTAACCCGAAATGGAAGGAAGAGTTTCCGTGGCTATTGGAGTTGGAAGATGGTGAAGGTATGATGTGTGTTCTTTCTAGGAAACATAGTCGCAGGCCTAACGTTGGACGAGCGACCTGGGTAGACCTGCCATGCAAGACATTGACTAGGGAGATCTTGGTCAAACATGCGTCACATGTCACGGGAGTCAAGATGGAGGCTGATCTGGGCTGCTCTAAAAGAGATGGTGGCATAGCAATGGCTCTCCAAGGAGTAGTTTCAGCTAAGAGAAAGGCCTTTGTTGGAGCACTGAAATGTATGTACTTCCTGAATCACAGGGAGATAGCACATACTACTAACTTTGGGCCTCTCATGGAGCTAGGTAAGTCATTGGGAGCATCTTACCTTACAGACCTGAAGCTGGGTGGAAATGCACACTACACATCAGAGCGTTTCATGCAGGAGATTGTGCAGTGTCTAGGAGAAACTGTAGCTAAGCCCATCACTTCTAACCTTTCTAAGTCTCCTTTTTTTGCTCTGTGTGGATGAAACCACTGATATTTCTGTCACCAAGGAACTTATAGTATACGGTCGTTACATCATAGCAGGTCAAGTGGAGACAAGCTTCCTTCCTGTACTGGAACTAAAAATGGTACTGCCGCTAATATAACTGACACATTAATTAAGTTCTGTAGTGACCTAGGATTAGATATGCATCGTTTTTGTGGCTTGGGTAGTGATGGAGCATCAGTGATGTTGGGAAAAGTGGTGGAGTCTCCAAGTTGCTAAAGGACAAGGTTCCTTTCCATGTGTCACTGCATTGCACACCGATTAGCGCTTGCTTGTGGGCAAGCAGCTAATGAGATTTCTTTTCTCAAGCTGTTTAAGAGCACTGTTGACCAACTGTACCATCGGTTCTATAAGTATTCATCTGTTCGAACTGCGGGGCTCAAAGATATTCAGGAAGTTCTGAATGACCCTAGGCTTAATCTAACTCAGGCAAAATATGTCCGTTGGTTATCACATGACCGGGCAGTCAGTCACCTTCGCAAGTGTTTCTCCTCAGTGATAGTTAGCTTGGAAAGGAAGCTCAGGAGTGCAACAATGCTGAGGCTGCTGGGATCGCTTCCTTTGTAAAGAAATATAATTTTGTGGCTGCTCTCTATATGTTTTCAGATGTTTTTCCACCATTAGCTGCCTTATCACGTGGTTTTCAAAAACAAGATATTGATTTCACCATGGCTTACTAGAGCTACTATCAATGCTCTTCTTCTGAGTCCTGGTGAATTCTTTCAAAGTCTTCCAGATGTCTTGTTAGGGTTGGAAGAGTATGGAGTACAGCAGCCTAGTAATAGCATGGTGGATAATTTCAAGAGTAACATATACAACAAATACTTACAAACTCTCTCTGAGCACATAACCTATAGGTTTCCTGACGTGGAACTGTTTGAGGGATTTGAGATCTTTAACCCCAGTAGTGTTCCGGATGAGCTTGCTCATCAACCATCACACGGCACAGAGCATTTGGATATTCTTATCTCTCACTATGGAAAAGAAGTAGTACAGCCTGAAGAAACCAAGTGTGAACTTATGGTTTTTAACACTGTAGTGGCTGCTAATAGAGCTTTGAATCAAATGACAACCAGGCAGCTTATGAGGCATGTTATTGGGACTTCTGAGATGACTTCAATGTTCCCCAATCTAGCAGCGAATGGTCTGATGTCCTCTGTAGATTGTGAAAGAGGTTTTTCTACTCTGAATCGAGTCAAGACTGACACGAGGAATCGTCTCACCAATAAAAGCCTCAATCACCTCTTAATGATGTCCATTGAAGGACCAAGTCCCCATATGAGTTTGTGTGCGATAGGTGGGCTTCCATGAGGAACAGGCGGATTGATGTAACCGAATAATCAATGACGCTTACATAATTAATGACAATCTTTTTCCATGTAACTTCATTATTTAGGCTGGTTATTGTATACAGCAACACAATATTTCAAGGAAAGTTCACAAGTGTTTCATCTACTGGAGTGTGTGTGTGTGTACAAGTGTTTCATCTACTGGAGTGTGTGTGTGTGTACTTTAAGGTATTTAACAAAGATATATCATTCACAGACTGTAAAAATGATCGGCTCCCCCAGAAGTTCCTAGATGAAAACGAGTTATATATAGTCCACTATACTCTGCAACCTGTGAAATACATGAAACAATAACATCAAAAATATTGCTCATCATAATTTATCAGTCACACTCCAACGACATTGCCCCTATCCTTAACAAAAATCCTGGGGAGAACTGTGCTGGGTAGCCGGGGACCAGGGCTGTTGCCTTATTCCTGGGTAGCTGGGGACCAGGGCTGTTTCCTTATTCCTGGGTAGCTGGGGACCAGGGCTGTTGCCTTATTCCTGGGTAGCTGGGGGCCAGGGCTGTTTCCTTATTCTGAGTAGCTGGGGACCAGGGCTGTTTCCTTATTCCTGGGTAGCTGGGGACCAGGGCTGTTTCCTTATTCCTGGGTAGCTGGGGACCAGGGCTGTTGCCTTATTCCTGGGTAACTGGGGACCAGGGCTGTTTCCTTATTCCTGTGTAGCTGTTTCCTTATTCCTGGGTAGCTGGGGACCAGGGCTGTTGCCTTATTCCAGGAAGCTGGGGTCCAGTGTGTGCCTACCTAACTCGCCTATAACTTGAGGGGTTTACAGTACGTCATTCGCAGGTGTGGCCTGTCAATTTAGTGATCCTGTGAGCATGAAAATGAGCAAATGCGCTTCATCGCGTGTAGAGAATCAAGTTCTACTCGAGCGGCAGTCACAACGCATTACATTGGTGTGCCTTATTGAGATTTTATCGGAGGGATGAAAAGCTTAATTGGGTCCAGTCTTCACTTGAAGCAATCAATGGTCTGGCAGCCAAGTGAACATTGGCTGCCAGTTTGCTTCAACATCACCCTCCTTGCTTCAACATCACCCTCCATTGCTTCAACATCACCCTCAACATCACCTCCATTGCTTCAACATCACCCTCCATTGCTTCAACATCACCCTCCATTGCTTCAACATCACCCTCCATTGCTTCAACATCACCCTCCATTGCTTCAACATCACCCTCCATTGCTTCAACATCACCCTCAACATTACCCTCCATTGCTTCAACATCACCCTCCATTGCTTCAACATCACCCTCCGTTGCTTCAACATCACCCTCCATTGCTTCAACATCACCCTCCATTGCTTCAACATCACCTTCCATTGCTTCAACATCACCCTCCATTGCTTCAACATCACCCTCCGTTGCTTCAACATCACCCTCCATTGCTTCAACATCACCCTCCATTGCTTCAACATCACCCTCAACATCACCACCATTGCTTCAACATCACCCTCTGTTGCACCACCCATTGCTTCAACATCACCCTCCGTTGCTTCAACATCACCCTCCATTGCTTCAACATCACCACCCATTGCTTCAACACCCTCCATTGCTTCAACATCACCCTCCATTGCTTCATCACCTCCGTTGCTTCAACATCACCTTCAACATCACCCTCCATTGCTTCAACATCACCCTCCATTGCTTCAACATCACCCTCCATTGCTTCAACATCACCTCCATTGCTTCAACATCACCCTCCATTGCTTCAACATCACCCTCCATTGCTTCAACATCCATTGCTTCAACATCACCCTCCATTGCTTCAACATCACTCTCTGTTGCTTCAACATCACCCTCCATTGCTTCAACATCACCCTCCGTTGCTTCAACATCACCTTCATCAACATTACCCTCCATTGCTTCAACATCACCTCACCACCCATTGCTTCAACATCACCCTCCATTGCACCTCCGTTGCTTCAACATCACCTTCAACATTACCCTCCATTGCTTCAACATCACCCTCCGTTGCTTCAACATCACCCTCAACATCACCCTCCGTTGCTTCAACATCACCTTCATCAACATTACCTTCCATTGCTTCAACATTACCCAACATCACCTCAACATCACCCTCAACATCACCCTCCGTTGCTTCAACATCACCTTCATCAACATTACCTTCCATTGCTTCAACATTACCCAACATCACCTCAACATCACCATTGCTTCAACATCACCATTGCTTCAACATCACCCTCCATTGCTTCAACATCGCCCTATTGCTTCAACATCGCCTTATTGCAACATAACCCTCCATTGCTTCAACATCACCCTCCATTGCTTCAACATCACCACCCCCCATTGCTTCAACATCACCCTCCATTGCTTCAACATAGCCCTATTGCTTCAACATAACCCTCCACATCACCCTCCATTGCTTCAACATCATCCATTGCTTCAACATCACCCTCCATTGCTTCAACATTACCACCCATTGCTATAAAGTTTGCTCAATCTCAAAGCGATGATGACATGGGGGGTTCATAATTTGAGGGTCAATACCGAGCCGTCGCAAATTTCGTGAGCTGCTCAAAGCGATGTGATAAATATATCACAACTTCAGCACAATGCGATGCATCATTTGTGAAGCAGCCCAGAGAGATTAGCCGCTCACTGCCTGTGGTGCTCTCAGACTTGGAACCTTTGGGCACATATTGTGTTATGAACACTTGTAAACCAAGTACAGCCCCCAGCAGATGTGGGCATGCACAGTTCTAATAAGTTCTAATAGGCTAATCTGCCATGGCAGGGGTCACCACATGTGTGTGACCACACCCACTATCATTGTATGGTTGGCTGAGGAGCCTGACCAGCAAAGGGGGAGGGGGGTACTGGAAGGTGGCAGAGTTGCCATGAAGCTGTTGGGCGTGGAGAGTCTGGATAGAGAAGGTTCCACTATAATCATATGGTCTAAGTTTCTATATAATGCACTGGTCTTTCCATAATCAGTCAAAATGTAAGATCTGAGATGAGAAAGAGATAGTCACATGTCTCTATATATATTGCAATATTATAATTTATTTATTTACTTTCTCTAAAAGATTAAAGTTGATTATTAAGGTCATTGTAATTTTATTGAGAGTATATAATATATAGACAAGTGCCAGTGTTGTGGACCATAGAGATTGCTGGTAGATCTGTCACTTGTTGAGAGTATATAATATTATATATATAGACAAGTGCCAGTGTTGTGGACCATAGAGATTGTAGATCTGTCACTTGTTGAGAGTATATAATATTATATATATAGACAAGTGTCTGTGTTGTGGACCATAGAGATTGCTGGTAGATCTGTCACTTGTTGAGAGTATATAATATTATATATATAGACAAGTGCCAGTGTTGTGGACCATAGAGATTGCTGGTAGATCTGTCACTTGTTGAGAGTATATAATATTATATATATAGACAAGTGTCTGTGTTGTGGACCATAGAGATTGCTGGTAGATCTGTCACTTGTTGAGAGTATATAATATTATATATATAGACAAGTGTCTGTGTTGTGGACCATAGAGATTGCTGGTAGATCTGTCACTTGTTGAGAGTATATAATATTATATATATAGACAAGTGTCTGTGTTGTGGACCATAGAGATTGCTGGTAGATCTGTCACTTGTTGAGAGTATATAATATTATATATATAGACAAGTGCCAGTGTTGTGGACCATAGAGATTGCTGGTAGATCTGTCACTTGTTGAGAGTATATAATATTATATATATAGACAAGTGTCTGTGTTGTGGACCATAGAGATTGCTGGTAGATCTGTCACTTGTTGAGAGTATATAATATTATATATATAGACAAGTGCCAGTGTTGTGGACCATAGAGATTGCTGGTAGATCTGTCACTTGTTGAGAGTATATAATATTATATATATAGACAAGTGTCTGTGTTGAGGACCATATGGTATATCTGACACTTGTTAATGTGGCCAAGTTGTTCCAATAGACTTGCACATTTGTGTGTACAGGAAGAGGAGGGGGATAGTCATCGGACCTTCTCTCAGAGACTTACAGAGTCACCTCAGCACTCCTGCAGTGATGGGAACCCTGCTGGCAATGATGGGAACCCCTCCGGCAGTAATGGGAACCCCTCCAGCAATGATGGGAACCCCTCCAGCAATATTGGGAACCCCTCCAGCAATATTGGGAACCCCTCCAGCAATGATGGGAACCCCTCCAGCAATATTGGGAACCCCTCCAGCAATATTGGGAACCCCTCCAGCAATGATGGGAACCCCTCCGGCAATGATGGGAACCCTTCTGGCAGTGATGAGAACCTCTCCAGCAATGATGGGAACCCCTCCAGCAATGATGGGAACCCCTCCAGCAATGATGGGAACCCCTCCAGCAATGATGGGAACCCCTCCAGCAATGATGGGAACCCCAACAATAGTGATGGGAACCCTTCCGGCAGTGATGGGAACCCCAACAATAGTGATGGGAACCCCAACAATAGTGATGGGAACCCCTACAATAGTGATGGGAACCCCTACAATAGTGATGGGAACCCCTACAATAGTGATGGGAACCCCTACAATAGTGATGGGAACCCCTACAATAGTGATGGGAACTCCTCCAGCAATGATGAATCAACTAATTTCCTTCGTGTTATCCCAGAGGGCACTGTCTCCGTCCATCCTGAGGGAGTGGTCTCTGGAATTAATGAAACGGGCGTGGCTAAAGAACTGCAGTATATGGGAAGGGAGGAACTGTATGTGGAGGAGGAGGGATCATTCAAAGTCCACCCGGGCCAGGGCACTTCCGAGGCCGAGTTGTCAGAACTAGACCCATTCATCTCGGGTAATCAGAACGACGTGGAACTCCTGGGACATGGGGAGTCCCTTGGGGATAGCAACCCCTTCAAAAATGCTGACCCCTTGACTTGTGTTGATCCCCTGGACTGTGTGAATTCGTCAGGAAATATTGCTATATCTGGACATGTATTGGTGTCATCGTCCCCAAGTGCTGATGTGACTGGCAAGGAGGACTCACCCTATCAATCTAATGCTGAGAGGAGTGGCGCTCACCAGATTTGTCATCCATCACAGACTGTCCATGCAGAGGAAGTAGAACATCCAGCTGGAAGCCATGAAGTGGTTGACGGGCCAGTCAGACAATTAGAGAGTGTTCTCTATACAAATGCATAATATATTATGTTGTCCATATATATATAGTATTATGCTGTGTATGCATATAGAGCCAGATATATACAAGTCTTCAAGAACCATGTTAAAAAAAAAGGATTAACTTGTAAAACAAGAGTGCCATTTAGACACGACCAATTGGAGACCATTTAGAACTGACAATTAGAGCCAACTTAGATACTAATTGGAGCCATTTGGACATGACCAATTGGAGCCCATTTAGATGCGACCAATTAGAGCCTATTCAGACGAGCAGTTGGACAGGACAGTTGGAACCCATTTAGACGGACCTATTGAGTGCATTTAGCAATTGGAGACAACCAATTGGTAATTGGAGACCATTTAGACACAACCAATTGAACCATATTTACATGGTATTCACAAAGTTGTGATTGGTGTAGTATTCGGTTTTCAGTGGTAAAGGGTCATCTAACTTCTGGTCTATATACAGTGCACAGGCCTGTTTCTGCCCCCTAATGGACTATATGCAAATCGGAGCCTTAGGATAATCTGGGTCCATCTATCCCAAAATACAACTCCCAGGGTTGAAAAGTTTGATGTGTGAAGCTGATGATTGAACTGTCCTTGATAAACTTGACAAAGATGGCCCATTTTAGTTGTGTTCTATGCAAGATGTGGACGGACTTCTATGCACTGCAAGAGCATATGTTAAGTATTGACAAGTGCTTGCTTGGCTTGTAGTGGAGTTTGGCTAATGTGGATGGAAGATTCGTCTACTTCTATATTATGTATATACTGTAAGAGCATATATTGTATGGTGTTGACAAGTGCTTGCTTGGCTTGTAGTGGAGTTTGGCTAATGCAAATGTGACGGCAATTGCTTGAGCATCTCTTGCAGTTTGGTTGGTTTTGTGTTGTATTTCTTGCCACGCCCACTCATTGCTCTGGAATTCCTACCAAATTTAACAAGTAGTTTTCTCTGCCTCTTGGCTATATATATATATATGGTTCTGCCTTCTCACTATCTTTGAAAGAGCCAACTTTGCTCAAGCTTATGACTATATACACAATACTCTCCCCATTAGATACTGAAGGCATCTGCTGCATAAAGCTAATCCCTCTAACTGGTCCACTGTTACCACTCGACTCATCCCTGAATCGCATATATACTTTTCTTTGAGTTAATTAAGAAATACACTATATAGACTTCCTCCAGGTCTCTTGATCTGATACCTGGCCTAGATCCTGTGTCTGAAAAATCAATATCTCGATCGAGATCTGCTCCTCTCATTCAATTTCTCCCTCCTGCTGCATTCCCTGATTGTTCCTATCCCCCAAGATATCCTCCCCTAACTTTACAGAGTCACATATTCACCTAATTACTAGTCTCAACGAACTCTCATGTCGAGGGAGTAAAAAGTCTCGAGTGTTTACATATAAAAATTTAGCAATATCGATTTCATCCCAAGTTTTTCAACAGAAGTTGCTTGTCTACGCTCAAATCTATGTGCAGTCATCTTAGATGTCAATAACTTTTTGACTTAGTGCCACAATAAACCACTCCTTGAACCATGTCCCCCCTCGACCTTCCTTTTCATTTACTCTGCTGCCTCTCATCTTACCTTACAGCTTGTTCACAGAGTGTGGGCATTCTCTCCATGCCATGCTTCCTTGGGAGTGCCTCAGTATTTTATTCTCTCCCTTGGCAGGCTTCCTCAGGAGTGCCCCAGTGTTTTATTCTCTCCCTTGCCAAGCTTCATCAGGAGTGCCCCAGTGTTTTATTCTCTCCCTTGCCAGGCTTCCTCAGGAGTGCCCCAGTGTTTTATTCTCTCCCTTGCCAAGCTTCCTCAGGAGTGCCCCAGTGTTTTATTCTCTCCCTTGCAAAGTTCTTGTGCCTACACTTTGAAAGGAATTCTGATCGCTTGTTCAATGATGTTTGGCTGTCGGAGTAGATGATGTGGAATTTTTGCTTTGCTGAAAAATTCCACATCATCTACTCCGACAGCCAAACATCATTGAACAAGCAGCGATCAGAATTCCCAAGACAAGTTTCTCCTCAAGAGCATTTGAATTGTCACATTGATCAGCACCCATTCATTAACGCCCATCCATGGATTTGCATCACCCCACTTGCCTGCCCCACCTCATATATGCTCACATGCCACCTCAGTTGCTCATTGTCCCAGATGATTGCATTCGCATGAAACTATAGGACTAGCCATCCCAGTACTTTTCTATTACTACTATTCAATAGCTCTGCTTTAACACAGCATTGAGCACTATTTGTAGCCTTCATCAGCAAACTACCTTCTAAGTATATATATATATATAGCAAATAGTGCTTTCAGCTGTTGACATGGCTGCTTCTCCTCCTAGGACAAAGAAGTAATCTAGACAGCATGGCAGCTACTGAGGACATGGCTGCCTCTCCTCCTAGGACAAGGAAGTAAGCTGCTCACATCCCAAGGCCCTGCAGATAAAAGTTATTGCAATATGGTCCGTGTTTTTAATGATGACATGCCTTTTGCGTATCCATTCTTATCCAACTAAGGGAGGTTGCAGATATGTGAGGGTCTACTGCACCTGTTTTACTATCAAAAGTTGTCACTTAGTATTAAAATTTAGTTCAAGGGTATAGTGAGCTGCACAATAATGGCAAAATATTCCCAGAGTTAACCACGAAGCAAGCATCTCTTTCATTGAACACTAGCAGGAGTATATATACACCCGGGTGTTGCCTGGGGAAAAAAGAGAAGTGACGTATATTGTCACAGTAGATTTCAAAATGTCAAAATCCCGTCATAAAGGTACTCGACACATGCCCCTCCCCCCCAAACATAAAATGTCCATTACCCAAAGCAAGAACAACCTGTAAAGGAACCTGTTACCTTCTACCAGGTATCTGGTGCATTCATGAAGGAAATGACTTACAGGGTAGCCAAAATACAAGGTCCAAATATGAACGACTTCAAAATCAGATGTCTTCAAGTCTTCCTTAAACATCACACAAAGTTTTGTTTGGATAGGCTTATGATGACATTTCTATATACCCGGCACTGCCAGGACAAAAAGGTAAATAACAGTAAGTGTTAATAACCGATCATTTGCACTCTAATAATGGCAAGTATTATTAACAGATCATGCACTCTAATGATGGCAAGTATCATTAACAGATCATGCACTCTAATGATGGCAAGTATTATTAACAGATCATGCACTCTAATGATGGCAAGTATTATTAACAGATCATGCACTCTAATGATGGCAAGTATCATTAACAGATCATGCACTCTAATGATGGCAAGTATTATTAACAGATCATGCACTCTAATGATGGCAAGTATTATTAACAGATCATGCTCTCTAATGATGGCAAGTATTATTAACAGATCATGCACTCTAATGATGGCAAGTATCATTAACAGATCATGCTCTCTAATGATGGCAAGTATTATTAACAGATCATGCACTCTAATGATGGCAAGTATTATTAACAGATCATGCACTCTAATGATGGCAAGTATTATTAACAGATCATGCTCTCTAATGATGGCAAGTATTATTAACAGATCATGCACTCTAATGATGGCAAGTATCATTAATAGATCATGCACTCTAATGATGGCAAGTATTATTAACAGATCATGCACTCTAATGATGGCAGGTATTATTAACAGATCATGCTCTCTAATGATGGCAAGTATTATTAACAGATCATGCACTCTAATGATGGCAAGTATTATTAACAGATCATGCACTCTAATGATGGCAAGTATTATTAACAGATCATGCTCTCTAATGATGGCAAGTATTATTAACAGATCATGCACTCTAATGATGGCAAGTATTATTAACAGATCATGCACTCTAATGATGGCAAGTATCATTAACAGATCATGCACTCTAATGATGGCAAGTATTATTAACAGATCATGCACTCTAATGATGGCAAGTATTATTAACAGATCATGCACTCTAATGATGGCTAGTATTATTAACAGATCATGCACTCTAATGATGGCAAGTATCATTAACAGATCATGCACTCTAATGATGGCAAGTATTATTAACAGATCATGCACTCTAATGATGGCAAGTATTATTAACAGATCATGCTCTCTAATGATGGCAAGTATTATTAACAGATCATGCACTCTAATGATGGCAAGTATTATTAACAGATCATGCACTCTAATGATGGCTAGTATTATTAACAGATCATGCACTCTAATGATGGCAAGTATCATTAACAGATCATGCACTCTAATGATGGCAAGTATTATTAACAGATCATGCACTCTAATGATGGCAAGTATTATTAACAGATCATGCTCTCTAATGATGGCAAGTATTATTAACAGATCATGCACTCTAATGATGGCAAGTATTATTAACAGATCATGCACTCTAATGATGGCAAGTATTATTAACAGATCATGCACTCTAATGATGGCAAGTATCATTAACAGATCATGCACTCTAATGATGGCAAGTATTATTAACAGATCATGCACTCTAATGATGGCAAGTATCATTAATAGATCATGCACTCTAATGATGGCAAGTATTATTAACAGATCATGCACTCTAATGATGGCAAGTATTATTAACAGATCATGCACTCTAATGATGGCAAGTATTATTAATAGATCATGCACTCTAATGATGGCAAGTATTATTAACAGATCATGCTCTCTAATGATGGCAAGTATTATTAACAGATCATGCACTCTAATGATGGCAAGTATCATTAATAGATCATGCACTCTAATGATGGCAAGTATTATTAACAGATCATGCACTCTAATGATGGCAAGTATTATTAACAGATCATGCTCTCTAATGATGGCAAGTATTATTAACAGATCATGCACTCTAATGATGCAAGTATTATTAACAGATCATGCACTCTAATGATGGCAAGTATTATTAACAGATCATGCACTCTAATGATGGCAGGTATTATTAACAGATCATGCACTCTAATGATGGCAAGTATTATTAACAGATCATGCACTCTAATGATGGCAAGTATTATTAACAGATCATGCACTCTAATGATGGCAAGTATTATTAACAGATCATGCACTCTAATGATGGCAAGTATTATTAACAGATCATGCTCTCTAATGATGGCAAGTATTATTAACAGATCATGCACTCTAATGATGGCAAGTATTATTAACAGATCATGCACTCTAATGATGGCAAGTATTATTAACAGATCATGCTCTCTAATGATGGCAAGTATTATTAACAGATCATGCACTCTAATGATGGCAAGTATCATTAACAGATCATGCACTCTAATGATGGCAAGTATTATTAACAGATCATGCACTCTAATGATGGCAAGTATTATTAACAGATCATGCACTCTAATGATGGCAAGTATCATTAACAGATCATGCACTCTAATGATGGCAAGTATTATTAACAGATCATGCACTCTAATGATGGCAAGTATTATTAACAGATCATGCACTCTAATGATGGCAAGTATTATTAACAGATCATGCTCTCTAATGATGGCAAGTATTATTAACAGATCATGCACTCTAATGATGGCAAGTATCATTAACAGATCATGCACTCTAATGATGGCAAGTATTATTAACAGATCATGCACTCTAATGATGGCTAGTATTATTAACAGATCATGCTCTCTAATGATGGCAAGTATTATTAACAGATCATGCACTCTAATGATGGCAAGTATTATTAACAGATCATGCCCTCTAATGATGGCAAGTATTATTAACAGATCATGCACTCTAATGATGGCAAGTATTATTAACAGATCATGCACTCTAATGATGGCAAGTATTATTAACAGATCATGCACTCTAATGATGGCAAGTATTATTAACAGATCATGCACTCTAATGATGGCAAGTATTATTAACAGATCATGCACTCTAATGATGGCAAGTATTATTAACAGATCATGCACTCTAATGATGGCAAGTATTATTAACAGATCATGCACTCTAATGATGGCAAGTATTATTAACAGATCATGCACTCTAATGATGGCAAGTATTATTAACAGATCATGCACTCTAATGATGGCAAGTATTATTAACAGATCATGCACTCTAATGATGGCAAGTATTATTAACAGATCATGCACTCTAATGATGGCAAGTATTATTAACAGATCATGCACTCTAATGATGGCAAGTATTATTAACAGATCATGCACTCTAATGATGGCAAGTATTATTAACAGATCATGCACTCTAATGATGGCAAGTATTATTAACAGATCATGCACTCTAATGATGGCAAGTATTATTAACAGATCATGCACTCTAATGATGGCAAGTATTATTAACAGATCATGCACTCTAATGATGGCAAGTATTATTAACAGATCATGCACTCTAATGATGGCAAGTATTATTAACAGATCATGCACTCTAATGATGGCAAGTATTATTAACAGATCATGCACTCTAATGATGGCAAGTATCATTAACAGATCATGCACTCTAATGATGGCAAGTATTATTAACAGATCATGCACTCTAATGATGGCAAGTATCATTAACAGATCATGCACTCTAATGATGGCAAGTATTATTAACAGATCATGCACTCTAATGATGGCAAGTATCATTAACAGATCATGCACTCTAATGATGGCAAGTATTATTAACAGATCATGCACTCTAATGATGGCAAGTATTATTAACAGATCATGCTCTCTAATGATGTCAAGTATTATTAACAGATCATGCACTCTAATGATGGCAAGTATTATTAACAGATCATGCACTCTAATGATGGCAAGTATTATTAACAGATCATGGACTCTAATGATGGCAAGTATCATTAACAGATCATGCACTCTAATGATGGCAAGTATTATTAACAGATCATGCACTCTAATGATGGCAAGTATCATTAACAGATCATGCTCTCTAATGATGGCAAGTATTATTAACAGATCATGCACTCTAATGATGGCAAGTATCATTAACAGATCATGCACTCTAATGATGGCAAGTATCATTAACAGATCATGGACTCTAATGATGGCAAGTATCATTAACAGATCATGCACTCTAATGATGGCAAGTATTATTAACAGATCATGCACTCTAATGATGGCAAGTATTATTAACAGATCATGCCCTCTAATGATGGCAAGTATTATTAATAGATCATGCACTCTAATGATGGCAAGTATTATTAATAGATCATGCACTCTAATGATGGCAAGTATTATTAACAGATCATGCACTCTAATGATGGCAAGTATCATTAACAGATCATGCACTCTAATGATGGCAAGTATTATTAACAGATCATGCTCTCTAATGATGGCAAGTATTATTAACAGATCATGCTCTCTAATGATGGCAAGTATTATTAACAGATCATGCACTCTAATGATGGCTAGTATTATTAACAGATCATGCACTCTAATGATGGCAAGTATTATTAACAGATCATGCTCTCTAATGATGGCAAGTATCATTAACAGATCATGCACTCTAATGATGGCAAGTATTATTAACAGATCATGCACTCTAATGATGGCAAGTATTATTAACAGATCATGCACTCTAATGATGGCAAGTATTATTAACAGATCATGCTCTCTAATGATGGCAAGTATTATTAACAGATCATGCTCTCTAATGATGGCTAGTATTATTAACAGATCATGCACTCTAATGATGGCAAGTATTATTAACAGATCATGCACTCTAATGATGGCAAGTATTATTAACAGATCATGCTCTCTAATGATGGCAAGTATTATTAACAGATCATGCACTCTAATGATGGCAAGTATTATTAACAGATCATGCTCTCTAATGATGGCAAGTATCATTAACAGATCATGCACTCTAATGATGGCAAGTATTATTAACAGATCATGCACTCTAATGATGGCAAGTATTATTAACAGATCATGCTCTCTAATGATGGCAAGTATTATTAACAGATCATGCACTCTAATGATGGCAAGTATTATTAACAGATCATGCTCTCTAATGATGGCAAGTATTATTAACAGATCATGCTCTCTAATGATGGCAAGTATCATTAACAGATCATGCACTCTAATGATGGCAAGTATTATTAACAGATCATGCACTCTAATGATGGCAAGTATTATTAACAGATCATGCACTCTAATGATGGCAAGTATTATTAACAGATCATGCACTCTAATGATGGCAAGTATTATTAACAGATCATGCACTCTAATGATGGCAAGTATTATTAACAGATCATGCTCTCTAATGATGGCAAGTATCATTAACAGATCACGCACTCTAATGATGGCAAGTATTATTAACAGATCATGCACTCTAATGATGGCAAGTATTATTAACAGATCATGCACTCTAATGATGGCAAGTATTATTAACAGATCATGCACTCTAATGATGGCAAGTATTATTAACAGATCATGCACTCTAATGATGGCAAGTATTATTAACAGATCATGCACTCTAATGATGGCAAGTATTATTAACAGATCATGCACTCTAATGATGGCAAGTATTATTAACAGATCATACACTCTAATGATGGCAAGTATTATTAACAGATCATGCACTCTAATGATGGCAAGTATCATTAACAGATCATGCTCTCTAATGATGGCAAGTATTATTAACAGATCATGCACTCTAATGATGGCAAGTATTATTAACAGATCATGCACTCTAATGATGGCAAGTATTATTAACAGATCATGCACTCTAATGATGGCAAGTATTATTAACAGATCATGCACTCTAATGATGGCAAGTATTATTAACAGATCATGCACTCTAATGATGGCAAGTATTATTAACAGATCATGCACTCTAATGATGGCAAGTATTATTAACAGATCATGCTCTCTAATGATGGCAAGTATTATTAACAGATCATGCTCTCTAATGATGGCAAGTATTATTAACAGATCATGCACTCTAATGATGGCAAGTATTATTAACAGATCATGCACTCTAATAATGGCAAGTATTATTAACAGATCATGCACTCTAATGATGGCAAGTATTATTAACAGATCATGCACTCTAATGATGGCAAGTATTATTAACAGATCATGCACTCTAATGATGGCAAGTATTATTAACAGATCATGCACTCTAATGATGGCAAGTATTATTAACAGATCATGCACTCTAATGATGGCAAGTATTATTAACAGATCATGCTCTCTAATGATGGCAAGTATTATTAACAGATCATGCACTCTAATGATGGCAAGTATTATTAACAGATCATGCACTCTAATGATGGCAAGTATTATTAACAGATCATGCACTCTAATGATGGCAAGTATCATTAACAGATCATGCACTCTAATGATGGCAAGTATTATTAACAGATCATGCACTCTAATGATGGCAAGTATTATTAACAGATCATGCACTCTAATGATGGCAAGTATTATTAACAGATCATGCACTCTAATGATGGCAAGTATTATTAACAGATCATGCACTCTAATGATGGCAAGTATCATTAACAGATCATGCACTCTAATGATGGCAAGTATTATTAACAGATCATACACTCTAATGATGGCAAGTATTATTAACAGATCATGCACTCTAATGATGGCAAGTATTATTAACAGATCATGCTCTCTAATGATGGCAAGTATTATTAACAGATCATGCACTCTAATGATGGCAAGTATTATTAACAGATCATGCACTCTAATGATGGCAAGTATTATTAACAGATCATGCACTCTAATGATGGCAAGTATCATTAACAGATCATGCACTCTAATGATGGCAAGTATTATTAACAGATCATGCACTCTAATGATGGCAAGTATTATTAACAGATCATGCACTCTAATGATGGCAAGTATTATTAACAGATCATGCACTCTAATGATGGCAAGTATTATTAACAGATCATGCACTCTAATGATGGCAAGTATTATTAACAGATCATGCACTCTAATGATGGCAAGTATCATTAACAGATCATGCACTCTAATGATGGCAAGTATTATTAACAGATCATGCACTCTAATGATGGCAAGTATTATTAACAGATCATGCACTCTAATGATGCAAGTATTATTAACAGATCATGCACTCTAATGATGGCAAGTATTATTAACAGATCATGCACTCTAATGATGGCAAGTATTATTAACAGATCATGCACTCTAATGATGGCAAGTATTATTAACAGATCATGCACTCTAATGATGGCAAGTATTATTAACAGATCATGCACTCTAATGATGGCAAGTATTATTAACAGATCATGCACTCTAATGATGGCAAGTATTATTAACAGATCATGCACTCTAATGATGGCAAGTATCATTAACAGATCATGCACTCTAATGATGGCAAGTATTATTAACAGATCATACACTCTAATGATGGCAAGTATTATTAACAGATCATGCACTCTAATGATGGCAAGTATTATTAACAGATCATGCACTCTAATGATGGCAAGTATTATTAACAGATCATGCACTCTAATGATGGCAAGTATTATTAACAGATCATGCACTCTAATGATGGCAAGTATTATTAACAGATCATGCACTCTAATGATGGCAAGTATTATTAACAGATCATGCACTCTAATGATGGCAAGTATTATTAACAGATCATGCACTCTAATGATGGCAAGTATTATTAACAGATCATGCACTCTAATGATGGCTAGTATTATTAACAGATCATGCTCTCTAATGATGGCAAGTATTATTAACAGATCATGCACTCTAATGATGGCAAGTATCATTAACAGATCATGCACTCTAATGATGGCAAGTATTATTAACAGATCATGCACTCTAATGATGGCAAGTATTATTAACAGATCATGCACTCTAATGATGGCAAGTATTATTAACAGATCATGGACTCTAATGATGGCAAGTATTATTAACAGATCATGCACTCTAATGATGGCAAGTATTATTAACAGATCATGCACTCTAATGATGGCAAGTATTATTAACAGATCATGGACTCTAATGATGGCAAGTATTATTAACAGATCATGCTCTCTAATGATGGCAAGTATCATTAACAGATCATGCACTCTAATGATGGCAAGTATTATTAACAGATCATGCACTCTAATGATGGCAAGTATCATTAACAGATCATGCACTCTAATGATGGCAAGTATCATTAACAGATCATGCACTCTAATGATGGCAAGTATCATTAACAGATCATGCACTCTAATGATGGCAAGTATTATTAACAGATCATGCACTCTAATGATGGCAAGTATTATTAACAGATCATGCACTCTAATGATGGCAAGTATTATTAACAGATCATGCACTCTAATGATGGCAAGTATTATTAACAGATCATGCACTCTAATGATGGCAAGTATTATTAACAGATCATGCACTCTAATGATGGCAAGTATCATTAACAGATCATGCACTCTAATGATGGCAAGTATTATTAACAGATCATGCACTCTAATGATGGCAAGTATTATTAACAGATCATGCACTCTAATGATGGCAAGTATTATTAACAGATCATGCACTCTAATGATGGCAAGTATTATTAACAGATCATGCACTCTAATGATGGCAAGTATTATTAACAGATCATGCTCTCTAATGATGGCAAGTATCATTAACAGATCATGCACTCTAATGATGGCAAGTATTATTAACAGATCATGCACTCTAATGATGGCAAGTATTATTAACAGATCATGGACTGTTGTTAAAGCTAATCTTTCTGGATGTCACACCAGTTTGAAAACATAATAACAGGGTTACCCCGTGTTTCCCCAAACATAATGACAGGGTTTCCTCAAACATAATAACAGGGTTACCCCGTGTTTCCCCAAACATAATAACAGGGTTACCCCGTGTTTCCCAAGGCATGGAAGGAAAAAAGAGAAGTGGTGCACGTATTGATGTCAGTTGCATTCAAAAATTCATTTAAGGTGTCTGTTTATAGTGTGTGTTGAAAAAGCCCACAAAACTGTCAGGCGGTCTATCATCTTTGTAACACAATAGTTTTTCCCCAGGCCTAGGTATCTAGTATATAGCTGTGCTCCCCATGAAGCAGGCCTAGGTATCTAGTAGCTGGGTTCCCCATGAAGCAGGTCCTAGGTATCTAGTAGCTGTGCTCACCATGAAGCAGGCCTAGGTATCTAGTAGCTGTGCTCCCCATGAAGCACGGTCCTAGGAACCTCCCTGTGGAGCAGTGTGCTCCCCATGAAGCAGGGCTTAGGCACCTAGAACAATGCTCCCTATGAAGATGGACCTAGACACCCAATAATAATTCTTTTCTTTTCCTCTGGCAATGGACCTAGACACCCAATAATAATTCTTTTTTTCTTTTCCTCTGGCAATGTGCAGCTTCTCCTGATAGCCACGTAGGATAGTTGAAGCTAGTTAGTGTATCGTCAAATGAGGGAGCACAATTAATTCAAAATGGCCAGCCACAATCGTGAAGAGACACTAGCTACTGTGTTGTTACTCTTATTAATTTATTATTATATTGTTGTTATTATATTATTACTGTTATTATTATTATTATTATTATTATTATTATTATTATTATTATTATTATTATTATTATTATTATTATTATTATTATTATTATTATTATTATTATTATTATTATTATTATTATTAGTAGTAGTAGTAGTAGTAGTAGTAGTATTATTATTATTATTATTATTATTATTATTATTATTATTATTATTATTATTATTATTATTATTATTATTATTATTATTATTATTATTATTATTATTATTATTATTATTGTTATGGTTATTGTTGTTGTTGTCGTTGTTGTTATTTATTATTGTTGTTGTTATTGTTATTGTTGTTGTTATTGTTATTGTTATTAGTATCGGTATTGTTGTTGTTATTGTTGTTATTGTTGTTACTCTTATTAATTAATTATTATTATTGTTGTTGTTATTATACATATTTATTATTACTATTATTATTGTTATATATTATTATATATTATTATTGTTGCTGTTGTTATTGTTGTTTTTGTTGTTGTTGTTGTTATTATTATTATTAGTTCTTGTAAATTGTCAATAGCATAAATATATTTTAGACGGTTATTAATGTCGTTCTGTCACAATGTGCTATATATGTATATATGTGGTGGCCTAACTGATTAAATAACCGCTTTCTTCATTTCAAACATTTTATTGTTTTAAAATCTTCCCTGAATAGTTTTTTTTAAGGCTATACAACATTTGGTGTGCATAGGTCCAGGGGTCCTTAGCTTATATATACAATAAATAAATAAAAACATTATACTTTATATGTGTAGAAGTATGTCTCTATATACTTTATATTTGTAGAAGTATATATATATATGTCAACATGTCATAAACTACAGTGGCAGAGAAGAAGCAAGCTTACTCACAACACAAGAGATTATATATATTCTGAATACTCACAACACAAGAGCTTATACAAACGATGGTAACTTGTTCTGAATACTTGCAACACGAGCTTATAAAATGATGGTAACTTGTTCTGAATACTCACAACACAAGAGATTATATATACTAACTTATTCTGAATACTCAACACAATAGCTTACACAAATGATGGTAACTTGTTCTCTTATAAAATTATGGTAACTTGTTCTGAATACTCACAACACAATAGCTTATACAAATGATGGTAACTTGTTCTGAATACTCACAACACAATAAGCTTATACAAATGATGGTAACTTGTTCTGAATACTCGCAACACGAGCTTATAAAATGATGGTAACTTGTTCTGAATACTCGCAACACAAGAGCTTATACAAATGATGGTAACTTGTTCTGAATACTCGCAACACAAGCTTATAAAATGATGGTAACTTGTTCTGAATACTCGCAACACAAGGGCTTATATGGTAACTTGTTCTGAATGAGGGAGTGTCATGAGGAGAATGTTTATAAAAAGCTGAACTTAGTCCTTACAGTTCAGGTAGAGAAACAAAGCATATTATTGTGGAATGGCATCCAGCAGGCATTCTTACGAATAGAAGCTGGCCCTGAGAGAAGTGCTGTGTTTTTCTGCAACATAAAAGTGATGAACTCATCTCCATTTTCATTGAGCGAAACTCAACAAGACGGCCAACGTTATCATGAATGCGAGCCAATGCAGCTCGGCTGCTAGTTACCCTTTACCAACAACAGCATAATAATAGATTTTTTCATTCTCAGTTCAGTGTTGTAAATTGGAATGAAGCAGTGATGGGATGTCGTGCTGGTTAGTTTCATCCCGTGATGGGATGTCGTGCTGGTTAGTTTCATCCTGTGATGGCTAGTCAAAACTGCTTTCATTGTTGACCACACCAAGAACTGTATAGAGGGAAAATTTCACTCCTGGAATTCTCTAATGACCAATCATACATTTGAGAAGGCATGAGGATTGTGTCGTTCTGTTGCAGCCTGAAAGCTGGCTCACATAACCAAACATTTCACTGTACCAACAATGTCGGCACATGGACTCTTGCTATGGGACAAGGAACTCTGCAACAAGCCCTGGTCTTTCTGATGATGACATAGATTTGTGAAGTTTTTGTATTGACTTGCTACTCTGTCTGTCACTCACTGAAGTAGAGGAGTTGTTTTTAAGAATGGAAGTTTTAGGGCACTACACCACTAAGTAGAGTCATGCTTTAGGCAATCTGGTCACACTAATACTCATGCACTGAAGCTGATTTGCAGTAAATGAGGAATGGGTTTGAATGTTGTCTGGCAAACCCATGCCGTGTTATATCACAAAGCTATAGTTCTCAGTAAAATCTAACATTACTGCAGCTTGACCCTCCTCGAGATCTTCCTTAACTTGCTGAGGCAACTAGATTGTGCATTTGCTATGACGTGTTGTTGTCGGAGGGAATCAAAGGAACTGCAAACAGTTTATATGAAGTCTTGGACAGAGGAAGTGATGGAGACTGTCCTGTCCCCGTATGCCATTGTTTGTACATGACTGAACCACCAGTCATGCTCGGGGGGAAAAATGTCTAACAAATGATGTTCCATGGGAACTTGCCAGGACACCAGGTCCACAAAGGTGCAACATACATGTACACCCGAGATTGCTCGCAGAAGACAAGAGCATCTGAAAAGAGCTTCAGCCCAAAAGTTTCAAAATTTGCAAGTTCACATGTGAGCAGTTACTATGGTAATGTACACATCTTGCCTCTATTTCAACTTGATTCCTCATATTCATTCACTATTACATGATTTTGTAAAATACTGGCACAGCACCTTCCGGATCACCCCCTGACATGTCTCTCCCTCACATTATAATTATGTCAACAGTGAGCATAACTTCTCAATGAACTCTCAGTTGAGATAATATTACAATAACCTTCTCAATAATCAACTTCAAATTGTATTCTCTCGATGTTTTGCTCTAGCCTTCATCACGAATAATCTTCCTGATGAAGGCTAGAGCATCTAGTCGAAACGTCGAGAGAATACAATTTGAAGTTGATTATTGAGAAGGTTATTGAAATCATATATATATCTGATTTGCCTTGTGAAAAAGCCAGAAGTTGTCAGAAGTTTCATAATTTCATCATTTTTAAGGTGCCACACTTCATAATCTATACCACAAGCAAGGTCTGATTCATAAACTTGAGTTGCATCATTTTTTTTAGATCATCTGTTTCGTATCCCTTCTGCAATTCTGAATTCCAAGGTATTGCAATCATGTCTTCCATGAATTGCATCATCAGCTTCCACGCATTGCATCATGTTCATCAGCTCTCTGTGAGGATGATGACTCTAGCAAGGAAGAAGATTGTGGCATCGATGCTCTAGGTGAGTCTTCTTATTAAATAAAGACATATATTGGCAATGCCTATGCATCACACCATCTAAAAATCTCAAAGCAGACAACACTTCTTTCAGCGCTGGCCTTCTCACCATAAGATAAATAATTGTAGATCTATCACGTCTAGTCTGCCTAGCCACCACATCTTCAGGAACAAAACATCGGCATCACACCCTCTCAGAGCAGACAACACCTCTTTCAGCACTTGGCCATTTTTTGTGTGTGATAGGGAAATGCCACCTGTTGCATCTTTTGTCAGCAAAATGATGTTTGGTTGTCTTGTGGTTAAAATTGTACTAAGTACTAGGGGTGTGAGGTTAAAAGGTCACCATTATGCTTGAGGTCTAACTTATGGCTGTTGGATCAATGTTAGCCACACCTCCACCACACACCCCCTCTTGGCCATTAGCAAACCTGTACTATAGCAAACCTGCACTATCCATCTTTCTTGCTTACATCAAGTTGTTGGATCAAGCCAAGCCACCAGACGGTACAGTGATGGTGGGTGACCGCTGAAGTTGCCCTGTACAAAAACTTTTGAGCATGATTGATATGCATAGGGTAGACTGCCTGAAGCATTGGCATATGCTAACCCTTCTCAACTTTACAGCTTCAGGAGAAGTGCTTCAAACTAAGGGAAGACTACACTTTGTGTGGCTAACACATCAAGTTATATGGCGACGTGCAGTTGGGGGACTTCTTTTTTTCCTTTCCTCTTGTAGTGAGTGCTTGAAGGTAAATATAAATAGTTTTATAAAAATGGTGATATAGTTTTACTAGCTACAGTTTTCTCTTCTCTGCCATCAAACAGACTTTCAGATACATGTACCAGCAAGTGCAACAGGGTTGTCAGTTGGCTTCCTGAGGATGTCACCAAAGGCTTTCTATTTTCTTGTCAAGTTCGTGGAAACTTCTGGTGTAGTTGACCAGAAGACTGTACCACTCGTTGTCATGGTTTTGAGGGGAGGGAGGAAGAAGAGAAGTGGGAGGTGTGGGTGTGGTTTTTGTCCAGAACATCGCCATGACAGCAAGTGTACTGACTGACCTGCAGCAACATCATTTTATCAGTAACCACTTTGGATATATATATAGCTCTGGCCTGAAATAAAACTCCACAACTTGAAATTGGACTCTGGGCTTGGATATGGGTTATTCATATTCTGTTGTCACAAAGTGATGACAGAATTGTGTAAGAAAGTTCTAGCAGTTCAAATTTACTGAAGAATTCAATGCGGACTTTACCGAAATATTTGGAAGAGTAAAATGGCTGCTTTATATTGTTGTGAGCACTCTATTTCTTATGGCTGTGCTGACATTTCCACATACATATATACTTGCAGTCCTGAGATGTCCTTGGAAGAACTTCAAAATCTATTATTATGATAAGAAAATGTGAATTTTGATTGGCCTGGAAAATAATAAATAAGTACAATAATAATAAATGTAGTCATATTTGATAAAATTAACAACAGCAGCAGTAGCAGCAACAATTAATAATAACAATAAATAATAATAATAACAACAAAAACTACTGCCTCGCCCCCATTTCATAGGTGTTGATGGCTAAGGTGCTAAATGCCTCCATTTTTTAATATATTTTTTTACAAAAACCTTATGGTTGCCACTTTATAGCTCCATAAATTCTGCAAACTTCATGGTATGGACTTGATATATAGCTCAAATGAAAGGTCTCTCTGTGTGCTCTCTTTTGATACTAAAATATTTTTCATAGGTATAACTATAGCCAAGTTACTGGCTAAGTGGGGGGAACATCAAAACCTGAATGCCTGATTTTGCCACATAAATATCTCCAGATTGCCAAGTGCTGGAGAGTTGAAATCAGTACCAGTGGCTAGAAGAAGCCCTCCTCTCAAGGACTTGTTTCATTAGGTGCTAAAACATAAGTATGCGCTTTGACCGCATATTTATGTTTTAGCGCCTAATGACGCAAGTCGATAGAGTAGGGCTTCTCAACCACTCACTGGTACTAATTTCAACTCCATTCTTAATTTTTTAAACAAAAACTTATGGTTACCACTTCAATTCTGCAAACTTCATGGTATGGACTTGATATATACTCAAAAGATAGGTCTCTCTGTGTGCTCTCTCTTGACATTTTTAATAGCTACAAGTCTACCCAATTTATAGGAGCTAAAGTGGGGGAAACCTCAAACCCCTAACTGCCTGATTTTGCCACATAAATATCTCCAGATTGCCAAGTACTGGAGAGTTGGATCCCCCCAAAATAGGGGGAGATATGCCCCGATTAAAAAATAATCCAATTTTTATCTTTTTAAAAGTTTTATTGTTTGAGGTTTGGTTCTAGAAGATAGTTTGGGTTCTTCTATTTTGCAGGTGAGGGTTCCTCTATTTTTGTAGTTGGGGGTTCATGTATTTTGTAGCTTGTTTCAAGAGCTTTCCAATGAAATGCTTTATGAAAGCTGGTGAGTCAACTCAGTGACTGACAAGTAACTCCCTTAAAATCTGTAATCGCCTTAAAGATCTTCTAGAATCACAGAGTGCCTATAAGCACTTCCCATTCCCAGGGTGCACCCATTCCCAGGGTGCAACAGAGCCACATAAGAGCTTACGAGAGTGAAGTTATTTTTGTATGTATTAGTCAAAACTTATGTACTTATGTTGTACATTAAAAAAAACTTTATTGACCTTCCTTTTCCTTTCTATGTTGTGTTCTAAAAAACAAACACTTCACACTCATAACATGCTTATGTGGTTCTGTTACACAGCCTGTGAGTGGAAGTGCTTACAGGCAATCTGTGATTTTAAAGGTGATCAGGCACTGAGCTTACTTCCAGCCTTCATAAAGTACACCATTGGGAAAACTTCGGTCTTGGTCAAGGTGAACCCTTCAGTCTTGAATTAAGAAATGAAAAAATGGAACACATCTTATTCTCTGGCAATGTTATTTATACATGCACATGAGTCATGTTGTCCAAATACTAGCGTATATAAACACGGTAGTTTATCGTACAGATAGCGATTAGGTACAGGCAGGAGCAGGTACAGGCAGGATTCTCAGTAATGCAGGGTGCATAATCTTGAGAGTCAAGAGACCCAGCAGTAGTCCAACAAGCTGATTGTGGTGCTGATTCTTAGGATGTGTAGTGCTACCTTCACGATCAATTCCCTCCAGTTGCTGGCTCATTAAGGTTTCTCTTTTCTTGGTGTTTGCTGTGTATAGCATATTTTCAAGCTCTCCCTTCCTGCTGCGTGTTTGTACCCCCTGATCCACTTCTGCGTGTTTGTACCCCCTGACCCATCCAATATCTTCTAATGTACACTTTCCCAATAGATGCAGGGAATTCTATACACAACTGATGAGTGTCGTTATCTCTGACCTGCTTAGCTGAGATTGTAAGGTGTGCCTGATTTGAAAACAACTCTAACATTAATATTTTACAAGCACGTCTGATGTCATTCAGGCCAGCTACATGGAGTAAGGCAAGCTGGCCAGCCACATGGAGGAGGATGAGTAAGGGAAGCTGGCCAGCCACATGGAGGAGGATGAGTAAGGCAAGCTGCCCAGCCACATGGAGGAGGATGAGTAAGGGAAGCTGGCCAGCCACATGGAGGAGGATGAGTAAGAGAAGCTGGCCAGCCACATGGAGGAGAAGTAAGAGAAGCTGGCCAGCCACATGGAGGAGGATGAGTAAGAGAAGCTGGCCAGCCACATGGAGGAGGATGAGTAAGGGAAGCTGGCCAGCCACATGGAGGAGGATGAGTAAGGGAAGCTGGCCAGCCACATGGAGGAGGATGAGTAAGGGAAGCTGGCCAGCCACATGGAGGAGGATGAGTAAGGGAAGCTGGCCAGCCACATGGAGGAGGATGAGTAAGGGAAGCTGGCCAGCCACATGGAGGAGGATGAGTAAGGGAAGCTGGCCAGCCACATGGAGGAGGATGAGTAAGGGAAGCTGGCCAGCCACATGGAGGAGGAGGATGAGTAAGGCAAGCTGGCCAGCCACATGGAGGAGGATGAGTAAGGGAAGCTGGCCAGCCACATGGAGGAGGATGAGTAAGGGAAGCTGGCCAGCCACATGGAGGAGGATGAGTAAGGGAAGCTGGCCAGCCACATGGAGGAGGATGATTAAGGGAAGCTGGCCAGCCACATGGAGGAGGATGAGTAAGGGAAGCTGGCCAGCCACATGGAGGAGGATGAGCTGGCCAGCCACATGGAGGAGGAGGAGTAAGAGAAGCTGCCCAGCCACATGGAGGAGGATGAGTAAGGGAAGCTGCCCAGCCACATGGAGGAGGATGAGTAAGGGAAGCTGGCCAGCCACATGGAGGAGGAGGAGTAAGAGAAGCTGGCCAGCCACATGGAGGAGGATGAGTAAGGGAAGCTGGCCAGCCACATGGAGGAGGATGAGTAAGGCAAGCTGGCCAGCCACATGGAGGAGGATGAGTAAGGGAAGCTGTATTTCTCTTCTTTCTCTTGTCTTCTCCCCTCCCCCTCACAGGTGACTCCTTCAAAGCCAGCAGATGGAGGGCAGTCAGTGAATGTCAATCGTTAGAAAATACTCGCTAAAAGTGTTGTTCTCCTGTTTCCATTGTGAGAGAAGAGCTTCTAATCATCTTCAGTTCAACATGGAGTTGCATAATTTTTGATGATGTCAGCAGAATTATTGAAATGGTTTCCACAAAACGGAAAAACGGATAGTGTTTTTTGGGGGTGTGTGGGATGGGGTGTGGCTACTATAGGTAAATTTTTTGATTTTTCCCCCCCATTTCGAACTGCTGTTGTATATGTGTACTAGTCATTTCACAAGTTTTAGAGGCATTGGGTGCTCCACTTCAAAAGTTGTGTGATTTCTGTCCAGGAAAACTGCAAGTTATCTGGTTTCCCAACAATCACTACATCAATCCTTTTAGAGAGATGTGTGACACTCCAAGCATTGTTGTGATTTGAAGAGGGAACCTGTGTGTTTTAATTAGCCTTACCTTACTAGGTGGCCTAGAACTAATCAACACTTGGTACGTAGCCAATTTATCTTTGTTCACATCCCAACCAATTACTTTGACAAACCACAGACCTAATTGTAGCCCTTGTTTTGTCAACACACAACTGGGAAGAGATCTGTTAGAGTGGGAGTGCACTTTTCGAGGTCCTTGATGTTGCCAACAACCAAAACTACTTGCACAGACAGAACAATGGGCGGTTACGCAAGTGCTGCAATGTCTGGTGATTTCTGTTCAGCAGGGGTACCGAAGAATGGGGTAGCAGCTAAGTTGGCATTCGAAATTCATTCTCAGGCTCTAATAGATTGGAAGAGGCAGCTGAGCTTAGGTCCAGTGCTGAGTTATGCAAAGTGAATCCCAACAAATGTAGTACTTCTGCTTGTAGTAGTACTCATGGGAAGCAGACATTCTACTTCAACCTTGCAGGAGGTGTTTATACTACTATGTCATGAATACTACAATTGCTCCACACCTGCAAATCTTCATCAGCTAGTTGATCACTGGCAAGAAAATATGAGATTCATGGAAACTTAACATAGACTGGTGTTGTCTGCTTTTTGCCGAGTTTTGGACTGTAGAAAATGCTGAAACATCTCTTATCTGGCATGACATTGAGGCCTCCCAGGCAGTGCTGGCATGACATTGATGACCTCACAGGCAGTGCTGGCATGACATTGATGACCTCCCAGGCAGTGCTGGCTTGACATTGATGACCTCACAGGCAGTGCTGGCATGACATTGAGGCCTCCCAGGCAGTGCTGGCTTGACATTGATGACCTCACAGGCAGTGCTGGCATGACATTGAGGGCAGTGCTGGCATGACATTGATGACCTCACAGGCAGTGCTGGCAAGACATTGATGACCTCACAGGCAGTGCTGGTATGACATTGATGACCTCCCAGGCAGTGCTGGCATGTCATTGATGACCTCACAGGCAGTGCTGGCATGACATTGATGACCTCCCAGGCAGTGCTGGCATGACATTGATGACCTCCCAGGCAGTGCTGGCATGACATTGATGACCTCACAGGCAGTGCTGGCATGACAGTGATGACCTCCCAGGCAGTGCTGGCATGACATTGATGACCTCGCAGGCAGTGCTGGCATGACATTGATGACCTCACAGTCAGTGAGATTGAAACAGTTATGTGCAAGAGCATCAATGCTAAGGATACTTTCCATCAAACACACACACACACACACACACACACAAAGTTAAACCTAACAGGAATGTTGACACACACATGATCTGGGTTGGGGTGATTTTGGTTTCAGGTAAGAGGCACTACTTGGCTTTACACACACGCAGCCCACAGAACCATTCAAGAATTAACATTCCTGCTTCTCATCCAAAATCAAAGGACTGATCTATTACATGGGGACCAAAGGAACCGTGCTGAGCCTACCCGACTATAACTAGGACTTATAATCTTCTGCCATCTGGTGTGTTTGCAGCAGAGCTTTGTTGCCGAATGCTAAATAAAACCCAACCCCATGGACAGGTTGAGTGTCTCTAACAGAGTGCAATGCACGGACAAGAGCAAATTATAAGCTTCCTGCAAGGCTTCCTGTATTATATGCAATTGTTCACAACAATAAAAAAAGCAAAAACCTGCAGGGAGTCTGGGTGTGTGTGTGGGGGGGGGGGGGGGGGGGGGGGTGCATAGGGGTTTGAACCCACTTTTTTAAGAGCAGTGAGTTCCCCCCTAACAATGTCAGGTAACAATGTCAGGTATCAGCATGTTTGCATTGACTCTGAGACTGCATTGCACTAAATGACCACAATATCTAATTATTATCACCTCAACGAACTCTCAGTTGACATAATTAAATTTCAATGACCTTCTCAATATTCAACTTGAATTTTACTCGCTTGATGTTTTGACTACATGCTCTAGCCTTCATCAGATGCTCTAGCCTTCATCAGATGCTCTAGCCTTCATCAGATGCTCTAGCCTTCATCAGATGCTCTAGCCTTCATCAGATGCTCTAGCCTTCATCAGATGCTCTAGCCTTCATCAGATGCTCTAGCCTTCATCAGATGCTCTAGCCTTCATCAGATGCTCTAGTCTTCATCAGATGCTCTAGACTTCATCAGATGCTCTAGCCTTAATCAGATGCTCTAGCCTTCATCAGATGCTCTAGCCTTCATCAGATGCTCTAGACTTCATCAGATGCTCTAGACTTCATCAGATGCTCTAGCCTTCATCAGATGCTCTAGCCTTCATCAGATGCTCTAGCCTTCATCAGATGCTCTAGCCTTCATCAGATGCTCTAGCCTTCATCAGATGCTCTAGCTTTCATCAGATGCTCTAGCATTCATCAGATGCTCTAGCCTTCATCAGATGCTCTAGTCTTCATCAGATGCTCTAGACTTCATCAGATGCTCTAGCCTTCATCAGATTCTCTAGCCTTCATCAGATGCTCTAGACTTCATCAGATGCTCTAGACTTCATCAGATGCTCTAGCCTTCATCAGATGCTCTAGCCTTCATCAGATGCTCTAGCCTTCATCAGATGCTCTAGCCTTCATCAGATGCTCTAGTCTTCATCAGATGCTCTAGACTTCATCAGATGCTCTAGCCTTAATCAGATGCTCTAGCCTTCATCAGATGCTCTAGCCTTCATCAGATGCTCTAGACTTCATCAGATGCTCTAGACTTCATCAGATGCTCTAGCCTTCATCAGATGCTCTAGCCTTCATCAGATGCTCTAGCCTTCATCAGATGCTCTAGCCTTCATCAGATGCTCTAGCCTTCATCAGATGCTCTAGCTTTCATCAGATGCTCTAGCATTCATCAGATGCTCTAGCCTTCATCAGATGCTCTAGTCTTCATCAGATGCTCTAGACTTCATCAGATGCTCTAGCCTTCATCAGATTCTCTAGCCTTCATCAGATGCTCTAGACTTCATCAGATGCTCTAGACTTCATCAGATGCTCGAGCCTTCATCAGGAATATTCCTGATGAAGGCTAGCATCGTGTAGTCAAAACGTAAAATTCAAGTTGAGAAGGTCATTGTAATAATTATTATCACTTAATGTAGAGGTTGAAGATCACTTATCACTTTCTTTCAGAGTGATGTGAAACAACTTTGAGCCCTTTCAAAAATTATGTAGAGGTGTCAAGAGTTAAACATGCAACTACCACTTGTTATCAAGCAAGCTACACCAGAAGTAAAGGCTGCCACACACCGTATACTAGAACTTCTGCTACAGTTGAAAGGTCATTTACTGCCCTGAAGCATGTTTATACCAACAACTTGAGGTCACAATGCCTGAGGCTAAATAAACTCTCTCTTACTTCACACGCTAAAAAAATTACAGAAAAATTAAATTTAGTTTCTTTTTAGTTTCTTTTGCTAAAAAAATTGTAACCAGAGGAATAACAGAAGTAGAATCTCTTATGTGTTCATTGCTTACTAAATTACTGTGCCTGCTTGCATCTTGATAAGCTTCTACCTTCAATTAAACTCCATTTCTTTGTGCCACCCCTCATTCTGTTGAGCAACCCCCTCCCCTCCCCCCCCCTCCCACACACACACACACTTTTAAAGTGCTCTCTCTGCCACTGACCCTTGTGACATTGATTTGGCTGTAGTGAAGAAGACCTATGCACTGCTTTCACCTTCACCTCATATACTCATGCATGGGGGGGGGGGTGCACTTGAGGTCAGTGGATTTGAGGAAATTCTTGTTGAATCAGGAATTATGCTAATGGTTGGTAGACAAGGTGTTGATAGGCAAACGTTACAACAGGTCTCTGTGTACTCACAAGCTTTGCTAGGGATTGGAACGTCTATACTGCATACACAACAGGTCCCTGTGTACTCACAAGCTTTGCTAGGGATTGGAACGTCTATACTGCATACATTACAACAGGTCCCTGTGTGCTCACAAGCTTTGCTAGGGATTGGAACGTCTATACTGCATACATTACAACAGGTCCCTGTGTGCTCACAGGCTTTGCTAGGGATTGGAATGTCTATACTGCATACATTACAACAGGGCCCTGTGTGCTCACAAGCTTTGCTAGGGATTGGAATGTCTATACTGCATACATTACAACAGGGCCCTGTGTGCTCACAGGCTTTGCTAGGGATTGGAACGTCTATACTGCATACATTACAACCGGTCCCTGTGTGCTCACAGGCTTTGCTAGGGATTGGAACGTCTATACTGCATACATTACAACAGGTCCCTGTGTGCTCACAAGCTTTGCTAGGGATTGGAACGTCTATACTGCATACATTACAACAGGTCTCCCTGTGTGCTCACAGGCTTTGCTAGGGATTTGGAACGTCTATACTGCATACATTACAACAGGGCCCTGTGTGCTCACAGGCTTTGCTAGGGATTGGAACGTCTATACTGCATACAATACAACAGGGCCCTGTGTGCTCACAAGCTTTGCTTGGGATTGGAATGTCTATACTGTGTACATTACAACAGGGCCCTGTGTACTCACAAGCTAGGAATTAGAATGCATGTTTTTGAGCAACACGAGAAATGTTAGGTGAAGAAGCATGGAGCAATACTTGTATGCCTTTCTGAGGACCCAATCTATGGCTGCATGGCAATGTTGTCTCTTTTCTCTCAGTGAAGGGAAGAGTTACTCAGGAGAAAAAAACTGCTAACTTACACAGACAAAGATGGAATCAAAGTATACTGCTTGGACCTGCATGGCAAACCTAAAACATGGGCAGATTGTTCGTCAGCTATGATGCCTACAACTACACAAGATACACACACAACAGTGTGTCTACTGATCATTCTGAATCTACCCCTGGTACACCCAGGTTCAGAAGAATTTTTGAGAAAAAATGGATTCACTATGAACAGAAATCTCCTCATCTGCTGTTGACATCTGAGTTGCACAAACAATCAGTCGTCATGCCAAGTGCCATGGGGTGGCAGTATGAGTTTCAGGTGAAACAACTTGGCATTTTACAGGTGGCTCGAAGCCGTGCTAGAGCAGATCACCAACAACTTGCATGTCAAGGTGTGCTAGAGCAGGCCATCACGAAACCAATATAGAAGATGGCTGAACAGACAGCCAAGAGTGTACTTCACGCAAAGATTTGAGGTCATCACAGATTACCAAAAAAGGTTAAGGTGACACGTGTAAAAGATCATGTGAGTAATATCAACTTCACTGACCAATAAATTGAAATAAAAATGTGCTTTTCTGCCTAGTTATATATTCTCTATTACTTTATATATTCTGTTAAATATATTCTCTATGTATATTCTCTATATGTTATACATTCTCTATACATCTTTACCCTTCTACTCTTTTGTGTAAAAGTTAAAGAACTCCTAACAATTCTAAGATTATATATGTATTATTAAACAGATCATAAGTATTATGTGGTGCAGAAGGATGATGGGCAAGAGCAGAATTGTTCAAGAGCGAGTTGTTAAAAGAAGAAAGCGTTTCCCTGCTCCAATCAAGAAGTTCAATCTCAAGACTTTGGCAAAGTTTGTCAAGCCGGCTAAAAGTCACAGGGCAATCTAGAAGTCAAAGCCAATCACAGGTGAGAGAAATGTCTTTGGTCAACTTTTCCTTCTTGCCTTGGAGCATCATATCATTATGGAGTGAGTGCTGAGCTTCCCATTGAGTCCTGTATCTTGGGCACGGCTACTGCTGAGAAACTCCTGTAAAGAGACAAGTCAAAAGCTGATGCAGTTCTTGAAGGTCATCCACACAACTCAAGGAACTCAAGGCAACACAAGCTACATCATGGGTAGTACTCTGATGGAGGCACAGATGGCTCTACCAATGACATTTGGAGAGCTTGTGGAGTGTGTTTGTGCCACTCGCTAAGCTACAGCATGTAGACTTTGTGAAAAACTCCTACCCCATCCTGTGTCAATCGAGAGAGGGTTGAGAGAGCAAGAAGCAGTTCACCCCAAAAACATTTGATCAAAAGATCCCTGAAAATGTTCCTATAGATTAGAAGATGTTCTTGTCAAGTGAGAACTAGAATCCTGCAGCAGTTTCCTACTAGATGAGGGGGAAGGACAAATATGCCTGAAAGCTTCTTGATAAGACGGTTGTTTGTCAGTGCTGCATGTGTTTGCTGTGCCGCCAATGGTGAGGAAGCCATGTCAGATGATATCAAAGTATTTAACTGCGCACAAGAAGCAGACAAAAGATTGTCCTTCATTGTCTACACATTGTTGGCCATTCACCAGATGATTGGCGAGATCCTCACAGAGAAACTTGAGACCAAAACTTAACACAGAGTTAGCAACGAGAGACATCTGACAAATGCTCAACATTTGATCTGAGGGGTATATAGGAAAGGAATGAGCTTGGCACTCCTAGGGTTGTCTTTAGTGGTTGTAACCATAGTGCCTTTGTAAGGAAGGGAAGACTGATGCCTCTGAATTTCCTCAAGCAGCATCAAGATTTCCTAAACATTTTTTTTGCTCTCACAAGATCACCTGAAATTAAGGTTCATGTATTTGAGAGGTTGAAGCAATTCACATGCCTCCTCTATGCTAGTCCAGCCATGAATGACATCAACACACTGTGACACTGTGGGCACAAGGAACACTGCTGTAATTTATAATGGAATAGATATGGAAAGTAGCACAACAAAAATTTGGAGTACAAGTAAACAGAAGATGATCTACATTTGTAGAAGTGCTAGTTGACTAACTTGAGTAGATCGAGGAAAGCTGGACTAGTGAACCCAACCTATCGGTAAAAATGCCTTCTCCCCATAATAAATTTCATGACATTTAAACCTTCAGAACAAATATCCAAGAAAATATTAATGACTAGTGAAAATGACTGGCATTTTTTTTGTCATCCCCCCTTGCACACACGCGCGCGCATTTAAGGGAGTTTTTGACATTCAAAAATTTGCTGACAAGGCAACACGTCATCTTTCCGACAGTTAGGGTGGCGAGGCTAGAATAAATCCCCTCCCCTTACTCCTGGATCTGCCTCCCTCTAGCTCATCCAACCGCGCCCCTAAACTGCTAAGCAACATGCGCACGCAGCACGGGCGAGGAAAAAACCACAAGGTCACATTTTGCAAGCGCATTCCAGGGTGTGGTTGAAGTGGGCAATTTAATTCAGTCGAGTGATCTTAGTGATACACTATCTACTGCTGCTATTCGTGTGATCAACGTCGAAAAAAATATGGGAGGATCAGACCTTAGCAAGTGTGCGAATATCACTAGATGGTTGCTGTTCATCATCAATATTCTCTTTGCCGTAAGTTTATAGCTAACGACTAGCAGTGTGTGGTAGCAACTTTACACCAACACTCACAGTTTGTGGATTTTACAAGCACTCACTGTTTGTGGCTTAGCATAAACTGAAACTTCACCTATTGGCTCGCATGCAAAAATGTCCGGCAAAAGTTAATCCCCCCTTAATTAAAGCTTTCCATTTCGCTAAGTGTGGTCAAGCTTGTAATAGCTGTGAAATAAGGACAGCAATATATTGGCGAGGTATATTTTGGCAGACTTATCCTTTTAGTCCCTCTACTTCGTTTGTAACAAGTATATGATAACAGGCTCACAGGAGCCCTAGCGTCTCATTATTCTTGATGAAGGCTAGAGCATCTAGTCGAAATGTCGAATGAATAAAATTTGAAGTTGATTATTGAGAAGGTGATTTTAATGTTATTATGTCAACTCGGAGTTAATTTAAAGTATATGCTGTTGAGTGAACAGCTGGAGTGAATGAGTACGCAATTCTTAGTTTGGTAAATTAAGATTACCTATTTCCCTTTCTGCTGTTAGCGAGCACCAACATTTTTGATTAAAATATGCTCAAATTAAAGTTCACTTCACTCAGCGAGACTGCTAAAATAACAGAGTTTTTGTGGTTTTGTCTCCAAGTGAAGAGGCTTTCTGCAGCAGATGCTTGTAGTATCGGAGACTATCTGTAATGGTCACAGGCTGTAGAATCAGGTCAGCATTGGTTAGTTATGCTGTATGGTTAGTGATGCTGTATGGTGCTAGAGACAAGTGTGAGATGTTGACACTTAGAGAGTTAATTGCCAATTTTGTAATTAATTACCAAATGTTGTTGATCCCGTGTGTCCCCATTGCCAACTTACTCAACCTACCTCAAACTAAATGTTTTTTGATTAGAGATTAGTTAATGCTGAATTTTTAAGGTTCTCTGTGTCATTATTATATGCAGTTATTCATACACTGTTATGTGCATGTATGAAGCCACACCCTCACACCCTAATTCTGGACTATAGTAGGCTGCACTACAATAGAAGAGTTGGCTTCCTTCAAAGATGCCCAAGGCACTAGCGATACGAATATCATTATAGCCCACATGCATGGCAGGATGGGATTGCTAATTGCACTGCAATACCCAAACTGCCATAGGGTGTGTGGCTTTTGAAGTAGCACTCTCCAGTCTTAAGTAAGAACAATACCAGCTTTTGTTGCTCTGGGCAGCACATGGTGAGCTTCTTATTGCTCTTACCTAACCTCTCCCTTTCTCCCTCCTTCTTCCTCTCGCGGTAACCCTCCCTACTCTTCCCCTTCTCTCCTGTCTAAATGCAGGTCTTTGGTATTATCGTGTTTGCTATCGGCATCTGGGCTGTGGTGCAGAATCAGGACTATGACTTCATAACGGGAAGCTCCATTATTAATGGAGGCGTTCTCCTCATAGTGTGTGGCATCGGCACGATTGTCATCAGTGTCATCGGCATGTTGGGCGCTCTCTTCAAACTTCGTCCTCTACTTGTCATTGTAAGTATGTTAACAACTGGTGGGTGTGGTTTAGCATCTCTTCATGTGCTACTGAGCTCTGTTGTAACTGAAGCCGTGTATGGTGCATGGTGTGGATTGATACTCGGTGTATATGCAAGAGACGTGCATCCAAATAAAGAGCGTGTTTGTGTCTGTATGCAGTGCTTAATCAGAACTTGTTGGCACTAGTAGCCAGCAACAGGTCTGTCTCTCTGACATGTATAAGGTATGGCTGCAGCAGATCAAGTTAGAGGGTTTTCATTACAACCACGCTATTTTTAGAGTTAGTTCTAGTGTCCTATTAATAGACAAGAGGATTTCACTGCGTATTAATTACATGGACTGGACCAACAAGAGGCGTACACTTGTCCCTGATGTGTTGTACACATTGCTTCGTACTCTTGTCTTTGATCTGCGAGGCTTCCAACAGTGTTTCCAAATAGTTCAACACTAAAATTAGTGTGCACCTTTTCAAAACCATTAGTATTGAAGCGTGCATGCTAATGGCTGCTACAACAGGCCAGTGTTCTTGCATTACACACCTGTATGGCTGAATGGAGATGTTTATGGTGATAAGGTTGGTGTAGTCAGCATTGTTGCTCCTCTAGCATTGCTGTCTCTGGCAATGTTGCTCTCAGTTGCTGTCTCTGGCAATGTTGCTCTTAGCTCTAGCAGTTACTGTCGCTGGCAATGTTGCTCTTAGCTCTAGCAGTTGCTGTCTCTGGCAATGTTGCTCTTAGCTCTAGCAGTTGCTGTCTCTGGCAATGTTGCTCTTAGCTCAAGCAGTTGCTGTCTCTGGCAATGTTGCTCTTAGCTCTAGCAGTTGCTGTCTCTGGCAATGTTGCTCTTAGCTCTAGCAGTTGCTGTCTCTGGCAATGTTGCTCTTAGCTCTAGCAGTTGCTGTCTCTGGCAATGTTGCTCTTAGCTCGAGCAGTTGCTGTCTCTGGCAATGTTGCTCTTAGCTCTAGCAGTTGCTGTCTCTGGCAATGTTGCTCTTAGCTCTAGCAGTTGCTGTCTCTGGCAATGTTGCTCTTAGCTCAAGCAGTTGCTGTCTCTGGCAATGTTGCTCTTAGCTCTAGCAGTTGCTGTCTCTGGCAATGTTGCTCTTAGCTCAAGCAGTTGCTGTCTCTGGCAACGTTGCTCTTAGCTCGAGCAGTTGCTGTCTCTGGCAACGTTGCTCTTAGCTCGAGCAGTTGCTGTCTCTGGCAATGTTGCTCTTAGCTCTAGCAGTTGCTGTTTCTGGCAATGTTGCTCTTAGCTCTAGCAGTTGCTGTCTCTGGCAATGTTGCTCTTAGCTCGAGCAGTTGCTGTCTCTGGCAATGTTGCTCTTAGCTCGAGCAGTTGCTGTCTCTGGCAATGTTGCTCTTAGCTCTAGCAGTTGCTGTCTCTGGCAATGTTGCTCTTAGCTCTAGCAGTTGCTGTCTCTGGCAATGTTGCTCTTAGCTCTAGCAGTTGCTGTCTCTGGCAATGTTGCTCTTAGCTCGAGCAGTTGCTGTCTCTGGCAATGTTGCTCTTAGCTCGAGCAGTTGCTGTCTCTGGAAATGTTGCTCTTAGCTCTAGCAGTTGCGGTCTCTGGCAATGTTGCTCTTAGCTCTAGCAGTTGCTGTCTCTGGCAATGTTGCTCTTAGCTCTAGCAGTTGCTGTCTCTGGCAATGTTGCTCTTAGCTCAAGCAGTTGCTGTCTCTGGCAATGTTGCTCTTAGCTCTAGCAGTTGCTGTCTCTGGCAATGTTGCTCTTAGCTCGAGCAGTTGCTGTCTCTGGCAATGTTGCTCTTAGCTCTAGCAGTTGCTGTCTCTGGAAATGTTGCTCTTAGCTCAAGCAGTTGCTGTCTCTGGCAATGTTGCTCTTAGCTCTAGCAGTTGCGGTCTCTGGCAATGTTGCTCTTAGCTCTAGCAGTTGCTGTCTCTGGCAATGTTGCTCTTAGCTCTAGCAGTTGCTGTCTCTGGCAATGTTGCTCTTAGATCCAGCAGTTGCTGTCTCTGGCAATGTTGCTCTTAGCTCTAGCAGTTGCTGTCTCTGGCAATGTTGCTCTTAGATCCAGCAGTTGCTGTCTCTGGCAATGTTGCTCTTAGCTCTAGCAGTTGCTGTCTCTGGCAATGTTGCTCTTAGCTCTAGCAGTTGCTGTCTCTGGCAATGTTGCTCTTAGCTCGAGCAGTTGCTGTCTCTGGCAATGTTGCTCTTAGCTCTAGCAGTTGTTGTCTGTGGCATTGTTGCTCTCAGTTGCTGTCTCTGGCAATGTTGCTCTTGGCCTCTGCTATAATTAGATGTTGAATGTTCTAGGCTGACAGCCGAGTCAGTAACAAGCACCTACTTTCTCTAGTTATCTCCACACACACTCACACACACTCGCACACACTCACACACACACTTTGTTAGCTCATCACATTCCTCTTCTAATAAGTGTTAGTTCCTAAAGTCATCTAGAGTTTCTTTCAAGTCACCTCAAGAGTTCCCATGACATCATGATTGATGCCTATTCTACTCGGCACTCTTTGAACTCTTATTAAAAATGCTGAGTTGTATATTGGAGTTCCTACTTCACGCAGGAGGTCACCCACACATCCTCTTCATTGAAGTCTTGAGTGTTGTGGCCTGAACAGTTCCCTCCTCAAGTGTCACAACAACTTGGCAACTGAGGGATACTGCAGCCATTGAAGAGGCAGCTAGCCTGTGTCATCTCTGCCCTTGATTGCCTCCCAGCCAAGTGGTGAAATTTGTGGGCAATTATCAGCTTTTAAGGCACTAGTGGTTTGGAGTGGCTGGATATCTCTTTGGCAGCTTCTAAGCATGCTAAACAGTCAGGCTTCTACGCATGCTAAACAGGTTTCAGCCGATTTTAGTTTAAAAAAACATTACCAGCGTGCCTTGAATCATATGCTACAGTAGTCAACAAACTCCCAGTGGTGAAGTCACAACTCGGAAGTGAAATATTAGATCTGCTATGCCAGTGTCGACTCTAGAATGTTTGCCCAGGACCATCAGTGTCTTTACTCCAGCATGTTTGCCCAGGACCATCAGTGTCTTCACTCTCTTTGCCCAGGATCAGTGTTCCCTCTAGATAATACCTGGCCGGATTGGGGCAAGTCATTTTCTGGGTTCTAAATTAGGGATCCACCGAGAGTGTGAGTGTGCCTAGCTGGTGGGAGAGAACAGACACCTTTGGGTGATTATGATGTGGTGGCATGTTGTGGGTGTGTCTATATAGTTATCAGTTGTGGGTGTGTGTATATAATTATAGTTATATTAGGTCAGTTGTGGTTGTGTGTGTGTATAGTTACAATAGGTGTATATAACATGAGACTTGCTAGTCCTGTTGTTCATACCCAGTGATGTTCTGAGAAGCTATGTAATACCACTCCTTCTTCTCCCTTCCCCTCTTCCTCTACTCACTTGCTTCCCTTCTTCTTCTCTCCTCATCTCCACTCCCTACCTCTCTCTCTCCTCTTTCTTTCCTCTCCACTTCCCCCCCCCCCCCCCTTCGCCTCCTCTCGTGTATCCTTCCTCAGTATGCAGGAATCATCTTCCTCATTGTGGTGCTGGAGTTGGCTGCAGCCATTGTTGCCTTTGTCTTTAGTGATCAATTTGTAAGTGCATACATTAGTGCATCATTAAACACAGAGAACCAGAAGCCATCTGTGGTTGTTGTTGTCGTCCATCCATTAGCTAAAGCAACAAATACGTTGCTGTTGATCCATTAGCTAAAGCAACAATTATGTTATTGTTGTTATTGTTGATCCATTAGCTACAAGTAAAGAATTGTATTGTTGTTGCTGCTGCTGTTGTTGTTAGCATGTGTCATTATGTGAGATGACTATAAACTTCACTGGAGAAGAGCTACCAGATGCCAGTATACTTAAGGCCGAGGATCACATGATGCCTGTATACTTAAGGCCTGTCTTGGAGGAGCTATCACATGATACCTGTATACTTGAGGCCTGTCACTTAGAGGAGCTATCACATGATACCTGTATACTTAAGGCCTGTCACTTAGAGGATCACATGATGCCTGTATACTTAAGGCCTGTCACTTGAGGAGCTATCACATGATGCCTGTATACTTAAGGCCTGTCACTTAGAGGATCACATGATGCCTGTATACTTAAGGCCTGTCTTGGAGGAGCTATCACATGATACCTGTATACTAAAGGCCTGTCTTGGGAGGAGCTATCACATGATACCTGTATACTTGAGGCCTGTCTTGGAGGAGCTATCACATGATACCTTTGGCCTGTCTTGGAGGAGCTATCACTTGATGTCTGTATACTTAAGGCCTGTCACTCCAGAGGAACTATCACATGATACCTGTATACTTGAGGCCTATCAACTTAGAGGAACTATCACATGATACCTGTATACTTAGGCCTGTCACTTATAGGATCACATGATACCTGTATACTTAAGGCCTGTCACTTAGAGGAGCTATCACATGATACCTGTTACTAAGGGGGGACTGTACGTCAGCACCACCAAAAGTAGTATATATCGCTATAACTTTTTTCCTATACTCTCTATGCAGATTAATTAAAAAAATCCAGTGTGTTCCTTATGCTTTGTGCTTTCTAATGATATGTTGAATGTCTCTGCAGACATTTTCTCGGAAGATACATCAAGATCCCTAAAAAAGTTGACCCATAACTGCCCTAATTATCAAGATCAAAGTCCCAGATTTGGTCAGCTGATATAGGAGGCTCTAATCTGTGCAACACATGAACAGATTACCAGTAAACGTCGTGGTTTTTGAGTGGCAGGCCACCGGTTGCAAAACCGGAAAACACCAGGGAAAATCCCAAACCTCACCACTTCAAATCACCATAAACCTGCCAACACTTATAGTAATTAAAAAATTGTTACATACATTGCACAGATAATTTATGCACAGATAAGTAGAAGAGCTATCCAGTGATATATATATATATATATTTAGTGAAGTGTAGGAAAGTTATGAGCTTTACGGCAAAAAAAACAAGATTTTTTTTAAAAAATGAGAAAGATATACTTAGTCCAAGTTAGGGCAATGAAATGTTTGGGTTTACAATGAAATATCATGCAAGATGTGTTCTCTTTGTAGTTAGTTTCTTGATCTGTTACATGGACAAAAACCAACATAACTTCGAAATGGAGCATCCAATGTCTCTCCAACTTTGCAAATGGCTAGAGGATAGATACAAGAACAGCTTGAAAGAAGAAGAAAAGAAAAAAGAAGGGGGAAAAATCTAGTTTTTGACGTACAGTCCCCCCTTATTAATGCCTGTCACTTAGAGGAGCTATCACATGATACCTGTATACTTAAGGCCTTTCACTTAGAGGATCACATGATACAGTGGTCCCTCCCTATTAAGACCACCCAGGGAGCACTTCCAACTGGTCTTATTAGAGAGGTGGTCTTACTTGGGAATATCGCTCTCGGGCATGGCAGGAGTCTCACAAAGCATTGCTCAATGTATTTCATTGTGTAGTGTACACGCATTCATAATATTAAACCAACTGCAAGCTCCCCGGACAAGATACTGTATTCTCATTTGGAATTATGAGTGTGTCTTGAGAAAGACATTGCTTATCATTGTACACATGTATGTATTGGACATTAGACTCATGCAGTGTCCTTAGGACACAGAAAGTCTGAGATACTGGACTGAACAGTCCGCTCCATCCTGTTCTGGTGACTATCTGCTCGATAGAATCAGCACATGCCACAAGCTTGGGAATGCCTCGATGAGTGACAAAGTCACACAGCTTGCACACCATCTCAAACACCTCTGACACAGTCACGGGAGTGGGCATGGGGCCATCCTCCTCATCATCTGACTCCGGCTCCTCAGGGGAGGAGTCAGCAGGGGTGGGAAGGCGTTGTCAAGGGCAGGGTCATAGCGGTCCTCACTGATGTGCACCTCACTGTCGATGTTGGCATAGCCCTCCAGTGTCACACCCTCCGGCAGCTGCGCATTGATGACCGTATCCTCAGCAGAGATGGTGAGCTCCTCGACCTCAGCAGCAGGGGCAGTAGTGGTCGTGAAGCCACACTTCTTAAAGCACTTCTTGATGGAGGACACGTGGAGGTCATCCCAGGCCTTCTTGAGCCCGCGGATCGCCATCAGAATGTCCACCTTCTTGACAAGCGAGCTCATTTTCTCAGTGCAACCACTATCGGCATTCACAGTGTCGTCCATGAGCCGGAGAATGTCGCTGATCATCTGCTTCCAGTAGACCAGCTTCATGGCCTGGATGATGCCAGCGTCCATAGGCTGAAGCTTGGAGGTGGTGTTGGCGGGCAGGAAGACCAGCTTGAGATTTCTGAGGTTGATATCTGAGTGCGCTGAGTAGTTGTCAATGAAGATGATGATCTTCCGGCCCTCGGCAAGCATCTTATTGCTGGTGCGCTTGAGCCACTGCTCCCAGATGGGATCGCTCATCCATGCCTTGGCCTGTGCCTCATACTCGATGCCGAGGTCCCTCTTTGGATCAATGCAGATGTAAATATGTACCAGTTCCTGATCTTTCACAGTTAATGGAAGGTAGATCTTCAAACAAAAAACAAAATTCTGGGTGCTTGGTCTTATTTGGGAGGATATTGACCCAGCCAAGTGGTCTTATAAGAGGGGTGGACTTATCTTAGAGGGTCTTACTTGGGAGGGGCAAAATAAAGCCAGCCAACCGGGAGCAAGGAAAAGTGGTCTTATAATGGAGGTGGTCTTACTTGGGAGGGTCTTAATACGGAGGGACCACTGTACCTGTATACTTAAGGCCTGTCACTTAGAGGATCACATGATGCCTGTATACTTAAGGCCTGTCACTTAGAGGATCACATGATGCCTGTATACTTAAGGCCTGTCACTTATGTAGATGATCACATGATGCCTGTATACTTAAGGCCTGTCACTTAGATGATCACATGATGCCTGTATACTTAAGGCCTGTCACTTAGAGGATCACATGATACCTGTATACTTAAGGCCTGTCACTTAGAGGATCACATGATACCTGTATATAGCCTGTCACTTAGAGGAGCTATCACATGATACCTGTATACTTGAGGCCTGTGACTTAGAGGAGCTATCACATGATACCTGTATACTTGAGGCCTGTCACTTAGAGGAGCTATCACATGATACCTGTATACTTAAGGCCTGCCCCTACACTACTCGCTGGAGTCGACTATGTCACTTCAAAAACTGCTCCCTGTGCCCCACCACAACAAATGCTGTCAACTTGAAGTTGAGTTGACCTAAAGCAATTCCATTTGGAGTCTTCAAAATGGGTGATTTCAGCTGATGAAAACAGTGTGCATTATATAGACTTCAGGTGCAGCCGAGCAAGAGCACTCGATGCTCATGAGTTAGTTGGCTCTAGAATCGAGTGGGCATTGCAGCTATTAAGGATGAAGAACCAGCCCCTCAAAAGTAAAGCATCTATATATAGAGTCATGCATGTAGCTCTCCATATAGAGACATGCATGTAGCTCTCCATATAGAGACATGCATGTAGCTCTCCATATAGAGACATGCATGTAGCTCTATATAGAGACATGCACGTACTCCTTATAGAGACATGCACGTAGCTCTTTATAGAGCACGTAGCTCTCCATGTATGTAGCTCTGCATATAGAGACATGCACGTAGCTCTCCATATAGAGATATGTATGTAGCTCTACATATAGAGACATGTACGTAGCTCTATATATAGAGACATGCATGTAGCTCTCCATATAGAAACATGCACGTAGCTCTCCATATAGAGACATGCACATGCTTCGAGCTGAAGTTGAGGGGGCATAGTAGCATATGGTGTGGAACTAAAGGTCAAGAACCTGACCTTTGAAAGCTAAAGCATTTATAAGTTGTGTGGTGCTCTACTCATCTCTAGAACAGCGTGAAGCTTCGTAAAATGGATAGGTGTCGATATAGATGCCAAAAGTATAGCTCCAACAGCTCAAGAGTTTGATATTCAGGGCAACGTCACTAGTGGGCGGAACTGTGACAACTGTTTGTAGTGTTGACACGAGGAAGATGACTCGGCACTCGGAACATAAACGTTTGTGAAATCTTTTCAATTTTGTGTCGAGTGGCAAGCTTTGCACCTCATCTGGACAGGATGTAGTTGCTGGAGATCACATGACCTCCTGATGACCTCTTTGTTGTCATACATAAGGCTTTTGTCTTTTGGTTCCTCTCTGGACTTGCACCCGCTCACAGCAAACATGCTCCATGGGTGGCTGCACACCCTCACAGCAAACATGCTCCATGGGTGGCTGCTCACCCTCACAGCAAACATGCTCCATGGGTGGCTGCATACCCTCACAGCAAACATGCTCCATGGGTGGCTGGCTCACCCTCACAGCAAACATGCTCCATGGGTGGCTGCACACCCTCACAGCAAACATGCTCCATGGGTAGCTGCACACCCTCACAGCAAACATGCTCCATGGGTGGCTGCACACCTCACAGCAAACATGCTCCATGGGTGGCTGCACACCCTCACAGCAAACATGCTCCATGGGTGGCTGCACACCCTCACAGCAAACATGCTCCATGGGTGGCTGCACACCTCACAGCAAACATGCTCCATGGGTGGCTGCACACCCTCACAGCAAACATGCTCCATGGGTGGCTGCTCACCCTCACAGCAAACATGCTCCATGGGTGGCTGCACACCCTCACAGCAAACATGCTCCATGGGTGGCTGCACACCCTCACAGCAAACATGCTCCATGGGTGGCTGCACACCCTCACAGCAAACATGCTCCATGGGTGGCTGCACACCCTCACAGCAAACATGCTCCATGGGTGGCTGCACACCCTCACAGCAAACATGCTCCATGGGTGGCTGCACACCCTCACAGCAAACATGCTCCATGGGTGGCTGCACACCCTCACAGCAAACATGCTCCATGGGTGGCTGCACACCCTCACAGCAAACATGCTCCATGGGTGGCTGGCTCACCCTCACAGCAAACATGCTCCATGGGTGGCTGGCTCACAATAAAGCAAACTTAAGATGCTGTGATTGGGTCAGAGTTTGTGGGGGTAATTACTTAAAGCACTTCCTGTAGCATACGAAACACTTCCTGTGGTATGGTAGACACTTCCTGTGTTATACTTAACACTTCCTGTAGTATACTTAACACTTCCTGTAGTATGCTAGATACTTCTTGTGGTGTGCTAGACACTACCTCTGGTATGCTAGACACTTCCTGTAGAATACTAGACACTTCCTGTGGTATACTAGACACTTCCTGTAGAATGCTAGGCACTTCCTGTTGTATATTAGACACTTCCTGTGGTATATTAGACACTTCCTGTGGTATACTAGACACATGTGCAATAGCTGCTTTAATAATCCCCTCACAGGAGTCCAGGGTGGAGGAACGAGTATTTGACGCCATTACAAGGTACCGTGTTGGATCACCAGACAACTCCAATGTCACTGTGGAAGAAGATGTCAATGATGCAATAGAGATCTTCCAGACAACAGTAAGAATCACATGACTTTCCCATGATGTGCATTTGTCCCCATGTTTGATTCCACCTGCACCCAACCACCCACCCAGTGTGGTGTTGGTCCAGTGTGTGTCCCCATAGAGCTATTGTCAACCTACTTCAACCTGCCTCCACCCAGTGTGGTGTTAGTCCAGTGTGTGTCCCCATAGAGCTATTGTCAACCTACTTCAACCTGCCTCAACCCAGTGTGGTGTTGGTCCAGTGTGTGTCCCCATAGAGCTATTGTTAACCTACTCCAACCTGCCTCCACCCAGTGCCCAGTGTGGTGTTGGTCCAGTGTGTGTCCCCATAGAGCTATTGTCAACCTACTTCAACCTACCTCCACCCAGTGTGATGTTGGTCCAGTGTGTGTCCCCATAGAGTTATTGTCAACCTACTCCAACCTGCCTCAACCCAGTGTGGTGTTGGTCCAGTGTGTGTCCCCATAGAACTATTGTCAACCTACTTCAACCTGCCACCACCCAGTGTGGTTTTGGTCCAGTGTGTGTCCCCATAGAGCTATTGTCAACCTACTCCAACCTGCCTCCACCCAGTGTGGTGTTGGTCCAGTGTGAGTCCCCATAGAGCTATTGTCAACCTACTCCAACCTGCCTCCACCCAGTGTGGTGTTGGTCCAGTGTGTGTCCCCATAGAGCTATTGTCAACCTACTCCAACCTGCCTCCACCCAGGGTGGTGTTGGTCCAGTGTGTGTCCCCATAGAGCTATTGTCAACCTACTCCAACCTGCCACCACCCAGTGTGGTGTTGGTCCAGTGTGTGTCCCCATAGAGCTATTGTCAACCTACTCCAACCTGCCTCCACCCAGTGTGGTGTTGGTCCAGTGTGTGTCCCCATAGAGCTATTGTCAAACTACTCCAACCTGCCACCACCCAGTGTGGTCCAGCAGGAGGTGTTGAATGTCAGCTACGTTGAGGCTGCATTATAACTTGATCTTCTCCTGTGTGTGTTTAGTTTGAGTGCTGTGGGTGGAACAATGCATCTGATTGGATCACTCTCAACCCTGATGCTATCGTGGCTAATTCAGGCCGTCCTCCATGCAAAACATGCGATGTTGCTACCGATTCAGATTGTGCCACCTTCACAAATGGAGGCAGCATCAGCTTCAGCACTGTGGATACGGTGAGTTATTGCTTAGTCTCGTTGACTTTGCCGTAGCCTGAGGGCACAGCGTACATGTAGTTCCTCACACTTCTTCAAGACAAATGAATTTGTTCAGTCACTTGTTCCCATCCATGTAACCACACCCATAGTCCCCTCCCATCTGTTGTTAAAGTGTGTGCATGTGAGTATCACATGATGACATTACTTCAAGTCTCCTCTCGGCCCCATCACATGCAGAGGCTGTGCTCTGTTTCAAAGCAAGTTAACAGGACTTCAATATGGAATTGTTGCTCACTAGAAAATGATACTAAATAGCACAAACACATGCTGGGCCACAAACACCGTCTCTCATGTGTGATGCTGGGCCACAAACACCATCTCTCATGTGTGATGCTGGGCCAGTTCTTGTTTGGGATTGAAGTCTCACAAGTTGGCATATGAGTGCACTGAGCGACTATTGGTCTTGTTCAGTCTCCAACGGACTGAGTCATGTGACATGTGCATCCTCCAGCTTTGCACTACAAGAAAATATTTTGTTGGAAGATGTCAATCTCCAAGACATGCATGTGTGCCAGTAGGTAAAGGGTCTACTGTTCATCAGTCTCTATTGCTTGTATGTCCATTGGTGTCATGGCACTGCTCAAAACATCTTGGAAGCCATTGTGGCTTTTGAAAGTCACACAACCCTAGCTCTTGAAGCTGTTGAGCCAGCAGCCGGCATCTGTATGCTGTTTTCCTCCTTGATTGTAGATCATGGGACTCCATCAAGTAAGGGCTAGGGGGTGCGTGGTTCCTAGTGCATGTAGAGCAAACTCAAACTGAAGAGATGCACTTCTTTTGGCGGGAGATCAATCAATCCTAGGGCACCCAGGCAGCGAGGGAGTCAGGTCGATGCATGTGGGGCATGTGTTCGATGATGGTGGTATTTCACCATCTCTGTGTGCAAGATAGCAAGGATGGTGGTGATGTTCACCATCTCTGTGTGCAAGATAGCAAGGATGGTGGTGATGTTCACCATCTCTGTGTGCAAGATAGCAAGGATGGTGGTGATGTTCAACATCTCTGTGTGCAAGATAGCAAGGATGGTGGTGATGTTCACCATCTCTGTGTGCAAGATAGCAAGGATGGTGGTGATGTTCACCATCTCTGTGTGCAAGATAGCAAGGAGGATGGTGGTGTTCACCATCTCTTAGCAAGATAGCAAGGAGGATGATGGTATTTCACCATCTCTTAGCAAGGAGGGGATTGGTGGTTGTTTCAGATCTTCACAGTACTGGCACTGCACACGCAATATTTATTCCTTGTTCAGTTGTTTAATTAGAGAAGAGGGAGGGGCAGGATCATGGTGGGAGTTTTTTTTGTTGGTAAGGGATTAACTGGTGGGAGGAAGGGTACCAGTGAGCTCTTCACCCCCTCTGGCATTAATGTGACTCCGCCTACTTCCGGTACCCCTTATATTCACACGAGGAAAGTGCACTTCAGAATGTACCCTTACATGTGACCCCTTACCAGCTCTCGACTTGTCACTGTGCCTCTTGTATTCCACCCACAGGGTTGCAAGGATGGCTCCAACTCCAGGCTGAGGGTGCTGGCCTACTCTGTGGGTGGCGTCGCCATCGCCTTTGGCCTTATGGAGGTATGTGGTCAGCTCTGTACACACGGCATGCAGACATTTTAGTGCTGATCCTTTCCATACATTGAGGCTGTGCACTGCATGAAGCGTGTGCAGAGTTCAATCATATGACTTATTGTAACTCCTCTACTAACATCACCAATTTGTTTTATCCCCAAATTCAAATAATCTTCTTGCACCTGCTCCCTCTCCTCCTCCCTCTCCTCCTCCCCCTCCTCCTCCCCCTCCTCCTCCCTCTCCTCCTCTCCCTCTCCTCCCTCTCCTCCGCCCTCTCCTCCTCCCTCTTCCTCCTCCCTCTCCTCCCTCTCCCTCTCCTCCCTCTCCTCCGCCCTCTCCTCCTCCCTCTTCCTCCTCCCTCTCCTCCTCCCTCTTCCTCCTCCCTCTCCTCCTCCCTCTCCTCCTCCCTCTCCTCCTCCCTCTCCTCCTCCCTCTCCTCCTCCCTCTTCCTCCCTCTTCCTCCTCCCTCTCCTCCTCCCTCTCCTCTCCCTCTCCTCCCTCTCCTCCTCCCTCTCCTCCTCCCTCTCCTCCTCCCTCTCCTCTCCCTCTCCTCCCTCTCCTCCTCCCTCTCCTCCTCCCTCTCCTCCTCCCTCTCCTCCTCCCTCTCCTCCTCTCCCTCTCCTCCTCCCTCTCCTCCGCCCTCCTCCTCCCTCTCCTCCTCCCTCTCCTCCTCCCTCTCCTCCTCCCTCTCCTCCTCCCTCTCCTCCTCCCTCTCCTCCTCCCTCTCCTCCTCCCTCTCCTCCTCCCTCTCCTCCTCCCTCTCCTCCTCCCTCTTCCTCCCTCTTCCTCCTCCCTCTCCTCCTTCTCCTCCTCCCTCTCCTCCGCCCATCTACTCTCCTTAGATTATTGGCATTCTCCTGGCCCTGTTCCTCTGCTGCTGCATCACCAGTGCCAAGAAGCAAACTGTGGTCTGAAGATCACGTCAACAGATTAATCATCTATAGACTTACCATAGACTAATACATGCAGTGCAGATTTGGATTTAAACTACTCAATGTAAATGCTATACGACATACACTAACACGTAGAAGACCTTGTAGAAGGTTCCGATCGTAATGCCACCTATAATAATTATTGTTCAAAGTTCAGCTGCCAAATATATTGTTTGTATGTGTGTGTGTATAAACACAAGAACAAAAATGAAACAAGACCGCACCCACCCGCAACCATTTAGATGATCCTTTACCATTTTAATCCATGATACTGACATAATTGTGACCGACTATAAGTCACCAACGACTTTCTTACAAATATAACCTTGTTGTCATGCAGTTCCAATGCTTGTTCCATTAGAATTAGATCATCTGATAGCAAATGTGATACGTGTATATGAGCTACATAACTTTCTTGAGTTTTGACAAGTCTTGAGCTTTTCATCAAGTCTCAGGCATCACTATGGCAACTCTGTTCAGTCATGAGACACAATAGCATAGTATAGGAAATGGTCATGTGCACAATACAGACTACACAAGCTAATAATTTGCTACACGCATTGCACCCCCCCCCCCCCCACATGCTTCTGTTGATCTTCCGTGGTTTTAAATGGTTCAGTATACCCTTCCTAATAAAAGCCCACCTCCCTTATAGTCATAACTCCCTAATAGCGGACCAGATATCCATTACCCATTTGCTATTGTACACTTTGTGGGTCGTTAAAATCTGGGAAGGGAGAGCTCATTTGCAATTGCTGAGAATGATGTTCCCCATTTTGAAGATAGCATAACCACAGTGCTCCAGTCACTATCACCACAGTGCTCTAGTCACTGTCACCACAGTGCTCCAGTCACTGTCACCACAGTGCTCCAGTCACTGTCACCACAGTGCTCTAGTCACTGTCACCACAGTGCTCTAGTCACTGTCACCACAGTGCTCTAGTCACTGTCACCACAGTGCTCTAGTCACTGTCACCACAGTGCTCTAGTCACTGTCACCACAGTGCTCTAGTCACTGTCACCACAGTGCTCTAGTCACTGTCACCACAGTGCTCTAGTCACTGTCACCACAGTGCTCTAGTCACTGTCACCACAGTGCTCTAGTCACTGTCACCACAGTGCTCTAGTCACTGTCACCACAGTGCTCTAGTCACTACCACCACAGTGCTCTAGTCACTATCACCACAGTGCTCTAGTCACTATCACCACAGTGCTCTAGTCACTATCACCACAGTGCTCTAGTCACTATCACCACAGTGCTCAAGTCACTATCACCACAGTGCTCTAGTCACTACCACCACAGTGCTCTAGTCACTACCACCACAGTGCTCTAGTCACTCACCACAGTGCTCTAGTCACTATCACCACAGTGCTCTAGTCACTATCACCACAGTGCTCTAGTCACTATCACCACAGTGCTCTAGTCACTATCACCACAGTGCTCTAGTCACTATCACCACAGTTCTATCACCACAGTGCTCTAGTCACTATCACCACAGTGCTCTAGTCACTATCACCACAGTGCTCTAGTCACTATCACCACAGTGCTCTAGTCACTATCACCACAGTGCTCTAGTCACTATCACCACAGTGCTGGAGTCACTATTACCACAGAGCATCTGGTAGCAGCCAGCATCTATTCTGCCCCAACTTTAGTTAAGTTTGTAGATGCAATGGCTCTCTCGGCAGGCAGCAAAATGATCAAGCACAGCAAAAGTGGGGGTATGCTGGACACACAAAAGGCCTGGCACACTCGATACACACCCATTGATACACACCATATCTTACGGGTGCTTTCTTAAAGTGTGCAGTATACACCATCACCTTGTCAAGCTTGATTATGGTGAAAAAATGTTAAAGGTGAGTAGCTAAGTAGTCTGCTTAATTTCAAACAGGAAAGCTTAATTTCAAACAGGACCTCATGAAGGCTTCATTTAAATGCCTGTTTTGAGCAGCTTGTTATCAATCGTTTTAGTCGGTGGCTTCTAGGGAGCAGGACCAAGAAGGTTTGACTTTGATGGACTAAACACCAGTCAACTATGTTTTGTGTGTTTAGCTGTGTCAGTAATCTAGACTGGGCATTAGCTAAGGTCATCACAACCAGAGAGACTAGGTCAGTAATCTAGACCTGGGCATGAGCTAAGGTCATTCAAAACCAGAGAGACTAGGTCAGTAATCTAGACCTGGGCATGAGCCAAGGTCATTCACAACCAGAGAGACTAGGTCAGTAATCTAGACCTGGGCATGAGCTAAGGTCATTCACAACCAGAGAGACTAGGTCAGTAATCTAGACCTAGGCATGAGCTAAGGTCATTCACAACCAGAGAGACTAGGTCAGTAATCTAGACCTGGGCATGAGCTAAGGTCATTCACAACCAGAGAGACTAGGTCAGTAATCTAGACCTGGGCATGAGCCAAGGTCATTCAAAACCAGAGAGACTAGGTCAGTAATCTAGACCTAGGCATGAGCCAAGGTCATTCACAACCAGAGAGACTAGGTCAGTAATCTAGACCTAGGCATGAGCCAAGGTCATTCAAAACCAGAGAGACTAGGTCAGTAATCTAGACCTGGGCATGAGCCAAGGTCATTCACAACCAGAGAGACTAGGTCAGTAATCTAGACCTGGGCATGAGCCAAGGTCATTCAAAACCAGAGAGACTAGGTCAGTAATCTAGACCTGGGCATGAGCTAAGGTCATTCACAACCAGAGAGACTAGGTCAGTAATCTAGACCTAGGCATGAGCCAAGGTCATTCACAACCAGAGAGACTAGGTCAGTAATCTAGACCTAGGCATGAGCCAAGGTCATTCACAACCAGAGAGACTAGGTCAGTAATCTAGACCTAGGCATGAGCCAAGGTCATTCAAAACCAGAGAGACTAGGTCAGTAATCTAGACCTGGGCATGAGCCAAGGTCATTCACAACCAGAGAGACTAGGTCAGTAATCTAGACCTGGGCATGAGCCAAGGTCATTCAAAACCAGAGAGACTAGGTCAGTAATCTAGACCTAGGCATAGGTCATTCACAACCAGAGAGACTAGGTCAGTAATCTAGACCTAGGCATGAGCCAAGGTCATTCACAACCAGAGAGACTAGGTCAGTAATCTAGACCTGGGCATGAGCCAAGGTCATTCACAACCAGAGAGACTAGGTCAGTAATCTAGACCTGGGCATGAGCCAAGGTCATTCACAACCAGAGAGACTAGGTCAGTAATCTAGACCTGGGCATGAGCTAAGACCACACATGAGCTACAGTAAGCACCCATTATTAGCTATTAAGTCACCATGCTTGTAGGATCATCACATGCACATAAGTTGCATGTTGATTTGTGCTGCTGTGTAGAGGTTGGATAGTTAGCTATGTGCTTGTAATTACCTTATATATAGCACCTCAGAATCCTACAATTATGTCATCATATCGTCAGATTGTTCTAGCCAGCTCTAACCCTAGCCACAACATGCCGTAACTATGCAGCCAGAGACAGACTTTTAAAAGTAGATCGACAAAGTATTCAGCCACAAAGCAAGACAGATATTAACATTTAGGAATTATTTTAAGATGATGTTATTTTAGCTAAATAATAGTACTACACAATCGTAATTATGAGAACATTAATCAACAAGAGGATTATAATGCAACCTTTGGCCCCACAAATTACTTGATCTACTGCTGGACATAAAGTTGAAATTCAATTAGACAAAATGAACAAGTTTCAGTTCTCCATTCTGTGAGTACTCTTGAGGAACTAATTATGAAGTCTCATGAATCAAGGCTAAAGCACTTAGTGTCCCAGCTTGAGTGCACCACAGGTAATTAACTACCTGTGGAGTTGATACTATCCTTTCCCATGAGCATGAACTTAAAGGAAGAGTAGCATTAGAGGAGTGAAGATGTTGGTAAGAGTCTGTGGACAACATTGCTGTGCAAAATTAGCTGGTTGATGTTTTTGTGAAACAGTTAACCACTTTGAGTTCCAATGACTGAGGCCTTCATCAACTCTATTAGTGATAGGCAGGCATCTCATCTGAGTAGAAACTAATTGCCTCTTTTATGCAGCTAGTGGATGTGCTATTAGGCACATGACCAGGCAGAGCAGCTGTTTGTCAACTATGCATGGAAGTTGGGATGAGACATCACTGAAATAGGAACGGTTTTCTTGAAGAAAACTGAGATATATTCAGTGTTTGAAGAAGTTATTGGTAGCTACTTACTAAGATGTGGCAGCAATTTTACTATAATTTATATGGTGTTCAAAAATATCTTCGCTCACTTCCTTGAGCTCACTACAGCATTCCATAAGGAATGACACACCAGAGAGGCTTTACATGAATGCACGAGGTTCCAAATCTCTGAGATAAGTGAGTGCCCTCTTATTATAACTGCTTGTGACAGAGACAGTGTCACCATATGAGTGCATGAGGTTCCAAAGCTCTGAGATAAGTGAGTGCCCTCTTATTATAACTGCTTGTGACAGAGACAGTGTCACCATATGAGTGCATGAGGTTCCAAAGCTCTGAGATAAGTGAGTGCCCTCTTATTATAACTGCTTGTGACAGAGACAGTGTCACCATATGAGTGCATGAGGTTCCAAAGCTCTGAGATAAGTGAGTGCCCTCTTATTATAACTGCTTGTGACAGAGACAGTGTCACCATATGAGTGCATGAGGTTCCAAAGCTCTGAGATAAGTGAGTGCCCTCTTATTATAACTGCTTGTGACAGAGACAGTGTCACCATATGAGTGCATGAGGTTCCAAAGCTCTGAGATAAGTGAGTGCCCTCTTATTATAACTGCTTGTGACAGAGACAGTGTCACCATATGAGTGCATGAGGTTCCAAAGCTCTGAGATAAGTGAGTGCCTTCTTATTATAACTGCTTGTGACAGAGACAGTGTCACCATATGAGTGCATGAGGTTCCAAAGCTCTGAGATAAGTGAGTGCCCTCTTATTATAACTGCTTGTGACAGAGACAGTGTCACCATATGAGTGCATGAGGTTCCAAAGCTCTGAGATAAGTGAGTGCCCTCTTATTATAACTGCTTGTGACAGAGACAGTGTCACCATATGAGTGCATGAGGTTCCAAAGCTCTGAGATAAGTGAGTGCCCTCTTATTATAACTGCTTGTGACAGAGACAGTGTCACCATATGAGTGCATGAGGTTCCAAAGCTCTGATGAGTGCTCTAGTCTCACTACCACCACAGTGCTCTTGTCACTATCACCACAGTGCTCTAGTCACTACCACCACAGTGCTCTAGTCACTATCACCACAGTGCTCTAGTCACTATCACCACAGTGCTCTAGTCACTATCACCACAGTGCTCTAGTCACTATCACCACTGTAGTCACTATCACCACAGTGCTCTAGTCACTATCACCACAGTGCTCTAGTCACTATCACCACAGTGCTCTAGTCACTGTCACCACAGTGCTCTAGTCACTGTCACCACAGTGCTCTAGTCACTATCACCACAGTGCTCTAGTCACTATCACCACAGTGCTCTAGTCACTGCCACCACAATGCTCTAGTCACTACCACCACAGTGCTCTAGTCACTACCACCACAGTGCTCTAGTCACTATCACCACAGTGCTCTAGTCACTACCACAGTGCTCTAGTCACTGTCACCACAGTGCTCTAGTCACTGTCACCACAGTGCTCTAGTCACTGTCACCACAGTGCTCTAGTCACTATCACCACAGTGCTCTAGTCACTACCACCACAGTGCTCTAGTCACTATCACCACAGTGCTCTAGTCACTATCACCACAGTGCTCTAGTCACTCACCACAGTGCTCTAGTCACTATCACCACAGTGCTCAAGTCACTACCACCACAGTGCTCTAGTCACTACCACCACAGTGCTCTAGTCACTCACCACAGTGCTCTAGTCACTATCACCACAGTGCTCTAGTCACTATCACCACAGTGCTCTAGTCACTATCACCACAGTGCTCTAGTCACTATCACCACAGTGCTCTAGTCACTATCACCACAGTGCTCTAGTCACTATCACCACAGTGCTCTAGTCTCTATCACCACAGTGCTCTAGTCCTGTCACCACAGTGCTCTAGTCACTATCACCACAGTGCTCTAGTCACTATCACCACAGTGCTCTAGTCACTTATCACCACAGTGCTCTAGTCAATCACCACAGTGCTCTAGTCACTATCACCACAGTGCTCTAGTCACTATCACCACAGTGCTCAAGTCACTGTCACCACAGTGCTCTAGTCACTGTCACCACAGTGCTCTAGTCACTGTCACCACAGTGCTCTAGTCACTACCACCACAGTGCTCTAGTCACTACCACCACAGTGCTCTAGTCACTACCACCACAGTGCTGGAGTCACTATCACCACAGTGCTCTAGTCACTATCACCACAGTGCTCTAGTCACTATCACCACAGTGCTCTAGTCACTATCACCACAGTTCTATCACCACAGTGCTCTAGTCACTATCACCACAGTGCTCTAGTCACTATCACCACAGTGCTCTAGTCACTATCACCACAGTGCTCTAGTCACTATCACCACAGTGCTCTAGTCACTATCACCACAGTGCTGGAGTCACTATTACCACAGAGCATCTGGTAGCAGCCAGCATCTATTCTGCCCCAACTTTAGTTAAGTTTGTAGATGCAATGGCTCTCTCGGCAGGCAGCAAAATGATCAAGCACAGCAAAAGTGGGGGTATGCTGGACACACAAAAGGCCTGGCACACTCGATACACACCCATTGATACACACCATATCTTACGGGTGCTTTCTTAAAGTGTGCAGTATACACCATCACCTTGTCAAGCTTGATTATGGTGAAAAAATGTTAAAGGTGAGTAGCTAAGAAGTCTGCTTAATTTCAAACAGGAAAGCTTAATTTCAAACCGGACCTCATGAAGGCTTCATTTAAATGTCAGTGCCTGTTTTGAGCAGCTTGTTATCAATCGTTTTAGTCGGTGGCTTCTAGGGAGCAGGACCAAGAAGGTTTGACTTTGATGGACTAAACACCAGTCAACTATGTTTTGTGTGTTTAGCTGTGTCAGTAATCTAGACTGGGCATTAGCTAAGGTCATCACAACCAGAGAGACTAGGTCAGTAATCTAGACCTGGGCATGAGCTAAGGTCATTCAAAACCAGAGAGACTAGGTCAGTAATCTAGACCTGGGCATGAGCCAAGGTCATTCACAACCAGAGAGACTAGGTCAGTAATCTAGACCTGGGCATGAGCTAAGGTCATTCACAACCAGAGAGACTAGGTCAGTAATCTAGACCTGGGCATGAGCTAAGGTCATTCACAACCAGAGAGACTAGGTCAGTAATCTAGACCTGGGCATGAGCTAAGGTCATCACAACCAGAGAGACTAGGTCAGTAATCTAGACCTGGGCATGAGCTAAGGTCATTCACAACCAGAGAGACTAGGTCAGTAATCTAGACCTGGGCATGAGCACAAGGTCATTCAAAACCAGAGAGACTAGGTCAGTAATCTAGACCTAGGCATAGGTCATTCACAACCAGAGAGACTAGGTCAGTAATCTAGACCTAGGCATGAGCCAAGGTCATTCACAACCAGAGAGACTAGGTCAGTAATCTAGACCTAGGCATGAGCTAAGGTCATTCACAACCAGAGAGACTAGGTCAGTAATCTAGACCTGGGCATGAGCCAAGGTCATTCACAACCAGAGAGACTAGGTCAGTAATCTAGACCTAGGCATGAGCCAAGGTCATTCACAACCAGAGAGACTAGGTCAGTCAAAACCAGAGAGACTAGGTCAGTAATCTAGACCTGGGCATGAGCCAAGGTCATTCAAAACCAGAGAGACTAGGTCAGTAATCTAGACCTGGGCATGAGCCAAGGTCATTCACAACCAGAGAGACTAGGTCAGTAATCTAGACCTGGGCATGAGCTAAGACCACACATGAGCTACAGTAAGCACCCATTATTAGCTATTAAGTCACCATGCTTGTAGGATCATCACATGCACATAAGTTGCATGTTGATTTGTGCTGCTGTGTAGAGGTTGGATAGTTAGCTATGTGCTTGTAATTACCTTATATATAGCACCTCAGAATCCTACAATTATGTCATCATATCGTCAGATTGTTCTAGCCAGCTCTAACCCTAGCCACAACATGCCGTAACTATGCAGCCAGAGACAGACTTTTAAAAGTAGATCGACAAAGTATTCAGCCACAAAGCAAGACAGATATTAACATTTAGGAATTATTTTAAGATGATGTTATTTTAGCTAAATAATAGTACTACACAATCGTAATTATGAGAACATTAATCAACAAGAGGATCATAATGCAACCTTTGGCCCCACAAATTACTTGATCTACTGCTGGACATAAAGTTGAAATTCAATTAGACAAAATGAACAAGTTTCAGTTCTCCATTCTGTGAGTACTCTTGAGGAACTAATTATGAAGTCTCATGAATCAAGGCTAAAGCACTTAGTGTCCCAGCTTGAGTGCACCACAGGTAATTAACTACCTGTGGAGTTGATACTATCCTTTCCCATGAGCATGAACTTAAAGGAAGAGTAGCATTAGAGGAGTGAAGATGTTGGTAAGAGTCTGTGGACAACATTGCTGTGCAAAATTAGCTGGTTGATGTTTTTGTGAAACAGTTAACCACTGAGTTCCAATGACTGAGGCCTTCATCAACTCTATTAGTGATAGGCAGGCATCTCATCTGAGTAGAAACTAATTGCCTCTTTTATGCAGCTAGTGGATGTGCTATTAGGCACATGACCAGGCAGAGCAGCTGTTTGTCAACTATGCATGGAAGTTGGGATGAGACATCACTGAAATAGGAACGGTTTTCTTGAAGAAAACTGAGATATATTCAGTGTTTGAAGAAGTTATTGGTAGCTACTTACTAAGATGTGGCAGCAATTTTACTATAATTTATATGGTGTTCAAAAATATCTTCGCTCACTTCCTTGAGCTCACTACAGCATTCCATAAGGAATGACACACCAGAGAGGCTTTACATGAATGCACGAGGTTCCAAATCTCTGAGATAAGTGAGTGCCCTCTTATTATAACTGCTTGTGACAGAGACAGTGTCACCATATGAGTGCATGAGGTTCCAAAGCTCTGAGATAAGTGAGTGCCCTCTTATTATAACTGCTTGTGACAGAGACAGTGTCACCATATGAGTGCATGAGGTTCCAAAGCTCTGAGATAAGTGAGTGCCCTCTTATTATAACTGCTTGTGAGAGGGACAGTGTCACCATATGAGTGCATGAGGTTCCAAAGCTCTGAGATAAGTGAGTGCCCTCTTATTATAACTGCTTGTGAGAGGGACAGTGTCACCATATGAGTGCATGAGGTTCCAAAGCTCTGAGATAAGTGAGTGCCTTCTTATTATAACTGCTTGTGACAGAGACAGTGTCACCATATGAGTGCATGAGGTTCCAAAGCTCTGAGATAAGTGAGTGCCTTCTTATTATAACTGCTTGTGACAGAGACAGTGTCACCATATGAGTGCATGAGGTTCCAAAGCTCTGAGATAAGTGAGTGCCCTCTTATTATAACTGCTTGTGAGAGGGACAGTGTCACCATATGAGTGCATGAGGTTCCAAAGCTCTGAGATAAGTGAGTGCCCTCTTATTATAACTGCTTGTGAGAGGGACAGTGTCACCATATGAGTGCATGAGGTTCCAAAGCTCTGAGCTAAGCGAGTGCCCTCTTATTATAACTGCTTGTGACAGAGACAGTGTCACCATATGAGTGCATGAGGTTCCAAAGCTCTGAGATAAGTGAGTGCCCTCTTATTATAACTGCTGACAGTGTCACCATATGAATGCATGAGGTTCCAAAGCTCTGAGATAAGTGAGTGCCTTCTTATTATAACTGCTTGTGACAGAGACAGTGTCAGCATATGAGTGCATGAGGTTCCAAAGCTCTGAGATAAGTGAGTGCCCTCTTATTATAACTGCTTGTGACAGAGACAGTGTCACCATATGAGTGCATGAGGTTCCAAAGCTCTGAGATAAGTGAGTGCCCTCTTATTATAACTGCTTGTGACAGAGACAGTGTCACCATATGAATGCATGAGGTTCCAAAGCTCTGAGATAAGTGAGTGCCCTCTTATTATAACTGCTTGTGACAGAGACAGTGTCACCATATGAGTGCATGAGGTTCCAAAGCTCTGAGATAAGTGAGTGCCCTCTTATTATAACTGCTTGTGAGAGGGACAGTGTCAGCATATGAGTGCATGAGGTTCCAAAGCTCTGAGATAAGTGAGTGCCCTCTTATTATAACTGCTTGTGACAGAGACAGTGTCACCATATGAGTGCATGAGGTTCCAAAGCTCTGAGATAAGTGAGTGCCCTCTTATTATAACTGCTTGTGACAGAGACAGTGTCACCATATGAGTGCATGAGGTTCCAAAGCTCTGAGATAAGTGAGTGCCCTCTTATTATAACTGCTTGTGACAGAGACAGTGTCACCATATGAGTGCATGAGGTTCCAAAGCTCTGAGATAAGTGAGTGCCCTCTTATTATAACTGCTTGTGACAGAGACAGTGTCACCATATGAGTGCATGAGGTTCCAAAGCTCTGATGAGTGCTCTAGTCTCACTACCACCACAGTGCTCTTGTCACTATCACCACAGTGCTCTAGTCACTACCACCACAGTGCTCTAGTCACTATCACCACAGTGCTCTAGTCACTATCACCACAGTGCTCTAGTCACTATCACCACAGTGCTCTAGTCACTATCACCACAGTGCTCTAGTCACTATCACCACAGTGCTCTAGTCACTATCACCACAGTGCTCTAGTCACTATCACCACAGTGCTCTAGTCACTATCACCACAGTGCTCTAGTCACTATCACCACAGTGCTCTAGTCACTATCACCACAGTGCTCTAGTCACTGCCACCACAATGCTCTAGTCACTACCACCACAGTGCTCTAGTCACTACCACCACAGTGCTCTAGTCACTATCACCACAGTGCTCTAGTCACTACCACAGTGCTCTAGTCACTGTCACCACAGTGCTCTAGTCACTGTCACCACAGTGCTCTAGTCACTGTCACCACAGTGCTCTAGTCACTATCACCACAGTGCTCTAGTCACTACCACCACAGTGCTCTAGTCACTATCACCACAGTGCTCTAGTCACTATCACCACAGTGCTCTAGTCACTATCACCACAGTGCTCTAGTCACTATCACCACAGTGCTCTAGTCACTATCACCACAGTGCTCTAGTCACTACCACCTCAGTGCTCTAGTCACTACCACCACAGTGCTCTAGTCACTACCACCACAGTGCTCTAGTCACTACCACCACAGTGCTCTAGTCACTACCACCACAGTGCTCTAGTCACTACCACCACAGTGCTCTAGTCACTACCACCACAGTGCTCTAGTCACTACCACCACAGTGCTCTAGTCACTATCACCACAGTGCTCTAGTCACTATCACCACAGTGCTCTAGTCACTATCACCACAGTGCTCTAGTCACTACCACCACAGTGCTCTAGTCACTATCACCACAGTGCTCTAGTCACTATCACCACAGTGCTCTAGTCACTATCACCACAGTGCTCTAGTCACTACCACCACAGTGCTCTAGTCACTATCACCACAGTGCTGGAGTCGCTACCACCACAGTGCTCTAGTCACTATCACCACAGTGCTCTAGTCACTATCACCACAGTGCTCTAGTCACTATCACCACAGTGCTCTAGTCACTCACCACAGTGCTCTAGTCACTATCACCACAGTGCTCTAGTCACTATCACCACAGTGCTCTAGTCACTATCACCACAGTGCTCTAGTCACTATCACCACAGTGCTCTAGTCACTATCACCACAGTGCTCTAGTCACTATCACCACAGTGCTCTAGTCACTATCACCACAGTGCTCTAGTCACTATCACCACAGTGCTCTAGTCACTATCACCACAGTGCTCTAGTCACTACCACCACAGTGCTCTAGTCACTATCACCACAGTGCTCTAGTCACTACCACCACAGTGCTCTAGTCACTATCACCACAGTGCTCTAGTCACTATCACCACAGTGCTCTAGTCACTATCACCACAGTGCTCTAGTCACTATCACCACAGTGCTCTAGTCACTATCACCACAGTGCTCTAGTCACTATCACCACAGTGCTCTAGTCACTATCACCACAGTGCTCTAGTCACTACCACCACAGTGCTCTAGTCACTATCACCACAGTGCTCTAGTCACTACCACCACAGTGCTCTAGTCACTATCACCACAGTGCTCTAGTCACTACCACCACAGTGCTCTAGTCACTATCACCACAGTGCTATAGTCACTATCACCACAGTGCTCTAGTCACTATCACCACAATGCTCTAGTCACTACCACCACAGTGCTCTAGTCACTATCACCACAGTGCTCTAGTCACTACCACCACAGTGCTCTTGTCACTATCACCACAGTGCTCTAGTCACTACCACCACAGTGCTCTAGTCACTATCACCACAGTGCTCTAGTCACTATCACCACAGTGCTCTAGTCACTATCACCACAGTGCTCTAGTCACTATCACCACAGTGCTCTAGTCACTATCACCACAGTGCTCTAGTCACTATCACCACAGTGCTCTAGTCACTATCACCACAGTGCTCTAGTCACTATCACCACAGTGCTCTAGTCACTGCCACCACAATGCTCTAGTCACTACCACCACAGTGCTCTAGTCACTACCACCACAGTGCTCTAGTCACTATCACCACAGTGCTCTAGTCACTACCACAGTGCTCTAGTCACTATCACCACAGTGCTCTAGTCACTGTCACCACAGTGCTCTAGTCACTATCACCACAGTGCTCTAGTCACTATCACCACAGTGCTCTAGTCACTACCACCACAGTGCTCTAGTCACTACCACCACAGTGCTCTAGTCACTACCACCACAGTGCTCTAGTCACTACCACCACAGTGCTCTAGTCACTACCACCACAGTGCTCTAGTCACTACCACCACAATGCTCTAGTCACTACCACCACAGTGCTCTAGTCACTATCACCACAGTGCTCTAGTCACTATCACCACAGTGCTCTAGTCACTATCACCACAGTGCTCTAGTCACTACCACCACAGTGCTCTAGTCACTATCACCACAGTGCTCTAGTCACTATCACCACAGTGCTCTAGTCACTATCACCACAGTGCTCTAGTCACTATCACCACAGTGCTCTAGTCACTATCACCACAGTGCTCTAGTCACTATCACCACAGTGCTCTAGTCACTATCACCACAGTGCTCTAGTCACTATCACCACAGTGCTCTAGTCACTGCCACCACAATGCTCTAGTCACTACCACCACAGTGCTCTAGTCACTACCACCACAGTGCTCTAGTCACTATCACCACAGTGCTCTAGTCACTATCACCACAGTGCTCTAGTCACTACCACAGTGCTCTAGTCACTATCACCACAGTGCTCTAGTCATTGTCACCACAGTGCTCTAGTCACTGTCACCACAGTGCTCTAGTCACTATCACCACAGTGCTCTAGTCACTACCACCACATTGCTCTAGTCACTACCACCACAGTGCTCTAGTCACTACCACCACAGTGCTCTAGTCACTATCACCACAGTGCTCTAGTCACTACCACCACAGTGCTCTAGTCACTATCACCACAGTGCTCTAGTCACTATCACCAGTGCTCTAGTCACTATCACCAGTGCTCTAGTCACTATCACCACAGTGCTCTAGTCACTATCACCACAGTGCTCTAGTCACTACCACCACAGTGCTCTAGTCACTACCAACACAGTGCTCTAGTCACTATCACCACAGTGCTCTAGTCACTATCACCACAGTGCTCTAGTCACTACCACCACAGTGCTCTAGTCACTACCACCACAGTGCTCTAGTCACTACCACCACAGTGCTCTAGTCACTATCACCACAGTGCTCTAGTCACTATCACCACAGTGCTCTAGTCACTATCACCACAGTGCTCTAGTCACTATCACCACAGTGCTCTAGTCACTACCACCACAGTGCTCTAGTCACTGTCACCACAGTGCTCTAGTCACTGTCACCACAGTGCTCTAGTCACTGTCACCACAGTGCTCTAGTCACTGTCACCACAGTGCTCTAGTCACTACCACCACAGTGCTCTAGTCACTATCACCACAGTGCTCTAGTCACTACCACCACAGTGCTCTAGTCACTATCACCACAGTGCTCTAGTCACTACCACCACAGTGCTCTAGTCACTGTCACCACAGTGCTCTAGTCACTATCACCACAGTGCTCTAGTCACTATCACCACAGTGCTCTAGTCACTACCACCACAGTGCTCTAGTCACTACCACCACAGTGCTCTAGTCACTACCACCACAGTGCTCTAGTCACTACCACCACAGTGCTCTAGTCACTATCACCACAGTGCTCTAGTCACTACCACCACAGTGCTCTAGTCACTATCACCACAGTGCTCTAGTCACTATCACCACAGTGCTCTAGTCACTATCACCACAGTGCTCTAGTCACTATCACCACAGTGCTCTAGTCACTATCACCACAGTGCTCTAGTCACTACCACCACAGTGCTCTAGTCACTATCACCACAGTGCTCTAGTCACTATCACCACAGTGCTCTAGTCACTATCACCACAGTGCTCTAGTCACTATCACCACAGTGCTCTTGTCACTATCACCACAGTGCTCTAGTCACTTCCACCACAGTGCTCTTGTCACTATCACCACAGTGCTCTAGTCACTATCACCACAGTGCTCTAGTCACTACCACCACAGTGCTCTAGTCACTATCACCACAGTGCTCTAGTCACTATCACCACAGTGCTCTAGTCACTATCACCACAGTGCTCTAGTCACTATCACCACAGTGCTCTAGTCACTATCACCACAGTGCTCTAGTCACTATCACCACAGTGCTCTAGTCACTATCACCACAGTGCTCTAGTCACTATCACCACAGTGCTCTAGTCACTGCCACCACAATACTCTAGTCACTACCACCACAGTGCTCTAGTCACTACCACCACAGTGCTCTAGTCACTACCACCACAGTGCTCTAGTCACTACCACAGTGCTCTAGTCACTATCACCACAGTGCTCTAGTCACTGTCACCACAGTGCTCTAGTCACTGTCACCACAGTGCTCTAGTCACTATCACCACAGTGCTCTAGTCACTACCACCACAGTGCTCTAGTCACTACCACCACAGTGCTCTAGTCACTATTACCACAGTGCTCTAGTCACTATCACCACAGTGCTCTAGTCACTATTACCACAGTGCTCTAGTCACTATCACCACAGTGCTCTAGTCACTATCACCACAGTGCTCTAGTCACTATCACCACAGTGCTCTAGTCACTACCACCACAGTGCTCTAGTCACTACCACCACAGTGCTCTAGTCACTACCACCACAGTGCTCTAGTCACTACCACCACAGTGCTCTAGTCACTACCACCACAGTGCTCTAGTCACTACCACCACAGTGCTCTAGTCACTACCACCACAGTGCTCTAGTCACTACCACCACAGTGCTCTAGTCACTACCACCACAGTGCTCTAGTCACTACCACCACAGTGCTCTAGTCACTATCACCACAGTGCTCTAGTCACTATCACCACAGTACTCTAGTCACTATCACCACAGTGCTCTACTCACTATCACCACAGTGCTCTAGTCACTATCACCACAGTGCTCTAGTCACTACCACCACAGTGCTCTAGTCACTATCACCACAGTGCTCTAGTCACGACCACCACAGTGCTCTAGTCACTATCACCACAGTGCTCTAGTCACTATCACCACAGTGCTCTAGTCACTATCACCACAGTGCTCAAGTCACTATCACCACAGTGCTCTAGTCACTACCACCACAGTGCTCTAGTCACTATCACCACAGTGCTCTAGTCACTATCACCACAGTGCTCAAGTCACTATCACCACAGTGCTCTAGTCACTATCACCACAGTGCTCTAGTCACTATCACCACAGTGCTCTAGTCACTATCACCACAGTGCTCTAGTCACTATCACCACAGTGCTCTAGTCACTACCACCACAGTGCTCTAGTCACTATCACCACAGTGCTCTAGTCACTATCACCACAGTGCTCTAGTCACTATCACGACAGTGCTCTAGTCACTATCACCACAGTGCTCTAGTCACTACCACCACAGTGCTCTAGTCACTACCACCACAGTGCTCTAGTCACTATCACCACAGTGCTCTAGTCACTATCACCACAGTGCTCTAGTCACTATCACCACAGAGCATCTGGTAGCAGCCAGCATCTATTCTGCCCCAACTTTAGTTAAGTTTGTATATGCAGCATTTGATGTATATAGCAATGGCTCTCTCGGCAGGCAGCAAAATGATCAAGCACAGCAAAAGTGGGAGTATGCTGGACACACAAAAGGCCTGGCACACTCTATACACACCCATTGATACACACCATATCTTACGGGTGCTTTCTTAAAGTGTGCAGGATACACCATCACCTTGTCAAGCTTGATTATGGTGAGAAAATGTTGAAGGTGAGTAGCTAAGTAGTCTGCTTAATTTCAAACAGGACCTCATGAAGGCTTCATTTAAATGTCAGTGCCTGTTTTGAGCAGCTTGCTATCAATCGTTTTAGTCGGTGGCTTCTAGGGGGCAGGACCAAGAAGGTTTGACTTTGATGGATTAAACACCAGTTTTGTGTGTTTAGCTGTGTCGGTAATCTAGACCTAGGCATGAGCTAAGGTCATTCAGACTAGGTCAGTAATCTAGACCTAGGCATGAGCTAAGGTCATTCACAACCAGAGAGACTAGGTCAGTAATCTAGACCTAGGCATGAGCTAAGGTCATTCACAACCAGAGAGACTAGGTCAGTAATCTAGACCTAGGCATGAGCTAAGGTCATTCACAACCAGAGAGACTAGGTCAGTAATCTAGACCTGTGCATGAGATTGCTAGGTCACTTGGTCAAAGCAAGTCCATTGCTCTGCCAATGTTTCACGCCTACACTGGGTGTGATATGGTTTCGTCATTTGGCACAAAGGGTAAGAAGACTGTCAGCATGGACTACCTGGATAAACTATGAAGACATAACCCCAACTTTTCTTGCTCTATCTGCCGGACCAGCACATATAAGATGAGGATGTAGCAGTGCTTGAGTGGTTCACTATCCTGCTTTATAATCGAACTACTAGCAACATTGTCAAAATTGATGAAGCTCGCCAAGAATTGTTCACCGAGAAAGTACGGGCAATGGATGCTCTTCCTCCAATAAAAGCTGCTCTTGTGCTGGAAACTGGGGATGGGTTGATCCAAGCAATTGGAAACCACTGTGGACCATGCTACCTGAGGCCAGTGTCTCATCCAGTTTGTTGCGGGTGCAAGAAAGGTTGCACTGCAGGACGATGTAAGTGTACATTGAAATGCACTGCTCTGTGCCAATGTGGTTGAGAATGTGATGCTTGAACGAATTTCTCTGCTTGAACTGAATTTAATTAATGTAGTTCAACTTTTTCTCTTAGCATCAATTGTTTATGTTTCTACCATAAAATATCTACCTGTTGAAGCTCTATTTCATGTATTAAAGTAATTGAATTTTCGCGCAAGCCGTTACTATGAGGCTGAAAGTACTTTCTAAAGATGATGCAAAATCTTCAGATCAAAATATTTTTGCAGGTGGCTCCACTTCTATATCTGTTTCTAATGCCTTAATCTTTAGTCATACCAAGTTTGACAGTTGTAACCCAAAAGGGAACGATTTTTTCACATATCCGCCTGACTATAACTACCTGTCCCTGCTGCCACTCTTCTACCACAAGAATGCTGTACTTAAGCATGCCACAAACATGCACTTAACCACTTTGGTTGGCAGTAACAGTGCTTATGTTGTCCCTGCCCCTGGCCCACTGTTGTCCCTAGCCATGGCCCACTGTTGTCCCTAGCCCTGGCCAACTGTTGTCCCAAGCCGTGGCCCAGTGTTACCCCTAGTCCTGTCCCACTGTTGTCCCTAGCCCTGTCCCTAGCCCTGGCCCAGTGTTGTCCCTAGCCTTGGCCCAGTTTTGCCCCTAGCCCTGGCCCAGTTTTGTCTGTAGTCTGGCCCAGTGTTGTCCCTAGCCCTGGCCCAGTATATTGCCCCTAGACCTGGCCCAGTATTGCCCCTAGCCTTGGCCCAGTATTGCCCCTAGCACTGGCCTAGTGTTCTCCCTAGCCCTGGCCCAGTGTTGTCCTCGCCTGGCCCAGTTGTCCTGATACTAGAGTGCTATACATTTGTGGTCGTGATTTAATGTGCTTGAATGTACTGCTGATGGTGATGTGATGTTTTTACGCTCCTCCTTTCACTAGACTTCATTGGCATGCATACATGTAGTGGTCGTGTGATCTTACCCAGCCCAGAGTGCCAACACATGCACTAACGCACACCACTACATGCACCAACACATGCATCTTCACACATGCACCAAAACATGTACCATCACATGCACTAACACATGCACCTTCACACATGCACCACACATGCATCATCACATGCACCAACACATGCACTAACACATGCACCTTCACACATACACCTTCACACATGCACCAAAACATGCACCATCACATGCACTAACACATGTACCAACACAAGCACCATCACATGCGCCATCACATGCACCAACACATGCACCAACACATGCACCAACACATGCACCATCACATCCATCACATGCACCATCACATGTGCCAATCATGCACCATCACATCCACTAACACATGCACCATCACATGCACCATCACATGTGCCAACACATGCACCATCACCATGCACCAACACATGCACCATCACATGCACCATCACATGCACCATCACCTGCACCATCACATGCACCATCACATGTGCCAATGCATGCATCATCACATGCACCATCACCTGTACCATCACATGCACCATCACATTGCCAACGCATGCACCATCACATCCACTAACATATGCACCATCATATGCACCATCACATGCACCATCACATGCACCATCACATGCACCATCACATGCACCAACACATGCACCTTCACACAACACATGCTGGAGTCATTATGTCGTGAACAAGGACAACTGAGGCTGACTGTGTGTGTGTGTGTCTGACTAGGTATTACGGTTACCTGCTGGCTCGTGGGGTGGGTGCTAAGCTTCAGCAAGTAGCCGACAGGTCTCTCTCATGCCTGACTGTTATGCTGAACTTTGTAGTGGCCCAGTACACCTCAGCCCCACCCATCAAGGTGCCATACAAAAAGGTGCCTGAGGACAGTTCATCAGAAGTCGTGGGAGAGAGAGTGACCTGCTTGAATATGGCTGTCAACGCCTTGGGGCACATACCTCTGAGACAGTCCCACTTGAGGCTGGACCTTGTCCTTTACAATGACAACGTCTCTATCTTCCGAAAGGAGTACCACAAGATGGAAGCTACTTGACTAGACACTCACTGGTCATTGATTGTAGCCTTTCTGTAACAGTGTTTCAACTTGGAACTTGTTCTCACCACACTACCAGAGTGACTGTGTTAATAAACATTAATCCACAGAGTGACCAGCTCCAGAGCTCCATGACATGACCAGTTTCAGAGCTTCATGCATGGCCAGCTCTTTGTAATTACCAGATTACCAGGTGACTTCATTCTTGATTCTCCCTGGAAGATTAAGCATTGGGCAAAAAGCCTGATATTCATTATCAGTAATTCACTTTGCAGATTTCAGTTTTTTAAGAGGGAAGAAGAAGAGAAGAGAGAAGGTTGCTTTTATAGCAAGAAAGGAAGAGATGAGGTGAGGGGGTGGGTCAAATTCAAAAGGATGTGGTGGGTTTCTGTAGTCATGGGATTAGTTAAAAAGTGGTGGGAACTGGCTGACTGGGTCGTGTTTGTCGAGACCGATGATGTGTTCGAGGGCCTTGTGACAACTGACTGGATCATGTTAGTCCAGTCTTGACTGGAAATTATCCCTAAATGAACTCTAAGCTGACTAGAATATATTGACTCTCAATGAACTATATACTTAAAATTTGTTTCTCGACATTTCGGCAGATGCTCGTGAAGACATAACACCTCACGAAGAACACCTCAGTATTCCTAATGTAGAGCACCTCATTATTGTTATATAGTGAAGGCCAGACCCCAATAAGGGCCAGAGCATCTCATTATTCCTAATAAGGGATAGAGCATTTCTAATAAGCGATGGAGGACCTCATTATTCCTAAAAGAGCTAAAGCATTGAGTTGACATGGCAAAAACAAACAAATTTTATGTCGATCAATTTGTGAAAATGACATTCTTTATTTTGAAGGAGCATGGGCAGAATTTGAGAGACATTTCTGTGGCTGCACAAGACTGAAGACTTGCTGCCAAACACGTAAGCACTTTGATGGAGTCATTAGGATACAAACCTCCAAGGTTGGCAGCTGAATATATGCTAACACCTGGGCTTAGTCAGACCAAGTACAGTTCTGATTGAAGCTCATCAAGTTTAGTACTGAGGAAAGATGTCAGAATCTGGAGAGAGTAGACGTCTGAATCAGGAGAGGGAAGATGCCGAATCCAGTGAGGGAGATGTCGGGGATTCCCAACAGTGGACCCCCACAACTCAAGAATAGAATTAGATTCAGAGTAATTAGGATGCACACATTAAGTGCTAATCAAACTTACCTACTTAGTTAAGCATTAGACCATAGTCACAGTAATTAGAATATATACACACACTAAGTACTAATGACACCAGACCTACCCACTTAACTATGATTTGACCATAACAGGCCCTGAACGGGTCTGGCTGGCAGTCTATTAAAGGGAGCCAGCCAAGGGTCCAGGCAGAGCCAGTCCAGACGTGAAGAGTCTTCATTATACTCCTCTCATATTATTTCTCTGAGAACACCCCATCTTACCCACTACCATTCCCTGATCCCTAACAGGAGTCAGAATCCAGTGAGGGGAGACATCATAATCCGGAGAGGCGAGACGTCAGAATCCAGTGAAGGGAGACATCAGTGAGGGGAGGAGTTTCACAATCATAAAGGAGTACAGGAATCACAATTAAAGTGTTATGATCTGAGAGTGTGTTGAGCCTACCCTGGAATGAACCTATAGCAACCAATGCACTCTCAGTTGACATAATAACATCCCAAGAACCTTCTACTTGAAATTGTATTCTCTCGACATTTGGACTAGATGCTCTAGCCTTCATCATTAATTATTAAAAAAATTTTAGCTGACCCACCGCCAGAGATGTTCTGGCAGCCATGATTCAGTGGAGTTATCATCGTGTGATTAACTTAATTGTTGTTTGCGACATTTTGTGACATTCAGACAAGAAAGGCTCGGAATACAGTAAGTAGACAAATTTCAGTAAAAAAGATGAGAGTTTATTCTGCTAGCTGTAAAAGATTATTACATTGGCAACGATGATTAAATCTTAGTATGACTACTCATGGTACACTCTCTTAGCTTGGACTGGACAGACTACACCGAACGACTACACCGAATGACTATATTACTATTTTGTAACTAATGATGTTGATTCAGATTTTAAAAAACGTTCAATCTTATTTCAAATTGTGGACCTCACACCTTCAAACTCGCATGAAGCCTAGAAGAGAGACATAGACCCAACATAATGCCACACAAGGAACTTGTCCTACTAGTGAAAGAACACTACTGTCGCAGGACATCTCAAGAGCCTATAATCAAACTGGGGTTCAGGCTGATAGTGATGCCGCCAGTTGAGATCAGCCTGTGCCTCCTCAACTCGTATCTGTACTGAGAGAGGGTAACTCATTATTATGACTTACAATAGCGGTGTGTCGAAGAATGTCTCTCAGGAACTCTATATAACTTATAAACAACATGTATGGCTAGCTATTACAGTGACTTGTATAATTATATTCAAAAGTGTGTGGGTGTAACAAATCATGAAATACTCTAAAATTAGCAGCAGGTCATGCCCCGCGACACTCCCCTCCTGTACTCCTGTTGTGGCTGTCGTACATCCGTTGGGTCATCTTATCCACTCTACTCTGCACTACAGAATTAAAACTCTCATTTTGATTCTGTGGTAGCTGCCTAAACACTTGTGCAAAAGATCCTCACCTTTAGCGCAGGCTCAACTCAAAACGACTGTTACACAATACTCATGTTGGGGATGTTCTGAGAGAGATGCTTTTACATTGCAAATCATCCCATCTAGGTTGTAATTGCTCCCCCATAGTAGGTTATTATTTTACTATAGACACGTGACTAATCCCCCAGCACCACCCAAAGTTACACACTTGCCATAGCCATCAACACCACCTTTTAGTGCATGTCTCAAAGTGCTTTAAAAAGTGCTTGCTAATGCTCTCCCTGTTGTACGAAGAACTGTTTCCAAACATTGATCCCTCCATCGTATGATTTAGTCTTGATATTGCTGAGCCTGTTAAGGTCATCTCGTGTTACAACACAGTATTGGACTATGTAAGTAACTAATTGCAAGTTAATAAAAAATATCCACAATATTAAGTTACGAGTGTCCTGCTGCTCAAGGAGGGGGGAGGGGAGGAGGCCAAAGATCATTCCTCAGCTCAACATACAACAGTTCCTTTCTCCTCTGCCATCACTTCCCTTCCCAATACATAACACACTCACCCAACTTCTCCACCTTGCCATCCTTACCCACTCTTCTAAATTCATCCAGCCACTGTCCTGCTCCTACAATTCTGTGCACCTCAACCATCAGTACCAGCCGATCCCTGTCAAATTCCCTGCACATCACCAAGAAATGTTCCACATCTTCCCCTACTATCACACACGATACACATCTCACCCCTATCTATCCCCCATTTTTTCTTATCCTCTAAGTATCCAGCTGGTTCAGTCCTCAGTCGAAATTACAACCGCACACCTTACTGACCATGCATGGATCTCACATCTCTCCACTTCTGCACCATTCTTTGACGATTTATAAAAATTCAGCGTACCTGCCATTTATGTCCTCCTCCCAATCTTTCTCATTTTTCACCTTCAGTTCCCCCTTCCACTTGCATACTGACCCAACCTCGTTGCTTATCTCGTATTCTGTCCTCAAAATCTCATATTCTCCTAACTATCCAATTCCTCCATCCTCTCTAAGTTTATTTACGACTATTTTTTTACCAATCTGCTCTATTCCAACACCTCTAATCTCTTACCAAACAAAACCTTCACCTCTTCCCTCCTCTCCTCTAGCTTCCTCCACCCCATATCTCCCCGTATTGCCACTCTTGCTACTGTATTACTTGCCCCGAACAGTCTCCTATCCACTCTTATCTGTGCTTACTCCAACTTCTTGCAAGCATTACGTCCTCCTGTCCCACCACACTTCAGCTGCATACTCCATTAGGTCTCACTAGAAGCTCCCACACCATTCTTCCTCTGTCTACTTCCACCTGCCCATTTACTGTACTCATCCATGTCACCCCTTTCCAACCCACTCTTCTGCCTTCTTTGCCATCTTCTCTAACCATTTAGCTTCCTATCAAACCATACTTCCAAGTACTTGAATTCTTTGACCTCTTCTAATATCTCCCAATCTTCCAATGCACTCCTGCTTCCTTCTTCCCTACTACCATGACCTTGCTCTTCTTACTATTAAACTTCACCTTCCACCTTAACATAAGCCAGTACAACATCCAACATAGCTTGCAGTTTTACCCTTGAGTCACCCAGAAGAGCAACATCATCTGCATACATAAGTGCCCCACACAAACAGCCTTCCACTTTGACTCCTACCTCAGCTCTCTCCAACTTCTCTGCCATTCCCATCAAATAAATATTGAAAGGAAGTGGAGAAAAGGACATCCCTGCCTAAGTCCATTCTCCACAGTGAACTACCTTGACCTCCTTCTGTTCAATATGACCGTCGTCTCCACCCCACTATACAATCCTACACATGTCCTCACAAGTTTCTCCTCTACTCCATACTTCCTCAACTTCTGCCGCAGTCCCTCCCTCCACACACTGTCATATGCCTTACTTATGTCCAGGAAAGCCAGACATGAAGCTTTCTTATTGCTCTTCCTTACTTCACAAACTCCTCTTAACACCTACCACTGGTCTGAACATCTCCTCCGGTTTCTAAATCCTACATGTGCTTCCGTCAAAATCCTATCCTCAGCGAACATTCCTAACCTCCTCGCTAACACTCTCGCTAACACCTTCACCACATTACAACACAATGAAACTCGTCGCCATCCTTGCGGAGAGGTACTAGTAAACTCCTCTTCCAGTCCACTGAGCAGCACTCAGTCTCCTCATTACCACATTCATCACCTGCACCATCACCTCCACCAACCTCCTCCATACATTAGCACCTCATTCAACATTCCATCAGGGCCTGGAGCCTTTCCTCTCTTCAAACACTTCATTACCTCTACTACTTCTTCCCAACTTACTTCTTCACACGTACCCAACTCATGCCCACCCACTTCTCCTATCTCTAATTCGCTTGCTCTTTTTTCCTCTCCAGCTCTTCCCAGTGTTTTGCCATCACCTCCAACACATTGTCTTCCACTTCCACCATCCTTTCCTTGTCATGATGGTTCACTCCTTTTATCCTTCTCTCCTTCCTATTAATTTTGCTCTTAAATCATTCCAAAACAGCTTACAACTAGTCCTACCCTGCTCTCTAATCTTCTTTATAGTTCTCTTCCTCAATTCCTTCTTCTCTTTCCTAATAGTCTTTTTCACTTCCTTCCTTTCTTGCTTCTCTCTAATCATCCCATAGTTGTCTTAATGTAGCCTCTCTCTCCACTCTCTTCCTGGCTCCTCAGACTCTTTTAAATTATTTCTCCTTCCTAACATCAATTAACCTTACTTCAACCATCCCTCGGACCTGTCCGTAATCTTCTTCCTTCCAATTTCTTTCTCTGCTGCCGCCAAAACTTTCTCCTTACCCCACACCTCTTCAACTATGTTTCCTCCCAACTCTTGCTCAAGCTCTCTCACCTCCTCTTCCCACCCCATGAACATTTCCTCCGCTGCCTCCTGATACTCCACCCAGTCTAGCCTATTGTCAACTCTCCATTTATGTCGCTCTCTTCTTACTTGTACCTCTCTCCTACACCACATAATTTCCCCCCATATAATGTTATTGTCCGACCTCACATCCAGCTTGCCTGAGTCCTCAACAACCACCCTAGCTACATCCACGTCCTCACTAAACAACATATAGTCTATGACTGACTTTCTCTCCCCACATTCCCACGTCCACCTGCCCTCACAGCACTGCAACTCGTTCCCCACAACCAGACCTCCAGCCCTAACCAACTCCAACAACCGCCTTCCATTACTGTTTGGGTTGTCCTCCACTCCTGATCCAATCTTTGCGTTGAAGTCCCCCATCATAACAACGTCAAAACCTTTCTCTTCATACTTAACCACATCCTCCTGCAATACCTCAAACAATCCCTCCACCTCTCTCACTCTCACTCCTTCTGGGTTCACATACACTACCCCTACCATAGCTTTTCTTCTCCCTGCTCTGCTCAACTCCATCCACAGCAAACTTTCTCTTGACTTCCTCACCCTAGAAACCAAACACTCATGCACCAGAACTCCCACACCTCCACTCACCCGCCTGCCACCCTCTCTATTCCTGCCGTAACTCATATCCTGCCATGCTCACCTCGTCCTCCTTTTGCAAAAATGTCTCCGCTAATCCCAGCACATCGTTCCCAACACCACCTTCAAATCCACCTCCATTGACCACCATCCTCTACAATTAACAAATGCCATACTCAACCGCCCAGTTTCCCTATCTTGGTACCTTTCCCAAACCCCACCCTCCTTAACTGACTTTTTGCACTCACAACTTGGATTTGTTCATGATCTTGGACATCTTTTCTTTGGCCAACTGATGCTCCTTCCCTGAATGATTCCCTTCCCAGTGCTTCCACCTGATGGTCCGTCCATTGGCTTTTTCTCTTTCAAACTGTTCATAATACAGTTCATGCCCAGAATTCCCATGCCTTAAATGCTGGTAAAGATCTTCACCCCCTCCCCCCCCCCCCTCCACTAAATCAGGATGGTCTGACGCTATTCTCTTCTCTCCTCTCTCTCAAAACCAAATAAAAAATTAACAATCAAGAAGACGATGCTTCTCTCAATTCCAGCAGCTGCTAACAGTGTAAGGATATAGGAACAGGCTTGCTAGCAAATTGTTTGCATTAGATGAACAATGGGGCTGTCCTCATTTGTTGGTCATGCTTCTGTGTTGTGTTATTTGTGTGCTATCATTGGGAATGTGAAAATTGAATGCGCAGGTTATACAAATGCCTCCAGTAATGAAGTCTCCTCGTCTGGCTCATCTGACATTGCTCTTTCTAATCAGTCTTAAGCTAAGTCTATCATACCAGCTCTTTTCAGAGCCAAACCTTACACCGTCAAACCCTCCTCCATCATGTAAGGCTTCATCCATCGTTTACCTGTCTAGCCATTGGCATCCGTCCAGCCTGTCTCTTTCTTCACGCTTCTTCTCGAATGATTGTCGCCGTACTTGTCAAAGCCATCGTCTCCGAAGTTCCTATGGTGCATCAAGCCTTTCTTTCCCAGTGTCTACAGTCAGTTGTCTTCTTCTAATCCTCACTCGTGATATAGAAACCAACCCAGGACTGCCAAGGTTTGTCCTGTGTGTGAGGATAAGATTGAAGACTCAACTCGTAAGTGCGACGGCATCTTCTATGAATGTGACAGAGGCGGAGCGACAGAGATTGGAGTGATCCGGTTAGAATTAGGATTTTGCTTTGTCTCAAGGTCCACATAAATGGTAGCGGTGAGGGTGATGGGGGGGATGTATTGGATGAAACTAAATCTCACCATAAAATTAATTTGTATCGAAATGAGAGCATTTCAGGACATTAGCTAGATTCAAAATTCACAAATTTTACAGTTGACTAAAATAACAAAGACCAATCAAAGTAGTTTTGTATTTAAAACATAATATTCAGAGAAACAGAAATTAAAATTTCGCAAATATATGCTGACGTGATTCTTTTGCACAAATAAATTCATTGGCTATGGCTTTTATGTCCAAATTGTCCGTACTGTCTTGGTGATAATGAAGTACCATCATGTGGTTAAGTCGTGCTTGTGACATGGTGCTCCTCAAATATGTTTTGATCCTTCGAAGGGCACTGAAAGATCTTTCAGAAGTACAATTCGTAGCAGGCATAACAATAAGTAGTTTGAAAGTGCGACAAACCATGTCTATTTGTGTTCTTTGAGCTGGACTCAGACTTTGAAGAACAAATTTCAGTCCAGAAATTGATGGTTTCTCATCTTTCTTTTTAGCAACATACAACATTCGCAAAGTCCTGAGTTGTGATTGAAGATCATGGAGATTAACATAAAAACGACATACAGCAACCAGTTCACTCTCACAGTCTTCACCAGAACTTGCTTTAAAAAGAAGTTGTTCTACATTTGAGTAAACCTTGAAGCCAGGTTGGTCAAATCTGTCAGTTATGCTTACCACAGCTAAATCCAACACTTCGAAATACTTACTTCTGTATAGACCTTTTGGTGTTGCTGGAAACTCTGCTTCGCCAACTACTTCTTCATAGCGATGTGGTCTCTTTCGCCTTCTTGGTAGGGTAGCTTCTTCAATGTCCAATTCGACTCGACTCATTTCAATTTTATCCCAAAACAAATCAAAATCTCTATCTGAACGCATCCCTTGAAGAGTCTTAACTGTAAGCATGGCTACCTCATGTCCTTCGACACTAGACATTTCAGGATTTTGTAGGGTCTGACTAAGCCTATCTGTGTGCCTAAGGATCATTTCTGATAACGTCAGGTTGAAGAGAAATGGGAAATTACCCATTTGACTCGAAACACCAGCCTTCATTTCGGTGTCAGTGGTGCCTCTGAGTGCCTCTTCCCACAAATTCAGAATATTTTGATCATTTGACATAATGCTGGCTAAGGCACCAGCTCGAACAGTCCACCTTGTGGGACATATTGTTCGAATAGACGGCGATTCACTTCCTGTTTCCTCTTTGATTCTACTCAGCATAGCCTCTCGCTTGGGAGAAAACTTAATAAGTTTTACAAGTTCAAAACAGGTATCAAGGCAGTCTTTCATAGCAGCAGACCCTTTAATTGTATCATTTACACTCAAATTAAGGGCATGGGCATAGCAGTGTGTAAACACTGCCTTGGGCTCAATTTTCTGCATCTTAGCAGCTACACCACCTTTAGCTCCAGCCATTGTGCTGCAGCCATCATAGCACTGACCACATAACTTAGCAGTGGGTATCTCAAAACGCAAAAGAACATCTTTGATAGATGATACGATGGTGTCAGCAGTAGTGGAGAGAAACTCAAGAAACTCTTCATTAACTTCAAAGTTTTCATCTACCCACCTGATCACCAAAGTAAGTTGCATCTTGTTGGATACATCGGTGGTTTCGTCTGCCATGACAGTTAAAAAGGGGGAATTATGGATGTCACCAAGCAGTTTTCTCAATATGGGACATTACTTCTAGGAATTCATTCTGGTTCTCATGTGAAGTAAACTTCCTCCAACTACGCTCTAACCATTTACCAAGGTGTGGGTTATCTTCAGCCCTAAGACGAAGCAGCTGGACAAGATTGGAGTTTGCTTCATCATGGCCTCGTAGAGCAAGACCTTGTCTAGCTAAAAAGTGTACACTTGAAATAATGATCCTCAAAATGTCTCTTGCTTCTTGCTTTTCATGTTTGTGAACAGAACTCAAGACTTCACCAACATCTGGTGTGGTTTTCGGTAAGGTAATTATTGCCTCCACTGCCTCACCATGTGCTTTCGATTCTCTGTGTTTCTTGAAAGATCTGGTCGCATCCTTCCAATTGCAGTAACCTTTGACGACCTAATAAATATTATAAGAAGAACGGTCATATAAAATGGGATTTAAACGGTTCTACACACTTACAAAGGCAACTGCTGTATTGTGACTGGTTTTGATCCTCTTGGTACTGAAAGCCTTCACACAGGTGTGACAAAAAACTACATCCTGGGCCTCACTTTATAGAAAAGGCCATGCTGCAAACCAATGATGATTAAAATTACAAGAAGTAGTACTCTTTTCCCCATAATCCCTCTTGGGAAAGCTAAAGATAGAGGGAGGGTGGTGAGGTTGCTCTGGTAGATCAGGTAATGAAGTTAAATCCTGGACAGCCATCCTGTGAAAGTTAGAACTGTTTGCCACAATGCCATGTGCTACAAAGCTGCAGAAGACAAGTCTAGACAGGAAGTCACAGGATATAGCTGCATTCATGACTCACTGTCCTATACATACATGTTATTGTAATACCAATGTGGTTGGAGTTTGTGTGGTTCAGGTACTCAGGAAGGTCAGGATCAAGCCGGTGATAAAAACCAAAGTACCAGTTTGGGGTAGAATCCTAGATGTACACATATACTATAAAGCCATAAACGAATTAATTTAATGGCCCAAAAAGTGGTCCGGTTAAAAACCAGTCGCTCCGCCAGTGATGTCCCTGTAACACTTGGCTTTATAGGAAGTGTGAAGGTCTTACCTATCCTTATCAGCATTTCAAAGAGCGACTACCTCCTCTAACTCTAAAAATTCTTCCTGCCTAATGATGACTCTGGATAGAACCTAAATGATATCTTAATTAATATTAATTCAAATCTGACATACCCATAACCTTCATTGTCCCCACACTGTCACCCCCAAAAGGCCTTTGGAGTCTTCAACCAAAGTTTTACCTGGAGGTCTCTAGCTAGTGGTCAAACGATCATGCGTATTATAGGACACCATTTGCACACTTGGATGCACCCCATTTTCCCTACCCCATGCCCTTCCTCTGAAAACATATCTCTAATAGCCTCTTTGAGTCCCCAAGCAATGCTTAACCTGGAATTTTATAGTAATCAATAAATCACAACATTTTACATGAAGACATTTGAACAATGTGCATATAAATGTAAACAAATGCGAGCCAGACAAATCTACAAAACATATGACATTTTAAATTTAGCTACCAGTATTATTATCTCTCATAACATTACAGCTATTGATCCACAGACAGGGGTTTCAATGTTGGAACACATCAACCACAGACAGGGATTTCAATCATAATTGTTGGTCCATCCACACATTACAAGTATATAGTAGTCATAATCTTCCCACTGCTCTTGATATCGTTGAGAAGCTGAGGTAGTCCTAGTTTTTCATGTTGGTCTTCAGCTGTCCATATATAAACCTGGCCAGCTCTGTCTTGCCAGCGAGTTCATTCTCCCTAGTGCCCTCGCATGCAGCGAACTGATCAGCAGAAAGTGTCTTGGCACAGTGCTTGGAATGCCAGCGATGGGTGAGGCCCACATCTGGGGCATTCATCACTTGTAGCCCCCTTTTCAAAACACTATTCAATAATGCAACATCCTCACCCCCCCAGCCAATAATGGTGGTGTCCATACCACCAACACTGTCATAATCAGATTTGTAGATGCAAACCATTCCGAAGCCATAACGGCACCAGTAGCCAGTTACTCTTGAGATTGTGGAGTGATCGGACTTTCTCCTGTTCCAGTACACATAATCCGAGTTGTACTCCTTGAAAACCACAGGGAAGTAAACGCGGGAGCTCTGTACAGCGTTGCTGCGACAGCGGTCCAGGAATGAGGGACTGATGACCATGTCTACATCACACATAAATGCTAGATCATTTGGGAGTAGCTGAGACATGCCAAGATGGAGCGCCTTGCTTTTAGTGTACTCTCCTTTCCCTTCCACCATTTTAACATTTGCAAATTTATACTTCATGTAATACTGAGCCAAGATAGTCTTCACCTTAATCACATCTTCTCGGCCATACACTGACAAAACCACGTTTACATTCATTCTTGAGAGAAAGACAAGATTCTCGTTCACGGACATAAATTTTGTGAGCTTTTTATTGACCCCACCAATTGGTATTACAATATTCACTGTTACAGAGTTGACAAATCTGTCTTTCAAAGAGATGTAGTTCTTGGCCAATGGATGCACTAGACTTGTTCTCTTTAATATCTCATTTCGGCCATCTGTGAACAGATGGTCAAAGATATATTCATTGCCAATGGTGGGATCATGCCTTACCCAGCCATTCACTAGCCTCTTGAGCTTCAAATCTTTCCCTAACTCCATAGAAGTCTTCTGCAGAGCCTGAATTGAGGCTTGATGCACTTCTTCATCCACATATTTCTTATCTCTAAGACTGTAGTTTGGAAGATCACCTTGGGCATCGTAGACAGTCTGGGAATCAAAATAATACCAAGGCAAATATTTGTCAATGGACTTGGGATGGATCGGTTGAGGCACAGCTCCTATCATTTCATTAGGAGGAGGGTACTTGGAGGATGACTGGTGGCCAACTTCTCTAAGTAAGGTTGAATTGCAATCCTTAACTGAGAGAAAAGAAGGGCCCAGAGAGCTGCACACGTCCTTGACTTCTTGCTGCAAGTGCTTTGTTTTCTCCACAGCAGCCATGAGCTGTGTTTTCTTGTAGTGGTAGTGGAGAATGTACATATCTTTAGTTTGGCGAAGAGGGGAGTATGTGAGCAAGAAAGAGAAGAGCTTGTTCTGGCTCTGCAGCAGTCTAGTAGAGATGTTTGTTTGGCCTTGCTCTGCTTCTATAAAGTATGCCTGGAGGAAGAGGGGAAGAGGGAGTAAAATACAAGAAGGAGAAAGGAGGGAGGAGACAAGAGCGACATCATAATACTGCATACACAGGAACTGCCACAAGAAACTTCTCACAGGAACTGCAGTGATTTCTACTAGAGGCATGGTTGAGACTGCTGGTCATTATTTGCAATTGCATTATGTATGGGCAGAAAAGGTGGTTCTTGTAGGCATAAGCATGGCCACAAAATTATGTACCAAAGTTCAAACATCTAATGAAACATCCTATTTTGTAGGAAGCCACCATCTTTGACCAGGCCAGAAGACAGAAGGAATTGCACACCATCCTAGCACCAAAGTGTGAGCAGATTATGGAATATACTTGCCTAGCTGCTGCGGGCCACTCTCAAGAGCCAGAACATGAAGTTATGACTGCCACAATTTTTTTGTATTCAGTTATTTATCATTCTTTGTTGATCAAGCATGTCAGTTTTAATTTTGTTATTGTTTTTTTGTTGTTGTTGTTATAATTATATTATTATTAATATTACTACTACTACTACTACTACTACTATTATTACTATTACTATTATTATTATTATAACAAGTAGTAGTAGTAGTAGTATTAGTAATATTATTTTAATAATAAATGCTTAGTTAAAAGAGAATATAAGAAATTGTAATATTTATTATTATTATTATTATTATTATTATTATTATTATTATTATTATTATTATTATTATTATTATTATTATTATTATTATTATTATTATTATTATTATTATTATTATTATTATTATTATTATTATTATTATTATTATTATTATTATTATTATTATTATTATTATTATTATTATTATTATTATTATTATTATTATTATTATTATTATTATTATTATTATTATTATTATTATATATATGTAATGTGTAATTGATTTTTATTTATATTTTTTATTTATTTATTTATTATAATATCCATCAAACCCATCTGCTGTCTCATTGTCCCTAAAACAGAACTTGCATTTCCCCTCTGAATTGCGACTGAGATCCTCTGTATATAGCAGGTACTGAAATGAGTCTCTATCTTCAGTGGCTGTCTTGAGGCGACGTCCAAGTTCTCGTAGATAAGATGATGGACCATGAACTGCACTCCTAATTCCAAGGCCACCCTTTTTCACTGGTAAGTTTGCTTGCAGCCATGACTTATCACTCAGGTTTGTGTTGGAGATGTTGCTGAGGATTGAACGAAGAAGAGCATCATACTCCTCCAGACATGAAGATGCAAAGCAAGGAGCAGTCCTGAGGATGTGCATCATTTTGGGAATAGCAAATGAGTGGCGCAATAATACCAGTGTATCATGAGAGTGTAGGTGTTTAATTCTATCTCCCATCATCAACCGTAATAAGACGGAGCTTATCTGCCCCGATCCAACAACCAGAGGAATTGTTCTATCCGCCTTCCCAGGTCTACAAGTGGTGAACACGGACGATGCCACCCTTTTAGGGTCTCTGCTCGGGGAACCCAGGTGTGTGAACAAGTATATTGGTGAGAAAGTGAATGTTTTGAAGAGTTCAAGGCCAAGGGTGCCTGCTTCCTCCTCTATCATTAACAGGTCCTTCATTACATCCTCATAACTTCCTCCGACTGTGCCATCATCCAAATAGAAGGTGACAAATCAGAAGAGAGCTTATTACATAACTTATGGCTAGTGAGGCAGAACAAAAGTGGACCAAGAGGGTCGTCCTGTTGTACACCCTCAGAGAGATAACACCATCTCATCACCCCAGAGCAGGAAAGAATCACAACAATAAACAGAGTGGACAAAGGTGAGTAATTCTGGAATGAATTCTTCGACAGCAAGTAACATTTTGTCACGGCGAATGCTGTTGAATGCGTTCTTGAAATCCACCTTGATGATGGCTTGGTTTGGTTGCAAATTGCTGAGGTAAGTATGGGTGGCATGTACAGCAGCTTCAACACCTCTGACTATACCATATCCAAGCTGACGAGGTGCCAACAACTCTGGTACTTAAGGCAAAGAAACTAGCACACTTAGCAGTACGTCTTCTCAATACACATCCAACAGCAATCGGTCTAATCCCTCCATCCTTCTTTCTCAGGGCAATTAGAGAAGCACCAAAAAAGTGTGGGAAAATTTCAGGTGGAGTCAGGATGAGTGAGATGAGGGAACACAGGGCTTTGAGTAGGATCTGGCCGCCCTCCTTTGCAGAGGGTTCTGTCATGTCCATTAAATGTTGTGGGCGGAGACCATCAGGGCCTCCTGCTGAGCCATTGGGGAAGGAGTAGATTGCTTTCTTTACTTCCCGTGCAGAGATGGTAAACGAATAAAGGTTGGGATCTGGGATGGGGTCAATGCAGGTGTCAGGATGTTTTTCAGGGTGTTGTAGTTTGAGAGCCTCTAGGGTAGCAGCAGAGTGGTCAGCTAGAGTATCATCACCGCAGGCAAGTCTAACAGCACCTTTGAAATTGCTTTCTTCAAGCTTGCTGGCTACTCTATTGGCTAAGTGCTCCAATGGATCGTCTGGCTTCCTTTTGTACTCTCTGTCCAAAGTGGGAACCTGAATCAATGGTAGTATC